>JAEUYN010000575.1:75000-660576 GCA_018257835.1 Euura lappo
GACCTCGGATATTTCCGAAAAGTGGGGACGGAGGAGGGGTAAGGGATTCTGGGTAATCCATGAGAATTCTGAGAAATCCTTGGGAATTCTGGGTAATCCGTGGGAATTCTATGGCGTTTTTATGGGGTTCTATGGGTATTTTTATGGGGTTTCTATGGGGTTTTTATGGGGGTTGATGGGTTTTTCATTAGGTCTCATAGGTATTTTTTATGGGGTTTTCATGGGGTTGTCATGGGGTTCTATGGGGTTTTCACGGGGTTTTTATGGGGTTTTTATCGGGTTCTATGGGTTTTTCACGGGGTTTTTCTGGGGTTGTCATGGGGTTTTCACGGGGTTTTTATGGGGTTTTCATGGGGTTCTATGGGTTTTTCACGGGGTTTTTATAGGGTTGGATTCCTGAAAACTCCGGAAAATCCCCGTGGATTTTCGGAAATCCCAGGAATTCTGGGAAAACCCAGGAATTCTGGGGAATCCCCGGAATTACCCAGAATTCTTCAGGGTTTTCCCAGAATTCTGGGAAAACCCAGGATTCTGGGAAAACCCAGGAATTCGAGGTGGGTGGTCCTCGATTCCTGAAACAGCGGCGGCGGCGGCGGCGGCGGCAGCGGCGATATATCTTTATAATATAGGACGATAATATAGAACGATATATATAGCGCCCCCCTGCGCGCTTTGCGCGCCAACCACCCACTTCAGGTTGATATTATGCAATATCTTTCTAGATAGTGAAAAAAAAGTTGAAAAAAGAATTAAAAAATGTATATGGAATGAAAAAAGAGTGATTTTTTTTTCAAAGTCGCCACGATGTGTGCTACGCACGCAAAATAGGATAAGCTTGTGGAGGGTTTCTAAGGGATTCTCTATATGAACCGGGTTCACATAGGGGTTCTGAGGTATTCTTGAAATGTAGGGGAGACCGGGGCAAAATGATCCCCCTAAGGTAAAAATGACTATATAGTCTAAACTATTTACTTAAAAAATTTAAAGGTAGAGGCCATGGATTGTAGCATCCTTCGGCTACATTGTTGAATTTTTTCAGATTTTATGACTTGCTACGATTGCGACAAATTTCGGAAAATTGCACCAGTGACAAAGGATCATTTTGCCCCATAGATTGCGGTTTTTTTTTCGAATCAAGCATCGTTTTTGGCGTTTTACTCTTCAACCAACAAGAAAATCAAATTTCACCAAGACAAAGTTTCTTTTTGTTTTATTTTTTACTACAAAAAACCATGATTACAATTTTTTTGATATTTTTGTGAAAAGTCAAAATTTGAAAAAAAAAAAATGTTAGCATTTTCATCCCATGATCGGACTATGACCAAACGATGTGTTTTCGAGTCCCTGGCTTAAAAAAAAAAAAAAATCAGCGATTTTAAAAATGTCCATCTTGATGATGATATTTGAGGTCACCATACGACCTTCAAAAATGTCGGAAAAATAAAAAAAAAATTAGAGGCATCATTTTTGACCAAAACGAACCAAAAAATTCATTGGGCATCGAAATCCCAGAGAGTCACGCTCATGAGGGGTCGGTTTGACGTGGAATGCCCCATATATTTGGGGCTGTCCACGTCAATTCAACCAACCTCCAGACCGCGACCTCTCCGATTTGCCCCGTGATTTTTTGTGTTATTGTCCGTGCTTTGAAACATTTTTCTTAATTTTTTGAGTTTTTTCGGATCAACCCTTTTTGAGTTATAATTTTTTTTAACTCAAAAAGAAGGACCATTTTTTAAAATCTGAAGAAATTCAAAAAAATTCTCTGACTGGCGTAGAACAGTCTCCCATTTGCGAGAATGTGGAACGAATTTTTTTATATTTTTTTTTACGAATTGATTGATTTTTTTTTTTTTTAAGTAAACACTACGCCCACGACTTTCATCCTTTCTAGATCTGCCAGCACTATTTTCCAATTATGGGGTATTCCATGCGAAGCGGGACAGGTTTCGGCCGAAGGTCGGCGAATTTGACGTCCTTCCAGAATCTCGTCCCTTACTACCTTGCAACAAGTTTTCCAGAGTTTTAGACCCTGATTGGCTTTTGATTGTCCGTGAGGAGCGATTAATGGAATTGTCTTAGGGTGTACTCGATTCACTTGAAAATTTTACTGAACATAGTTAAAGGGTATCAAAAAATTGTGGTAAAATTTTCAGCCACCCTTTTTTTTTCATTCGCCGGCAATAAATTATTGAAAATATTTTTGGAAACAATAAAATTATTCTATGTCATCGGGGTTGTTTCTGAACTGTTTAAAGTATTAGTATTTGGCGTACGTATCTCATTTCAATAAAGTCCCGGTAACGAAAAATTTGATTGTTCGTATAAAAAAAAAAAAAAAAATTTCAATAATTCATTGCCGACGAAGAAAAAAAAAGGGGTGGCTGAAAATTTCACCATGATTTTGTGATACCTTTAACTACGTTCAGTGAAATTTTCAAGTAAGTCGAGTAAACCCTAAGAAAATTTCTTTAATCACGCCTCACGGACAATCAAAAATCAATCAGGGTCTGAACTCCGGAAAACTCGTTGCAAGGTAGTAAGACACGAGATTCTGGACGGACGTTAAATTCGCCTACCCTTGGCCGAAATCTATCCTGCTTCGCGTGGAATACCCCTTATACGAATGGAAATACATTGATATTCAATTGGTCAGTTACTATAGAACAATTAGTTCGATCCAGTACTCATTTTGCTCCAAGGATAAAATGTGGAAAAATTGTTTGTTTCCAAGTGTATATCCCAGAAACGATGAACTCGAGCTGAAACGACCAATTTTTTCCACATTTTCCTTGGAGCAAAATGAATACTGGATCGAACTAATTGTTCTAGTAACTGACCAGTTGAATGCCAATGTCTTCCCATTCGTATAATTCGAAAATAGTGCTGGCAGATCTAGGAAGGATAAAAGTCGTGGGTGTAGTGTTTACTTGAAAAAAAAAAAAATCAATCAATTCGTAAAAAAAAATATAAAAAAAATTCGTTCCACATTCTCGCAAATTGGAGACTGTTCTACGTCAGTCAGAGGATTTTTGTGAATTTTTTCAGATTTTTAAAAATGGCCCTTCTTTTTGAGTTAAAAAAAATTATATAACTCAAAAAGGGTAGATCCGAAAAATCTGAAAAATTAAGAAAAATGTTTCAAAGCACGGACAATAACACCAAAAATCATGGGGCAAATCGGAGAGATCGCGGTCTGGAGGTTGGTTGAATTGACGTGGACAGCCCCATTTGTATCTGTCCCATTTTGATTTGAATTCTCTTAGAATAAAGTTTTAAACGGAGTGGCTATTCGTCCGGTAATCGGACGATTAAGCACAAAATTATTCGTCCGATAATCAGACAAATAAGCTCAAAATCAAGTATTGGCTATTCGTCCGTTAACTTTCAAAAATCAAATGTTAGAAGAAGTTAGGACAGCCACTGACGGTTAGAAAAAGTTAGGCCAGCCAATCATACAACACACACACACACATGATACAACGCAGACGGTGTTTTGGGGAGGGTTAGAAGAAGTTAGGACAGCCATTGACGGTTAGAAAAAGTTAGGCCAGCCAATCATACAACACACACACACACATGATACAACGCAGACGGTGTTTTGGGAAGGGTTAAAAAATTCCAAGTCTGACAGATCGATGATCGGTAACAATCTGACAGATCAACCATACATTTGGATCGGTCACAATCTAACATATCGACAATCCATAATCTTTTTCCATCTTTCGTCTTTTTCCATCTTTTGTCTTTTGCAAACTTTTTTCATTTGCATTGTTGTTACTTTCGTTTTGCACGCATTTCCGTCTTGTTCGCATTTTCGTTGCATTTCAACATTTGATCCCCTATACCTCACTAATACACCGAAAATAGAAGCATATATAACCCTCACCAAAAACTGTAGATTGTATAATTGGCCTGATGGTGAGGGCATCATCATGCTCATCAGGCTCATTCGGTGATGGAGACTGGATGAGTATCCAACCATCCGGTGTTGTGATGGGCGTCCATTCGGTGTTGGTAGGCTCTGTAATATTACAAGGAATAGCATTCAATGATGAGATGTAATTTCTATGTCTGTAACAACGATGCAATTAGAGTAAAGCCAGGAAGTACAGCAAGTGTTGAATGAGTTATTCAACGAGAAGTCGGATGCTTGGCTAGCTATTAACAATCAAATCGAAGTAGGATATTTTTATATATCAGTAAGAGTAATGAATTGGCTGCACGAATTATTATTATCGAATACTAGTAGGTAATCGAAAAGAGGTGTAGAGAGTAAAGAGTGACAAATGGAAGCGGATCTATACGGTACACGTATTGCTATGGTAGAAGGGACCGTTACGACGCCCCAGTGAGACGGAATCTTGCCTTGGCTCAACTTAAGCTCTGCAGAAAGTATTCAGTATTCTAAATGAACCATGATCCACGTATTCGTATTACGCACACAAGTGACTCCCTGATGAAGTTATTTGCTTGATCAATAACCTTAATACAAATGATTGTAGGAAAGTCATTCCTTTTGAATCAGAAAGTCAATGAGAAATCGATTATCCGAACAAAAAATTAGCTGCTTCTGCAATCATATATCAAGAATTCAGCCATGCTTCGAGAAATGATTTGATACTCCATACACTGTTGTGAGATCTCGATTGATTTGATTATTATATTTCGCGGCGGCTTACAGAAAAATTCCAATTTGCAAATTTATAAATTGAATCATCAAGTTAACACTCTCATTTTTACAAAAATCAATCAATGAGGTAGAAGTTTAATGGGCAATTCCATATCAAGTGATCAAGGCTTTTGGGACCAATTTTTCTGATCTTGACATCGATCTCAGAAAAAGTAGTTCACGATGAAGAAAAAATACTCGCCAAAGCATTTTTTTTTATTCTCAATATTTTCGAAGTTATGCAACCTCTTCGTTTTGGCGCATTTTTTTTCAAAAAATCATAACTCCGGCTACGTTGGTCATAGGGAGATCAACTTCGGCTCATTTTCTTCGCAAGAGAATATAGTTTTTAGAAAAAAATGGGGCATTGGGATTTTCGATCGCTCAACATAAAATTGTCTGCATTTCCCGAAACAATTAGAGATTACGGAAAAACGCATTTTTTTTAATCTAAAAAAAATCACTGACCTAGATATATGTATCCTCTCAGTGCTGTGTAATTTTCAGAGTGGGAGGCCAGGCGTTATTTTTTTATGGCCTAAAATGTGTATTACGTTGATAAGTACCTTTCATCGTGTAATATTTTCGGCAGACTACTTAAGTATTTAGAATTCAAGAATGGGCTTTTCGGTTCGAATAACATCTTTAATCATGTATTTTGGGCCAAATTATGTTGCTTCAACTTCAAGTTTAATAATTGTTTCAACTAACATTAAAAATTCTGCAACTATAGGCCCAACGAATACTCATAATATGATATTTCATACGTTAATAATTGTCTATTTTTGTGAAATTAAGATTTTATTCTACGTCAATTGCTTATTTGTTCGAAAAGTAATATTTCATCCGTGGCTAATTACCTATTTTCTGAAAATTAGAAATTCATTCCAACCAACTGTCAAAAGTTCCAATACCCCCATTCTGTGTTTTATACATCATTAATTTATTCAAATTGTCAGAATAATCTGATAGGAATCAAGATTTTCTGATAATTACAAATTCACGAGAAAGTAATTGAAAATTACTTGTGAATACTATTCATGTGAGCGGTAACTTTTAAGTTTTGACAAAATCAATAAATGAAAACTGAAAATAATTTTTTTTTCCCGATTTCTGCTGAAAAGTAGGTGACGACTGTGACCATGCATGTAAACCGTTATCTAACTTGGTTTCCAGCAGTGCACTGTACTCAAAAACTTTGAGCATGTACCTGGCGACGTACACAATACTTCCAGTATGCATAGCAGTCCACACGGCACTTTATATTTCAGAAATATTTCACCCACACGGCACTTTATATTTCAGAAATATTTCAGGTATGATTCATCTGAAACATGTTATATTTCATTGAAATGTTTCGGAGACATTTCAGAAATGTGTTAATGTCCGCGATATAACCAACTTTACACGTCTGACACATTTCTGAAATATTCAAGAAATATCTCAGTAACATATCCGAAATCTTTCTGCCATGTATTCCGGTTATACTTCAGTTATATGCCTGAAATATTTCTTTGATCTTTTCCACTATTTCTGACACATTTCTGAAATGTTTCCACACATATTTCAGACATGTTTCTAACATATAAATGTCGATAACATAACAATTCTATGTTTCAGCGATATGATATGATACTAACATGTGTTGACGACATTGCATTAATACCGAAGATATAAAAAAAATATTCTGTTTGAATTATTATTCTGTTTTTTGTTTTTCAATTTGAATTCTCTGACGGTTTTTCCGTAGAATCCAATATAAAGCAAAACTGATCGTGAGTATAACCCACGATGAGATATAGCGATCAACTTCGATCGCATAATAAGCTACCCAATACTGCCCAACAGTCGCCTACCTATTATAACACCGGGCACATTTCACTTGCGAGAATGGTGCGCCGCTATGTGGCGATACTTCGAACTTGTTGTTACGTAAAAGATATGTATCAGATACATAAATGAGACATCACAATGTTATGTAGACTTAAAATCAATCGACATATTTCCGTAACACTTCAGAAATAGTGACGATCTGAAATGTTACAGAAACATTGCGAAAATTATGAAAATGTGCGTTCCAACCGACATATTTCCGCAATGTTTCAGAAATATAAACAATGTGATATCGTATCTGTAATGTTTCGGAAAAATTGCAAAAATCATGAAAATATGTGTTCCAATCGACATATTTCAGCAACGTTTCAGCAACATACAAAACGTTATTTCGCATCCGAAATATTGGGGAAATATTGCAAAAATTATGGAAATGTACGTTTCAACCGACATATTTCCACAACGTTTCAGTAACATGAAAAATGTTATATTGCTATTGACATCTATCAGAAACGTTTCTGAAATAATGAAAATGTTATATTACATCTGGAATGTTGCGGAAACATTTCGGTAATGTTGAAAATGTTATATTGCAGTTGACATCTATCAGCAACGTTTCAGAAATATTTTCAGGTTATGTTATGAATCTGAAACATTGAAACATTTCGAAATATTTCTGAAATATAACGTGCCGTGTGAGAGTGAATATGAATTTATGTATAGGTAATGCATACACGTGCTTTGAGCCACTTTTGTAACTCACTGTCGTCATTAAAAGTGTTGGTCTAAAATGATTAAAATTATGGGGAACATTCAGACCCCAGGTCTATAGAATCCAAACCAATACATAGGTGTCAGTTAGAACAGCTGTGTTCGTTATTGGATCTATATGGGGCTGTCCACGTCAATTCACCTAGGCTCGTGACCGCAACTTTTTTGATTTGCTTAATAATTTTTTCTATCGTTGTACTTGCTCTGAAACATTTTCTGAATTTTTTCAGATTAAAAAAAAAAATCCTTTTTTAAGTTATGATTTTTTTTCGACCGAAAAAAAGGACCATTTTTTAAAATCTGAAAAAATTCACAAAAATCGTATGATCAACGTAAAACAGTTTCACGATCGCGAAAATGTGGCCGGAATTTTTCTTACATTTTTGTTACCTGATCCAAACTGTTTTTTTTTTTTTTGTTAAGGTGACCAGTACAGCGTGATTCAACAAATTCTCCATACTTTAATAATCATTTATATCCTATCCGAAGTTCATTGCACATCGAAAAATTGACATAACTTAAAAAAGGATTTTTTCTAAAATCTGAAAAAATTCAGAAAAATGTTTTAGAGCAAGTACAACAATAGAAAAAATTATTAAGCAAATCAAAAAAGTTGCGGTCACGAGCCTAGGTGAATTGACGTGGACAGCCCCATATAAATAATAAGTTTAATGTAAAGTCAGTATAAGTTTTAAGTAATAAAACTTGCGAATTTTATAGACCATCGAAACTGAAACTGCTGGACTGCAAATCCTTCCGAAGAGGATGTTGATTTATCTGAACACAATGCTCCAGTAGTTCGCTGGCATTTTAAATACATATATTATATACGAGGAGAACCCGCCGAGTGCCACACGCTAACCCCGATTTCCCTCAAACTTCGCTCAGTGAAAGAGGGGTCAAAAATTTTGACTCAAAATGAGCGAACACGTGTCTCGGCTTATCTGCTAACACTCGACCGTTTTCGAGAAAATGACGGTTAAAGTCTTCGACGTACCTCAGGTGCAACTGGAGCGGTGGCGCAGCGGCTAGTCTCTCGGCGTCACACTTTTGCGCCCCGTGTTCGAATCCCGATCAATTTTTTTTTCCTTTCACTTATTTATCCATGTCCGTAGAAGATTATTACTCGAATGTTTTTTTTGGAAAGAAAACTTCTTTTATATAACGCGAGTATGATTCACGCGTTTTTCGATGGTAGTTTTCGGGACAGAAAGTGGCCGTTTCCATGACAGTGGGAGTCAGCTGCGAATGCGCGCGCACACAGTACAGAAAAGTATAACTTTGACTCCTAGGACTAGAAAAGTGACCGTCCTAGGAATGAAAAGTGGTGGTCATCGTACTCAGCGCGAGTCCGCTGTCAGATTCTTCGACGGTTCGACCTAACCTCAAAACGCGTAGATCATACTCTTGTTACATAAAGTACAATGTGCAACAAGGAGGCAACGGCCTTTTCGCCTCGCGTATTTGCAATACTCGTCTTCGCCTCGCATGTACACTCGCCTTCGGCTCGCGTACACGCTTGTCTACGACTTGTATTGCAAACTTACGCTCGGCATGAAAAGACCGAGTTTGCCTCCTTGTTACACAATCTACTATAGGCGTGCCTTGCAAAATTATTTTACTGGGCTGTGAATGAGACTGGGCCGTCACGCTGACGTCATGTCACGATTGGGCAGGGGAGAGCGGAGAGAGCGGGGTAATGCCGTACGGAGGGGTACATACCTTTTCGGCGCCGCCATTTGGCCATTTGGGCGCCAGACGTTTGGGCGCCACCGTTTTGGCGCGTGGACGTTTCGGCGCTTGGACTTTTCGGCGCCAGCCGTATCGGCGCTAGGACGTTTCGGCTTCTGTCGTTTCGGCGCAAGGTTATTTCGGCGTCAAGCCGTTTCGGCACCAAGACGTTTCGGCGCCAGGACACCTCGGCGTTAGACCTTTCAGCGCGTCATCAGTGGCTATCCTAACTTTTTCTAACCGTCAGTGGCTGCCCTAACTTTTTATCACCCGCCATAGAACACCGCCTGCGTTTCTCTATTTGGGCCCCTAGGTACGGTTTTTTTCGCGATAATTTGCGTTGCCGGCCCAGTGCGCTTCGCGCATATATAATATATATATATATAATATATATATTTCTCGTCTCGACGGCATCACTATGCACGGATTACTGGGAGATTGGGATCCCATGATTCATATACTAAGTGTGAGTGGTTTTTTTTTACAGTTTTTAACAGTTTTCTGTATCATGACTTGACATGTCCTGACATGACCTGTTATAACCTGACATGACCCGACATGACCTGTTACGCCTCACATGAGGTTTCTGCACGGATTACTGAGAGATTGGGATCCCATGATTCACATACTAATTATGAGTGGTTTTTCACCGTTTTTAACAGTCTTGTCCTGACGTGACCTGTTGTGACCTGACATGTCCTGTTATGACCTGACATGTCCTGACATGACCTGTCATGACCTGAAACGTCCTGACATGACCTGTAATGACGACTTCGGTTCGGTTCTTTCCGGAAGACTTCGGGTCTTTCCGGAAGACTTCGGGTATTTCCGGAAGACTTCGGGTCTTTCCGGAAGACTTCGGGTGTATTTCCGGACGACTTCGGGTGTTCGTGGGGGATTCTGGGTAATCTCTGGGGTTTTCCGGGAATTCGTGGGGGATGAGGTTAGGTTAGGTGGGGGATTTCGTGGGGGATTCTGGGTAATATCTGGGGTTTTCCCAGAATTCGTGGGGGATTCTGGGTAATCTTGACACGGCGGCGGCGATATCTTTATATAATATAGAGCGATATAGTATAATACATATGTATATCGTTTTATCGGATTCGATATCTACATAAATCAATGTATCGGATTCGTTATCGATATGTCGAGATCGAGATCGTAATATATCGATGCATCAAATTCGGAATCGATATTGTATATCGACACATGGAATTGTATATAGATGTCTCAGATTCGATATAGATATATCGGTTCGATAATAGTACATCGATCTGAAAATCGGAATGAAAAAAGAGTGATTTTTTTTTTCAAAGTCGCCACGATATGTGCTACGCACACAAAATAGGATAGGCTTGTACAGGGTTTCTTAGGGATTCTTTATATGAACGGGGTTCACATAGGGGTTCTGAGGTATTCTTGAAATGTACAGGGTTGACATAGGGGTTCTGAGGTATTCTTGACATGTACGGGGTTTACTTTGGGGTTCTGAGGGATTTTTGACGTGTACAGGATTTACATAGGGGTTCGAAGGTATTCTGAACATGTACGGGGTTCACATGAGGGTTCTGAGGCATTTTTGACATGTACAGGGTCCACATGGGGGTTCTGAGGGATTCCTGACGTCTACGGGGTTCACATGGGAGTTTTGAGGGATTGAAATCCTGTCATGTCTTTGATTTACTTCGGGTATTTCCGTAAGACTTCGGGTATTTCCGGAAGACCTCGGATATTTCCGAAAAGTGGGGACGGAGGAGGGGTAAGGGATTCTGGGTAATCCATGAGAATTCTGAGAAATCCTTGGGAATTCTGGGTCATCCGTGGGAATTCTATGGAGTTTTTATGGGGTTCTATGGGTATTTTTATGGGGTTTCTATGGGGTTTTTATGGGGGTTGATGGGTTTTTCATTAGGTCTCATAGGTATTTTTATGGGGTTTTCATGGGGTTGTCATGGGGTTCTATGGGGTTTCCACGGGGTTTTTATGGGGTTGTTATGGGGTTTAGATGAGAGGAGGGGAGGGGCGGGGAGCGGAGAGGCGGGGAGGGGAGGGGAGGGGTGGGGAGGGGAGGAGAGGGGAGGGGAGGGGAGGAAAACCCAGGAATTCGAGGTGGGTGGTCCTCGATTCCTGAAACAGCGGCGGCGGCGGCGGCGGCGGCAGCGGCGATATATCTTTATAATATAGGACGATAATATATTCGAGCATATATAATATAATAAATATATAAATCGGTTATTTCGATGACGGACCGCCATGTTATTAGAGTATGAATCGCACACCCCATGTGGATAAAAAGGATAATACTATTTTAGGATCCCATGTGTTGTCATATTTTGCCTTGGATGGCCTCAAATTAAATGCTCCTTTAAAAAATCTTTTCACTCTACAATCTTGTCCCACTTCTGGCCCTAAAATCAAGGCAATGGCCGACCGATAAGAATTCAGAGAACCATATGACGCACCTCTATCAAATTCTTTACTTAGAAAGCATAACACATTATTGATGCTAGCTTTTAACGGGTTCGTTGCAGTCAAAGTACAAAAATGCCACCACTTCTTCAGAGCGACTTCATATTGTCTTTGAGTTGACATCGATATAGATGACAAAACCAGAGTCATTGCCTCCGGAGGAGTTCCCTTTTCGGTAAAGGCTCTCCGGACAGCTTCCCGACAACCAGGGTAGTCTGTTGCCAAAGAGGATGTGTCTGGCTGTCAGAGGAAATAAGCATATTAGCATCTGGTTTGAAAACAATCGGCTCTTCAACCAACATTGATTTGAAGCGTGGATACCATGGTTGTGTAGACCAATCTGGTACAACCAAAATACCTTTGGCTTTCTCTGATTTAATCTTTTTCAACACCCTAAGGATGATAGAAAAAGGTGGGAAAGCATAAAAATAATCTATCCAGGGAATTGTAAACGCATCTACTGCTATCGCTCCTGGATCTTTGGTCCAAGATACGTATTTGTCGCATTTGTGATTCAGACGACTGGCAAATAAGTCGATACTCGGCTTTCCAAAATTATCAAGTATGACCTTGAAATGATCGTCTGACAAGGAATATTCTGTTTCTGGTTCGAGTCGTCGGGATTCGAAATCAGCTTCCTTGTTATCACCTGAACTGATATAAGACGCAAAAAACCATAAATTTCTAGTTTCAGCCCAAGCCCAAATCTCTCTCGACAGATTATTCAGGTGTGGATATTATATACCCCCCATACGGTTGATATAAGCGATTGCGGTAGTATTGTCAATTCGTAACAAGACTTCACAATTCCTCAGGTCTTTCGTGAAGCACTTAATACCAAAAAAGGCTGACAGTAGTTCCCGAAAATTAATGCTGAAATTCTTTTCGTATGCGTTCCAGAAACCGTGTGTTCTTTCACCCTTACAAGAAACACCCCAACCAGAATTAGAAGCATCCGAAAATATTTCCAATTCAAACTTGAATTGTCTTATGGGACACGTGACATGTGATAGTTTGGATTCCCACCATGTCAAGTCCTCTACAAGTAAATTTGAAATTTGTAATTTCATTGATCTATCGAAATTTCCGTTATTGGACTGAAGAGCTAGATATTTTTCTCTTTCCAAAATTTTTGTATGGACCCAGCCATATTTGACTGCATTACAAGCCGAAACAAGTTTCCCTATCAATTCTGCGAAAGCTCTGATACGGCAAATCTTTGTTGACTTGAACTTTTTGACCTGATTAATCAAACTAGCTCTTTTCTCGTCTGGTAGTTCTATTGCCATATTTTGTGAGTTAAGATTAAATCCTACAAACCGACAACAGGTGTTGGGTACCAATTCAGACTTGTTGAAATTGATCACAAATCCGAGATTTGACAGTAATTCACAAGTTGATTTGATATTTTGAAAACATTCAGTCTTGGTATCACCCATGAGAAGGAAATCATCTAAATACACTATAGACAAGAACCCTTTGTTTCTCAAATGAGCCACTACAGGCTTCATGATTTTCGTAAATACGAATGGTGCTGTACTCAGACCAAAAGGTAAACAATTGAATTCATATAAACGATTCTCGAATTGAAATCTCAAGTACTTCCTATATGAAGTGTCAATAGAAATGACGTAATAGGCGTCTTTGAGATCAATTTTGGCCATCAAAATTCCCGGTGACATCATTCTAATAGCGGTCTTAAGGTTCTCGAGCTTAAAATGTTCTGTATTAATGAACGTGTTCAACTCTTTTAGATTTAGAATGAGTCTACTGCTGCCATCAGGCTTTGGAACTAAAAAGATCCCAGAAAGGAACTGACCTTCTGTGGGAGTGCATAAACTGATTGCACCCTTATCCAACAGTAGTTGTAATTGACTTGCAATTTGAGTTTTTTCCGTACTGGACCAAGATCTTTGATATGGAGTTGTTTTTTGATAAACTGGCTTCGCGAACGGAATTTTATAACCATGAATCCAAGACAATAATCTCATATCTGATGTGATTTGTCTCCAAGCTTTCCCAAAATGTCTAAGTCTACCAGACAATTTACTTGCCAAGGTGAGTTCTATTTCTGGGCTGGTTGCTTGAATGATTTGTCTTGTCGGTGGTTCTGGTAGTGTTCTTGTCGGTGGTTCTGGTAGTGTTGCTTGGGTTGATATCGCTTGTTGTTTGGTCGTTGTCCGCTCGACGTTGTACGTTGATTCTTGTAGTACGGCTGTTTCACGTTCTGACCGACGAACGGACTCTTGTAGTTTTTTGGCTGTGTCGTCTTTTGAGGTTGCTTGGAAATGACATCCTTTCGCAAGTCCTTAGAAGCACGATCCAATGCCTTCGCAGATTTCAAACGTTCTTCCAAGTCCGCACCAAAAAGCATATTGTCCAAACCACCTGTTGTTAGAGTTTCTTTGAAGGCGGCATGCACATTTGGCAAAACGAGGCTTCTTCGGATGGATGACTCAGTGTGATGAATGTCAGCAAATATTCGACCTGCGTCATTCAAATATTCCACCATCTTAAGATCTCGCGTTTGAAGCGAGAGTGTTATTGCCTTCCCAATAGCTGTGAGTCCTGCTGCAATAGATTCTTTTTTAGCAGATATTCGTTCATCTCTGAGCCGGGAGGCTTCTTGGATAGATCCTTTCACTTCCTACGTATTAGATCATGAGGAAGAAACCCGAATACAATTAGAGTATGAATCGCACACTTTGATGACACCTGGTCATTACGATGACTGTCATCAATGTGAAATTGAATTAATCGGTCATTTTGGTGACTCGGGTTCATTGACCCGAACCTACAATTTACGAAATGTCAAATTTTGTGGCAGCCAAGTGTACAGTTGCAGACTTGTAGCTGCATAGCTTTGGCTAGGTGGAGAGTTTTTAGTAACCCCGGGGAGTGCGCGAAGCGCACGAGGCCGCGCACAACAGGAAAAAATTTTCAATTTGCAAAAAAAAATATCGTGCGTAGGTGCCCAAATAGGGTGCGTCATCAATATACTCGATAGTTTCATTTATATATATATATCGTCCTATATTATAAAGATATATCGCCGCTGCCGCCGCCGCCGCCGCCGCTGTTTCAGCAATCGACCTCCCCCCCCTCCACCCTTTCGAAGGTCGACGACGACGACGACATAAGATATCAGCAATCCACCCTTTCGAAGGTCGACGACGACGACGACATAAGATATCAGCAATCGACCCCTCCCCCCTCCCCCTCACCCCCTCCTGTGAACCCATTCAGAATCCTGTGACGATCCCGTAGAAGGATCATCCTCAGAACCCCCATGTGAACCCCGTAGATGTCAAGAATCCCTCCGGACCCCCATGTAAACCCCGTAGATGTCAAGAATCCCTTAGGACCCCCATGTAAACCCCGTCGATGTCAAGCATCCCTCGGAACCCCCATGTGAACCCCGTAGATGTCAAGAATCCCTCCGGACCCTCATGTAAACCCCGTAGATGTCAAGAATCCCTTAGGACCCCCATGTAAACCCCGTCGATGTCAAGCATCCCTCGGAACCCCCATGTGAACCCCGTAGATGTCAAGAATCCCTCGGAACCCGTATATGAACCCCGTAGGTGTCAAGAATCACTCAGGACCCCCATGTGAACCCCGTAGATGTTACTAATCCCTCGGAACCCCCACGTGAACCCCGTAGGTGTCAAGAATCCCTCAGGACCCCCATGTGAACCCCGTCGATGTTACTAATCCCTCGGAACCCCCACGTGAACCCCGTAGATGTCAAGAATCCCTCGCCGTAGATTACCCATAATTCCCACGGATTTATGAGAATTCCCACGGATTTCTGAGAATCCCTTACTATCGTTATATGATATCGTTCTATATTCTAAAGATATATCGCCGCTGCTGCCGCCGCTGTTTCAGGAATCGAGGACCCCCGGGGATTTCCCAGAGCTTTCCGGTATCCAACCCCATAAAAAGCCAGTAAAAAACCCATAGAACCCCATGAAATTCCCATAAAAATACCCACAAGACCTCACATAAAACCCATAAACCCCCATAGAAACCCCACAAAAATACCCATCAAACCCCATAGAACCTCCATAGAAACCCATACAAAACCCATAGAAATTAATCGAGATCGATATATATATATATAATTGAATCCGAGACCTCTATACATTGTATATGTATTCGATGTATCGATGGATAACGAATCCGATACATTGATTTATATCGATATCGAATCCGATACATTGATATACATATGGGGCATTCTACGCCAACTCGACCAGTGTTAAACCCCGACGATCTCAAAATCATTCCATGTTTTTGTCTAACATTCTCCCCAGTAAAAACGCGTCTGATTTTTTTTTTTCGATTTTCCGATCAAATCGTTAATTTGTTATAAATTTTTGAAGATGATTGAGAATGCCCCTTTTCAAGAATCTGAAACAATTCTCAAAAATCCAGTCAGGGTATAACACTGGACAAGTTGACGCGGAATGCCCCATATGTATCATATGGATATATCCGAGGATATATCGAAATCGATAAAAATTTAATATTACTAATGAGTCTACAACATTTTTTCATGTATTATAAGGAGTAGGCGATCATCGAGTCAAAGAAATCAGTTTAATGTTCGACGTTTCGACGACTATCCGTCGTCCTCATCGGGAACTTTATTGAGAAAATAATGAAAAATATCAGACTACAAAGAGAAAGAAAACAAATTATAAAATAATCAGAAAACATACCTTAAACATTACTAACAAAACATGGTCAATCCCGGATTAGATGAAGGCCGGTGGAATAGAAACATCGGGTTCCAATACAGTGAAAATCACACACCTACATACGGACAATAGATGAGAGTTGATGGCAGGTCAGGTGGAATCATTTAGCTTGAACTTATAAATAGTACTTACGTTAATTAAAATATAGATCCAAATAAAAAACGGCAATTGTAAAACAATAAAAACTGTCCAATTGATCGAAACAATAAAAGCCAAAGGTGGTCAAGAAAATAAAAATTAAGGCCCATTGCGGAGCCATCAACTGTCGATATTAGGACCACAGTGTGTTTGTCAACAGCGCGAGGCAAATAATAGACACCAAAGGAATCGAGCCTAATCGATAATCAATGATATCAATCGATATGAGAATACAAATATCAATAAGCGGGAAAATATAAACGTAGAATAGCATGCTGGCGATAATCAGTAGTCCAACCACCGACCCACAATCTTTACAAATCAGAACAACTCTTAGAACGTAATCTCAGTAACATATTAGAATAAGGTTGGTGTAATTTTTTGGTGTCGTTTTTTATATTAAGAGGATTAGGTTGCAGGTTAATATGAAGCATTTCGGACAAAATGCGCTTGTGCCACACGGGCTCTTTGTCTAAGATCTTGACCCTATCCCAATCAAAGGTGTGTTTCTCACCAACACTATGTTTAGACAACACTGAATGTAAATCAGAGATTTTTTTTTTATTGGACTCATCATCATCAGTGCGTTTTTGTAGAGCTACAATTTTTTTAATAGTAGATTCATGTTCCTTGATTCGAGTTTGCAAAGTTCGTTTAGTCTCACCTACATATGAGGCGGGGCATTCTTTACATTGAATATGATAGACGACGTTAGTTTGGGAACTCGGTGGAACCTTGTCTTTGCCTTTTATAACTACCCGACTTAAGTTATTATTAATCAAGGGGATGGAGCGGATGTCAAATTTTTTAAGGCAAGCAGCGAACCGTTCAGAAAAACCTTTCACATATGGTAACGATACGGAATGTTTCTTAGGGTCGAAATCGGCAGAAATAGACCAAATTACCGTAGTTTGATTCTCGGTATCAGTGAGAGTGATGAACGTAGGTGTAGGGGGACGCGCCGTAGCCTTAGCTCTCAATAAGTGGAGTCTCTTTGTGATGAGGGGCTCAAAGAAAGCGGAAGGATAGCCATTCTGAGTTAAAAACGCCTTCACCATAACGAGGTTCTGTTTGTGGAATTGTTCGTGTGACAATGAAATCGCTCTGTCGACTAGGTTCAGGACCATGCCTTTTTTGTGGGAAATCGGGTGAGCCGAATCAAAGTTCAAAAACCTACCAGAAAACGTAGGCTTGCGGTACCAATTAGTGATGAGAAGATTAGAGTCATCCCTTAAAAGAAGAAGGTCCAAAAAACTGATTCTGCCTTCGCGTTCAGTCTCGACGGTGAATTGGAGACGAGGATGATAAGAATTGAAAGTGGTTACCATGGTGTCAACTTTATTCCTAGGGATGCATGTAATGATATCATCTACGTAACGGTAGTAAAATAATGGCGAAAAGTCCAATATATTAAGGCATTCCCTCTCCAAATCCACCATCACCATGTCAGCAAACACCGGGGACACAGGGGAACCCATCGGTGTACCAAAGATTTGTTTATAATAAACATTATTAAACTGAAAAAAGGTGTTCGACATAAGAAAGTTGGTGACAGTTGTGAGTTCACTCAGAGGGATGGTACAATGCCGAGCTATGAACATGTATCTGTTTGTAAGGGCACTAGTAACTAAGTCAACAGGAATATTGGTAAATAACGAGGTGACATCCAATGAAATGAGAACATGATCCTCCGGAATGATGAATGATTTGAGTTTGTCACGCAGGTCCCAACTATGCTTCATATTAACCTGCAACCTAATCCTCTTAATATAAAAAACGACACCAAAAAATTACACCAACCTTATTCTAATATGTTACTGAGATTACGTTCTAAGAGTTGTTCTGATTTGTAAAGATTGTGAGTCGGTGGTTGGACTACTGATTATCGCCAGCATGCTATTCTACGTTTATATTTTCCCGCTTATTGATATTTGTATTCTCATATCGATTGATATCATTGATTATCGATTAGGCTCGATTCCTTTGGTGTCTATTATTTGCCTCGCGCTGTTGACAAACACACTGTGGTCCTAATATCGACAGTTGATGGCTCCGCAATGGGCCTTAATTTTTATTTTCTTGACCACCTTTGGCTTTTATTGTTTCGATCAATTGGACAGTTTTTATTGTTTTACAATTGCCGTTTTTTACTTGGATCTATATTTTAATTAACGTAAGTACTATTTATAAGTTCAAGCTAAATGATTCCACCTGACCTGCCATCAACTCTCATCTATTGTCCGTATGTAGGTGTGTGATTTTCACTGTATTGGAACCCGATGTTTCTATTCCACCGGCCTTCATCTAATCCGGGATTGACCATGTTTTGTTAGTAATGTTTAGGGTATTTTTTCTGATTATTTTATAATTTGTTTTCTTTCTCTTTGTAGTCTGATATTTTTCATTATTTTCTCAATAAAGTTCCCGATGAGGACGACGGATAGTCGTCGAAACTTCGAACATTAAACTGATTTCTTTGACTCGATGATCGCCTACTCCTTATAATGGATATTTCGAGGGATACATTCACCAATGATGATTTTTTCATGTAGGTATAACACAATTTCAATTTCACGAATTTAACAAAAATCTATATCATTTTCTACATGAATAGATCAAAAATGACCACAAATATGTATAAACACCGAACGGGGGGTTGGCGCGCGAAGCGCGCAGGGGGGCGAAGCCCCCCTAGTATATATGGGGCTGTCCACGTCAATTCACCTAGCCTCCAGACCACAACTTTTTTGATTTGCTTCGTAATGTTTTCTATTGTTGCCCTTGCTCTAAAACAGTTTTGTGAATTTTTTCAGATTTTTAAAAAATACCCTTTGTGAGTTATGATTTTTTTTCGACCAAAAAGAAGGACCATTTTTAAAAATCTGAAAAAATTCACAAAAATCCTCTGACTGACGTAGAACAGTCTCCCATTTGCGAGAATGTGGAACGAATTTTTTATATATTTTTTTAATATTTTTTTACGAATTGATTGGTTTTTTTTTTTTTTTTTTTTAAGTAAACACTACACCCACGACTTTTATCCTTTCTAGATCTGCCAGCACTATTTTCGAATTATACGAATGGGAAGAAATTGGTATTCAACTGCTCAGTTACTAGAACAATTATTACGATCCAGTATTCATTTTGCTCCAAGGATAAAATGTGGAAAAAATTGGTCGTTTCAGCTCGTGTTCATCGTTTCTGTGATATACACTTTGAAACAAACAATTTTTTCCACATTTTATCCTTAGAGCAAAATGAATACTGGATCGAACTAATTGTTCTAGTAACTGACCAGTTGAATACCAATGTCTTCCCATTCGTATAATTCGAAAATAGTGCTGGCAGATCCAGAAAGGATAAAAGTCGTGGGGGTAGCGTTTACTTAAAAAAAAAATTCAAAAAAAATCAATCAATTCGTAACAAAAAATATTTAAAAAATTCGTTCCACATTCTCGCAAATGGGAGACTGTTCTACGTCAGTCTGAGGATTTTTGTGAATTTTTTCAGATTTTTAAAAATGGTCCTTCTTTTTGGTCGAAAAAAAATCATAACTCACAAAGGGTATTTTTTAAAAATCTGAAAAAATTCAGAAAAATGTTTTAGAGCAAGGGCAACAATAGAAAAAATTACGAAGCAAATCAAAAAAGTTGTGGTCTGGAGGCTAGGTGAATTGACGTGGACAGCCCCATATATATCGCTCTATATTATATAAAGATATCGCCGCCGCCGTGTCAAGATTACCCAGAATCCCCCACGAATTCTGGGAAAACCCTAGATATTACCCAGAATCCCCCACGAACACCCGAAGTCGTCCGGAAATACACCCGAAGTCTTCCGGAAAGACCCGAAGTCTTTCGGAAAGACCCGAAGTCTCCCGGAAATACCCGAAGTCTTCCGGAAAGACCCGAAGTCTTCCGGAAAGACCCGAAGTCTTCCGGAAAGAACCGAACCGAATTCGTCATGACAGGTCATGTCAGGACATGTCAGGTCATAACAGGACATGTCAGGTCACAACAGGTCATGTCAGGACAGGACTGTTAAAAACGGTAAAAAACCACTCACAATTAGTATATGAATCATGGGATCCCAATCTCTCAGTAATCCGTGCAGAAACCTCATGTGAGGCGTAACAGGTCATGTCGGGTCATGTCAGGTCATAAAAGGTCATAACAGGTCATGTCAGGACATGTCAAGTCATGATACAGAAAACTGTTAAAAACTGTTAAAAAAACCACTCACACTTAGTATATGAATCATGGGATCTCAATCTCCCAGTAATCCGTGCAGAAACCTCATTCGGGGGGTTGGCGCGCGAAGCGCGCAGGGGGGCGAGGCCCCCCTAGTGTATATATATACGCGCATATATATATATATATATATATATATATATATATATATCACGCATTCTGAGCCACAATACCCAGGCGCCCATATGCTGCCACAATGCGAATCAACATCAACACAAAAAAAGGTCACTTTAGGCCTGCTTATAGGTACAAAAAAAGCAGAAATCAATACATGCGTCACAAAAACTATGGTGTGCACCAAGGGCTAAGTGGACTTTTTGACCTCGTGTGGTTGCAGTACTCGTCTTCGGCTCGCTGCAGTACTCGTCTTCGGCTCGCTGCTGCACTCGCCTTCGGCTCGTGCTAGCTCACCTTCGACTCTTGCTAGCTCACCTCCGACTCGTACTGCAATCTCCACACTCGGTCGAAAAAAGCCCACTTTACGCCCTTGGTACACAATATACTATTATGACCTCGTTATTTGGACATATTCGGAGTGGAGGACGCTCCAGTCGAACCATCCATTTTGTAGGACAATTGTTTTTCCGAGTGCATTATCCAATTATCTTAACATGAAAATAAAGAACTAACTATTAGTCCGACAATTTCGAAACCCCACTGAATCGACATGTTTCACACCTGCGCACTTCATTAGCTACCTCTATCGAGAATTTTCACAGAGGGAAATTGACGAGGCGTCTCGTCAAACCGAACCTACTCACGGAGATCCAGCCTGTTATTAATCACTCGAAAAATCAGGCAGTGGCTGCTGGACTAACAATACGGTGCTCAACCTAAACGCGAGGAGTACGTACGGTTGCCCGCTTCAGGCGCACCTAGCGACCCGTATAGCGAGAAACTCACGGTAGGTACAGGTACAGGTACTCAAGATGTACCTATATTTAGGTACTCAGGTACTTTTTTTATGGGAAGTACGAGAGCAATCCGAAAAATATGAACAAAATTATAGACCAGACAAACAGGTTATTTCATATTAAGGGGAGGTTACCGTTCACAGGGATGAAAAATGCACAAAGTTCAGACATTATTTTTCAACATGAAATGAACACTTTTGGAGGTGGATTTTCACCGATTTCATTTATTTATTAGCGAAGAAATTCCAATTTTGAACATAAGAAAAAATATAAAAATGCGGCTCTGCAGCTCCTGTCAACTACACTGTGGGTTCCGGTTCACGCGGGGCGCCCCACAGCTTCAACGGATGAATCGATTGACATGTATCGGTACTCATTTTGAAGCAAATTAAATTTGCGAGGTCATAACGCAGCATTTTTTTGTGAAAAATTGATTTAAAAATATATTTTTCGGCCGTTGAAGCAAAGGAAATAGAAAATGAAACAATTGTTTTTTGTTCAAAACGGCTGCCATTTTGTTATACGGGGGTTTTTCAAGAACTGAAAACCGATAAGGCCCCGAAAATTGAGTCTAGTTTGATGGGTTTCTTCCTTTGTTTAAAAAAAACTGAATTCCAATGGAGGGTGCTAGGCGCATAAAATTAGTCACCGTCATTGCTGGCGCTCCGAAAATTGACGAACATCTTCACAGTGTTTTGACATAAGTAAAGTACCTTGAATTGTACCTAAAAATAGGTACAGGTACTCCTAAAAAGTAACTAGGTACAGGTACAAGGTACTTATCTGGAAAAGTACCTAGGTACAGATATAGGTACTGAAATGTGTACCTAGGTACAAAAAAAAGGTACTTGTACCTAGGTACTTCACAACACTGGTTAGGTTAAGGTTAAGAATATTCAAGGGAATATTCTCATGTTTGTTGACTTGATTCGTGCACAGCGAATTAGTCTCACTGATTATTTTTAGATGGTTCATGAACATTATAATATTTCCTTGAATACTCTTAACCTCAGCCTAACTATAAAATTTAACTCTACAGTTAACTCTACCGTGAGCTTCGCTGAACCAACCGGCCATCATCCACTGTTACTGACGGTTTATATAATGAATATTTGAACATCATAGAAAATGGATAAAGAGAATCAGGATCAGCTTCACGATGAATTAAAACCAGAAAGGGAACTAGATGTGGGAACTAAGGGAGAGGAACTAATTGTGTTTCATAATACTAATTCCGCTTTGTTTTTTCAATGTATGTCGAAATAACGCTGTTCTTATTCGGCTATAAATTTTCTGTCCGGTAAATAAATTTGAAGAAAAAACCATAAATGAATGAGAACATTATTTGAAATTGTTTTCGGTGCCATTCCTGTAGTATGTCTTGTCAATAATGTTGGTGATGTTGCGTACTTTTTCCCTTGAATTGGGGTTCGGTCGTCTAGCAAGTAGGGGAGACCGGGGCTAGTTAACAGCTAGGTAACAGCTAGTTAACACCACTAGATAACAGATCGAACCGCGCTATATATTGAAGTTGTAGTTCGATGTTCGAAACAAAATTTATGTCGTCAAATTGAATATCGCATCATATGCGGCCTCGCATTGATCGATAAACTGAAATCGGACCTGATAAGTAATTATTTTCCATCTTCTAATATGTTTTTTCTCATTTTCTAGGCCGCCTTGAGAAATTTCGCTATACGATATTCGAAAAGGTCATTCTTAACGCTTTGATTTGATGTACATATTGTTGATATTTGAATGGCGGGTCAGCAAGATATGCAAATATGTGAATGTATAAGATAGCGAACGATAGAGTCACCAAAACAAACTCCTGACACTGGGACAATGACGTGTCTAGTATACCATAATACAAGTTTCGAGTAAAGATTCCTTCAGCCCTTCGGTGGTCTAATTCGACAAGGCGTCGCAGTACAAATGCGAAGGTCCCGGTTCAAACCCGGGCCGGGGGAATTTTTACTCGAAGAATTAAAAATAAAAAAATTTGATTTTTCTATAGGTTTTTTTCGGTCCCACCAAGGTTTGCACGCTCGAATAGAGGAAGAATCTCTCCTTGGTGGGTACCAATAATTAATTAATTTGGTTCGCCTCGTCCGATAAATTCAAATATGTGAATGTATAAGATAGCGAAAAACAAGATATGCAAATGTTTAAACAAAATAGCGAGTTGGGACAGGTTGTCATGAAATTATTGGGGCAAGTTGTCACGTGTAAAAACTATTTTGACTTTTACACCCTATTTTGACTTCACTATGGTTTTTTGAGTTGAGATCAACTTTCTCAGAATTTTCGGATTGTGGGTGGAATTTCGCATGGTTTGTGGGGTTTTCGGGGTCTAGGTCGACCGTTCCGTGGTTTTCAGGAGACAATACAATGAAACCCGTTTTCGCCATTTAAAATACTTAGGACAACCTGCCCCGGGGTCTGTGACAACGTACCCCGCCTCGGGGTAAGTTGTCACACTCCGCGAAATTTTTTGAAAATTCGAGAGAACCTACTCAGACTTGCTAAAATTAGAGAGTAAAAGTGTGACAACTAACCCCGGTCTCCCCTATACCCGTTTATATCTGCAGCCTGCAGAAAATTTGTAGCCGAATAAGAACAACGTTATTTCGACATACATTGGAAAAAAACATTCGAGTAGTAATCTTCTACGGACATGGATAGATAAGTGAAAGGGAAAAAAAATCGGGATTCGAACACGGGGCGCAAAAGTGTGACGCCGGGAGACTAGCCGCTGCGTCAACGCTCCGGTTGCACGTGAGGTACGTTGAGAATTTTAACCGTCATTTTCTCGAAAACGGTCGAGTGTAAGCAGATAAGCCGAGACACGTGTTCGCTTATTTTGACCCCTCTTTCACTGAGCGAAGTTTCAGGGAAATCGGGGTGTGGCACTTCGCGGGTTCTCCTCGATAGATAGATACGTATACATATTGTATATTATTACGAAGATACCCGTCATGTTTGTCAACGGTCACTTTGACGTTTAAAGACGTAGCATGCCCAGAGAACGGCTGATAATTTACTACGAAAAAGTGATTTACGCCCCTGATATTATTGTAAAAACAGACAGTCTCTAGACTTCAACGAGAGAACACGTTCTTTGAATGAAAACATGATTTACTTTTGTCCGATCACACATTTAGCTTTAGTGTCTCAATTATTTCGGGTAATTTCACTGGTACATTATAGGAGGCGGGGGTTAGAGAGTAATACTCCAAAGCCAGTGGAATACCTTCACTTCCATTGTTACTCACCTGGGGGGGAATTCAGTGTTTGCCCTTATTTGATAGCGAAATACTGGGTTAATTACTCAACCTACCTTCCGATTCAGGCGTACTAGTTGCATTAAGTGGAGCCTTGGTAGTCACGTCATCCAAATTTGATGTCCATGTTACCAGACCCGGTGAAGAAGTAGTGGATTCGACCTTGTTAGCATCGTAGCCCGGAGTTGCAGTCTCCGTATCATCCAGAGAAATCACTTCGTTGCTGATCATGGAAGTACTCAGAGATGTTAATGTTGAAGGTCGTGGACTCGCCGGTGATGAAGTAGTGATGGGTCTTTTGGTTATTGGGGAGGCACCAATGGTGACGGTGGAGCTTGATGGAGTTGGTTTTTTCAAGGGTGCTTTCGTGATTGGAGTCTGTGTGGTAATAGGTTTCAGTTGAGTCGCGGGTGGTTTTACAGTACTCGTCAGCCTACTTGAGTCCCCAACAACGCTGGGTGTAGCTGGTGTTGGTGTTGGTCTGGAGGATGGCCTTGGAGGCTGCCTAGTTGTCTGCTGGTTGACCGCCGTAGTGGACGATGTCGTTGACTTGGTCGCCGTGACTGAGGGCCGTCCAGGAGATGTAGGCTGGTTTCCGCCTTCAGAAATATTTGGTGTGGTTGGTGGCTTTGCCGTCAACAAGTCACCAGCCGGAGTCGTAACACTCAGCGATCCTGCTACTGTTGAGGGTCTGCTGGATGGTGTGGGTCTCGGTGTAGAAGGCACAGGTCGCCGATTCACTGCGGTTGCGGCCGTTGTTGTCTCGTTAACTTTTCTTATTGGTGTGCTTGTTGGCTTCTTCGTAGTCGTGGCTATTGGCCTCCTGTTGGACGATGGTCGCGGTGGTCTGAGCGTCGTACTTGTACTTGTGGTTGTAGTTGTCGCATTTCGTGGAGGAAACCTAGTGACATTTGTCAGTGGTCGACTCGGCGTCGCGGTGATCGGTTTTGCCGTGGTAGTTCTTGTTTTTATTGGTGGCGACCCTCCAGTTTGCACGGTGTTTGTCACAACCGTTGGTTTGACACTCGATAGCTTGATGACTGGTTTGGTAACGACCGGTTTAGCAACTGAGGGTTTACTGCCCAGTTTGTTAATTGGCTTTGCCTCAATTTTCGTAGCATTCTGAGCCACCGGCCTTTGACTTGGCTTGACAGTCGAAGTTAGTATGTTAACAGGAGTGCTTGGTTGCCCATTAGTTGTTGCTGGTATCGTCGTCGATATTTTCTGAGGAGGTTTTAAAGTCAGCCCAGGGGTTGGTCGCGGAGTAGGTGATGTCTTCGGAGGATTTTTCTGAATCGTTTGAAAGGTGGACAAACCTACGGAATCAGTCGTGAAGTCTAATACCGGAGTTGTGATGTGTTTATTGTTTGTATTCACACTGACTTTGGCCGGATCCGAAACCGGTGCGATCGTGGTCGTCAACAATGGTTTTTCAACAACTTTCATAGGTTTCTGAGTAGTTGTCGTTGTCTGTGTCGTTTTAACCGGAGCTTCGGTAACCCTAACGGGTAACGTTGTCGGGGTCGAAGTCGGTGTCAGCGAGTATTCCAGAATGTTGTTACTTTCGTGGGACCCAGAATTGGTCAGATAAGGCTTCACCGGGCCATCGTCGATGGTATTATCGTGCGGAAAAATATCCGGTTCTCCATCAATCTTGCAGCAGCTTCCGAAGTAGAATCGATCTATGCAAGTTCCCAGATGTGTTCCGTTGGCTTTGACGCACGTGAACGCAAACATGCAAACTCCCGTTTCTCCAGTCCTCCTCGAAACACATGGCAAATGTCTGATATTTCTCCCCGTACCTGTAATAACGAGAATTCCATCATTATACACCATCCTGCTGCTCTGCCTAGATCAGCAAGCAGCCACGGTCTTATACATATGCATAGGTATATTACTGCAGTTCAATACCAAGTTACATGGAAAATACGGTCAAGACCACTTCGCGGTAGACCTGGCTTATTGACTTCCGTGATTCGCGGACGGCCTACGCCTAACTGTGCATTTATATGCGTTATGGCCTCTTTAGTCACGATTAACTTACTGCTCACCAAGTGGTCCAACGCATTCCAGGTAACTTATTCTGAGGGCTACGGCTGGAGTTTGCTGATTTTATTTAATCCTAGTCTTGTACTCTGGGTTCAATGGGACCCCACATACCGTGTATTTCCTAACGGATGAAGAACAGGTGAACTCAAAAACGTACGCCTATACGGTTGGTCGTAGAATCAACAGTTGAGGCACTGATGAAATCTACAGTTGTTCTACCCATGGCCAATAATGTAACAATATCTCTGTAGAGCATTACGTTGGAAAACTGACATTTTGATCCAAAGACCTTGACCTGGACGCCGTTGCGGTAAGCGGTCGAGCCATCTAATAAAAAATTCTGGTGATGTCCAGCGCGTAACCAGAGACCGGATTGATGTTAACCATCGCAAAGGATTGAGGTACCGTTATACGTTCGAATGTGTGAGTTTGTGACTCGACCGAAAGTAGGCCACAGTCATCGCCTAGCGCGTAGCATTGCTGGTATTTTAATTCCTTTTCTCCTCTTCGGATTCTCCCCACATTCTTCTTCATCCACTTTACGGGACCGGTCTGAGTGCAGCGGGACAGAGATAAGATAGGGTAAGAAAAGGATGAAAAGTGATGAAAGCCGAAGAGGCAAGAACTGCATTCAATATTATCGCTCGACTAACATATGTTCTTGTATTCCAGAACCGTTACATTGGTGACAATATCTATTCCAGTAGTTTCGAAGAGAAACGCTCTAAAGCGCCAATAAAATACGAAATTCCCAGCTCTGTCGTTACAAGTGAGACGGAGATCCGGATTCGGTATTTTATAGGTCTGACAGAGTTGTGTTCGGTGAAATCCAAGCTTAGCATGCTTATATCTGAATAATGAAGATGAACTTTGAAACATTTTGCGATTAGTATTAATTTTTCCCCGGGTTTTCGTTTATTGGCTTCTTGTTACCGTGGTCACAACACCGAAAAACCTTTGCAACGATGTGCGGTTACTGCTATGAATTCATATGAACTTTCACAAACCTCGGTAATGCAAAATACCAATTCGTAATAGTGGCTGACGTGGCGTACCAAACGATCTAACAAGATATTAGCTCAACATTAACATTGACCGTGGACGGAGGTGAACCAGGCGAATGAATGGCCGCTTAAATCAGCTCACCAGTTGTGTAACCACGTATACACTGCACACAGGCTATTCTGGACAGAAAAAGACCGCTTTGATTAATAGCGTCTTTTACGTTGATATTTCTTATCATGTTCTGTCGCATAATATCATGTTTTGAGGGCCGGTCTGTCGGTCAATGTCTCTGAACAGCCAATGACTAATATCTGACACGTGTAAACCATGAAATCAGACTAATGTCAGCCGAATATAACCATACTATGAAAGGAGCGATTTCTTATAGTCCCGTTTTTCCGTTCAAAGTTAAAGGTCAGTGGAACGCGTTGACAATCGAGTTGGGGGAGTGGCCCGAAAATCCTATGTCAGGAATTAGAATGTATGCCAGCGGAAGTACACGCACGACGTGACTCAATGTCGTGGAAGAAAGTAGTGACGTCATACACGCGATGTAACAAATATTACGTACTGAATGTTTCTTTGAACAAAGATACGGTTCGGTTCAATATTTGAAAGTTTTTCCCTGCAGCGGCATATTGATTGAGCAGTAAGACGAATTCGGACCCGGATTAGCAGGACCGGAGAAGCCGCCAATAAGTAATGCGGTCCTATTCGAAAAATGAATCTCTTCTATCAGTGGGGATAATTTCATTCCTTCGACGTGGAATACAATTTTTTGTGGTGCCCACCTCGCCCATCGGAATGTACCCCGTGACCCACTCCGAGAACTGACCAGTCCGCCCACATTGCTGGACTGGCCACAGGCAGGGTCAATGCCACCTACGTTCTAGGTAACCGTTCCCTCAGTCAGCGTCGTAATCCAACGATTTTTCGTCAATCAAAATGATACGTGAGCAAGATTCATGAATTTACGAAGTAGCCAAAAAAATTCGTCCAATTAGGGCGTCACTGTATGCGGGTAAAAGAAATTCGCGGAATACATCTATTTAACGGATATTTTAACCGCAGAAAAGTTTACTGCGAAGGCGACCTACTTTTCGAATACGTACTTGCGAGTGCGAGACAGATCCACATATTTTCAAAAGCGAAGTAGCAATTTTTTCGTGACTGATTTTTTATGACTAATTCTCAGAAATTCTTGACTAACGGTTGTGATTTTGGTTTAGCATTTAGTTAATGTTTCGTGAATATTGCCAAAAAATGTGTGGGTGTGCCTCGTGGCCGGACACAGCTGATGTCAAGGTAGTACCAAGCATGCGTGGGTCCCGTACACGAGAAGTAGGTTGCGTTACGGAGCTGAAAACCAGTTCCCAGATGCGTGTTCTCAGTACGGGTTCAAATTTCAACATCAATAAAATTGAACAATTAAAACATAGATTTGTCATTTTGTATGCTTACCTCCAGGTAGAAATTGCGGCATGAACACAGGGCTCGCGGCAGCCAGTATCAAAGCATTACACAATAGTAGAAGTGTTTCTCGACATTTAGTGCCCTCCATCATCTAAAACAAGTAAAAATAACTTAAATTAATGCACGAATTTTTTTTCGTGGCTGTACGCCATGTCGACTAACTAAACCCGTACGAACAGACTAACGGTGAAAACATCGGAGGGAAAAACCGATTTGTCACCGTTTGACTTTGTTCCTGAAACGGAAAGCTCGATTTGGCTGAAAAATTCTCACGACAAAATCATCTTACACTTCACATTCACATGACGAATCTAAAAGTCGATCTAGGTCGTCGTATTTTATGGTCCGGGAGTGAAAGTAATGCTTCACGTAAGTGTCACCGAGTGTTAGCAGTGTAAAAGTAAAGATTTTTTGTAGTTCATTATGCGTATGAAAGAAAAAAAGCGTTGTTTGACTCGCTCACCCGAGTGCCTAGATCTTATCGTACCGAATTTACTTCTATATACGTCCGTGGCAATAAGAACGTTCTCACAGCTTAGCTTGGGAAGGGTCATCTACCTTTCATGCAAATTACGATAATCGCGTTCCTTCAATTGCAGGCTAAAGGTAATCGTTCGTTTTCCACCATGCGAACGTGCCTTTGGGTGATTGAACGTATGATGCAGCTAAGAGGCGCAAGTTTGGGATGTTTGCATCACAGAACGAAATCGGAATGAAAGAAAATGTGTCCACACCGGCGGTACGCACTGTTGGGTAACAATACCCGCGCACAGTCTGGTTTCTGTATTTTATTCTGGCATTTGAGGAAGTTCTGCTCTAGCCGAGCCTCGAGGTCACCAACCCACGGGGTCGATCCCTGCTCAGGGAACGTGTTAGTTCTGTCAAGATTTCCAGCTATTCTGTCGTGCGAGAAGTAGTTATACTCGCTAAGACAAGCTCTATGGTTACCCTGTACACAATCCAGTAAGGATTTCGAGGCATGTGTACAGTGATTAGGAAGTCACGATCGAGGGTCAATGCCTTCAGGCTATGCATAAAGAAGCAGCACTAACCACCCGCGAACGACAATCGGTCTGACGATGACCGTTATTATCCAGGAGATACTTCCACATCAAAAAAATTGTGAAGGCTCAAGAATGTTGACTTCACGGACCGTCGTAATGACATGGTAATGATACCGAATCTCTGAACTACCACGGTACGAAGAGGCAATCGTGGCGATTGTGGCAGGCGAGCGGTTCACAAAAAGTGATACAGTTATTCATAAAATTCTGTTTCTTTGCAGTTGGGCTCGAGATACTTTTAATTGGATGCCCACCTTTACCGTGGCAGTTGACTCAATTCGCTTTCAGGTATCAGTCTAAGGAATAGAACACTGAAGACAAAGCCTTCTGCGATCTTGCCGTCCTTCGCAGCATATACACTACATATACACAAATTCGGTCGTTCACACTCATACACTATTCAGATTCGTATCCACGTACATCAAACTTGGAAATCGTTGATGATATAATAAAGATGAGCAACCGAAGTGTTCCTACTTTTTATCTCAAATCACGTGTTCGACCAGTCCAAAAGCTCGGCGTCATCGTGAAAAGTTAGAAACATGTTTCTGTCTCTCTTGCTGCTTGGACTACGGTCAACAGTCGGAGAGTACTGTTAGGATGTGATGAAAAAAAAAATAACGTCTAAGTCGCAGACCCCATTGCCAAAGTGGTTAAAACACTTTGAAAACTAACACCATTTGCAAATACGTTTGATATCGAAGATGTTGATACTCGTTCGACAACGATTATTTGAAGATACTGATACTGGTAACTACTATCGATCCATTATACTTTCGAGATTTCTTGCATTATTCAACTATAACAGAGACTTCGACCTGACCAAAAAGACCAAATGTGATCTGCGTAAAAATCTGCTGAGACTGATCACCTGTTCCAGATAAGTTCTACGAAATCAGGATAATTCATTTAGGAACAAGTCGGGTAACAGTTTTTCGGCAAAAGGAACGTGCTTCAAAGGCACGGCGATGAATATGGAATTGTGAAAGTTGAAGTCATTGCGGTTGAATGTACCGCTATTCATACAAAAGACATACGGGCAAGCACATGAACCACGCTTGGTTGGACATAGCTATCGTTTGACATACTAACTTATCCCGAATGTAAATATTCTTCTAAGGGACTAATGCAACTCTGTGTCATCGTCGAGATGTTGACCCAGGCGATTCCCGGAAGAAAAAAAATTTATTTCCAGTACTCTGAAGGGCCTCATAAATAATACCTTCTTCAACTTTGTACCGATCAACCGTTATCTGATCAATTATGAGTTGATCTATCAATTCCATCAATTAAGATTCGGAGTCACAGTACTTAGGGTTTTTTGAGTAGAGAATGAATTTTCCAAAAATATGAAATAACATCGAAGTGATTGGAGAAACAATGTGCGCATCGCTTACCTTATTTGTAGTAAACTGCAGCGCTGTTCAGTCACTATTCAATGTCCTGACGAATTTTATACCGTATCAATTAGTTGTTGTACTCCGTCATGTTAGGGGATAATTGTCAAGCTGATTTGGAATCACGTTACTTTCACACACATCTTCGTTGTTTTGTCTATGGATTGGAGTATTCCAGTCTCGAGGAACGGCGGTCTTGCAACCTGATTGCGGTCTGATTAATTTCACCTTCTGTCTCCAGTATCTCTAATCCCGGAAACTTATACTCGCATCTTTTCACACGTGACAGATACTGCTGTGCTATAGAACTCGAGTTCTTGTCGTATTCTTTAATGAAAAAATATACAAACAGTAAAACTCTCCAAGTTCGAAATGATGAAAATTCATCAGGCAACGGTCAGGTCATGTTCCCCGGATTAAGAGATGCTCTTCGTCGCGCAGGTATGCGGGTTCAGGTGGTAATAACGGAGGAATCGCGGTCAACTATGGGTAGTCAGTCGTCTCTTTCAGACTGACTCGCACCTTGCAGCTCCGTAGCGACGTCCTTCGAAGACGAGGAGCCACTTCTGAAAACCCGCTACGGCCTTTGCGTCCGATCGTATAGCCCCCCTAGGTACCGGGCTCGCTGTTCGCAAACTGACTAGTGTTCTGCTTGTGCTCGGGGCTATTCCAAGGTGGGTTGAGTGCTACGCTCTGTTCCGTAGACTCTACCTGTTGACGGGGTAGTGGCAATGACCGTTCTCTGGGTCCCCACTTCCACAACCGATCCTACTCGTCGTCCGGGGCTCGCTATGTTCGACTGTCTCTTCTACGTTCTCGCCCTACGATGCCGCAAATAAACGCTCAGACGAGAGATGAAGAAGGACAGGGAATGATAGAGACGAAGAACACGACGATAATTAGGGAATCGAATCTACTTACGTTTCTAGTGATCGATAGATTGTTCTAGTGATTTCTCCTGACAGAAAAAATTGCAATTTCCGGTTTACTGCAGTAATGAAACCCTAACATTGAGTCACCGTAAAGACATTGTACGAAAAATTTGCAGTTGAAGATGATACTAGATTGCAATCCATTAAGTCTGATCGGAGATTCTGCATTTGGGCGCTTAGTGGTCAAAGCAGAAGATATGCCACAAAAAACAGTTTTGTGACGATAACTGCAGTAGCAACGGTGGATAGAAGAAGCTCTAAGGACTTTTTCGGGACGCCCAATTACTAGGTAAAAGGTGATCGTTATTCGAATAACTTTGCACCTGTAGTTGGTAAAGCGTTCTCGAGGTGAGCAGTTACCTTCCGGGCCAACCCGGACCGTTACCGGCTCATAAACCGCATCTTCAAACTATACTTACGCGAGACCAAATATAACTGAAATGTTTCATAGATACCCAATAAACACACAGTGGTTGATGTGTGGTATAATAAACGTATCTCGACACGTTAAGAAAACGTTGGTAATAAACGAGTTACATCGAATCTATGGGAAATACTCGTATATTATACCATAAAGTTTTAGGTACGAAGTCCGCCTGTTATACCAATTTTTCGATACGCATTACTTATACGGGAAATATACGTGTATTATACCATCAATTTTTGATCACTGTCCGCGATAATATTTATTCTTAAAATGTCAACCAAATGTTGTTTTTAACATAATAATGTATTATTAATAATAAAAAACCGTTATTAATGAAAGACAATTAAAAATTTAAGAATTAAAAAAAAAAAAGTGACTTCACGGGGATTCGATCCGGGAACCTCTCGGGTGTGAAACCAATCTCTTGTCCTTGCGCTGCTGCCAGCTCTTACGATGAACACAGAGTTTGAGGTACATAATATCTGCTGTACTATGGGACTTTGGCAACAGCATTTTGTCATAAAAATGTGGATGTTAGGAAATTTTTGAGAGGTGAAAATTAGGTCGGGCACGCGGACATCGAGACCAAAAATATACCATGGATTACACGTGTAAAAAACGCTTTTTATTCGGTGGAAAACATGTGGAATATACCAGCACACAGAAACGTGTTTTCCACGTGTTTTCCACGGGTTTTCCTGGTATACAAGATACGTTGATTGAATGATGTGTGGTCCACGTATAATTTTTCCACTTATGCCGACTTTCCACATTGGACACGTTTAATATACGTATATTCGACGTACCTGTGTTTATTGGGTATGTTCATGTCTGTATATATCACGAAAATATTCATTAAACGTTTCTGAAATATATTCTGAAATATACTGTAAAAATGTTTGTTGTGGTTGGAAGTTTTATTCACATACAGGAGTCATGGAATTCTTCACATTTTAGTAAAATCAATCAACAAATACGATGAATTTAGTACGCAATTTTGTAAAATTCATACACAAGTTCGTATTTTTGCGATTAATGTATAGTAATATTAAAGATGTATTCATAAATTCAAAGAACATGCATAGCGATTCACTTTGCTGTACTAAATTTGTAATTTCACAAGACTTTCATGTAGTTGATGTGTAGCGAATTCATAATCAGTAGAGGATGCGAAAACTGATTTAATGCACCACGCTGAATTTTTTTTATGAACCAAAATGCGATGTGCCTTGTACACTGACAAAAAAAATTCGTTGAATTGACTAAATGCATTCATTTCGCCGCCCGTAACCGCGGCATTTACTTGTGTCAATTCATTGGCAGTTAATCCAACAAAATTTTCCTTGGATGAACTGCCAATGAATTGACACAACTGGATGCCGCGGTTACGGGCGGCGAAATGAATGCATTTAGTCAATTCAACGAATTTTTTTTCTCAGTGTATTGTTTCCGAAAGCTATATTTATTTCAGCTACGAAAATAGTGGTCATTTCCAAGTTACTGCGCCCATAAATGATGTCATTTGGAGGGGAATTGTAAATCACAATTTTCCGATCCCTCCTTGTGTTTTTTTCTTTGTCTCTCGTGACTGGGGGGTCAGCCTAGATAAGTTAACACACCGTTGCATCCCATCCCATCACGTGATTGTGTATGTCCTCACTTTGATATTGCGCTGAGCGTATGTATCCACTTAGCCGTAACGACGAACACCCCATTCTGTATGATCGATAAAAAATATAATCATAAATTACTCGAGGGTTAACCGTTTGCTCGTGTTTGACAACCGATTAGTTCTCAATTAAAAACACCTCCCCCTTAGCCCGGAACCCGCCTGATTGCTCGAGTGCTACGCAAACGATGTGAACCTTCCTACATGTCGGACAACAGAGATAATGGCTACCGACATATGCTCTGGCCTGGTGTACCCGTCATTTACCCGCCGCCCACTCGGAGTAGAAGCGACGGGATCAACGAATCAATTTGCTCGCGCTCAGCTCGCGACTGTTGAAATAAATACCGCAATGGAATCATCGAGGGTAACAGCAACTGAAGTGGTGGATGGTTTATTGAAGGATTTCAGAAACAATTTCACTTGGTTGTCATATTTTCTTCTAGCCTATCGTAGTCTTGGCAGAAGCAATTTATCAACAGAAATCACGGACGTAGCAATAACATTCAGTCACCCTAATGACGAAGTTTTACGGAAAAGCTGAGAGTCTACGATGGTGCTCGATGCAATCCGTCACATCTGCGTTAGATATACCCACTATTCGAAGCAGAAAACATGATACTCCAAAGAACAGTCAAATCATTCATTCAATCAACAGTCATTCCACGTCAAATCGACCGAAAAAACCAGATTTTTTCCCTGACCCCTTTCGATCTGCTTGTCCTTTTGCACAGTCAAATTACATGTTGAAAGGATGAACTGTGATTTTTTTTCAGATTTTTTCGACTCATCATTCTATTATGAAAAATCATCGAATAAATTAATTTTCAATTTTTTTCAATTTTTCGCGCCTACATAGCTCAAAACGTGAACGATGTATGAAAAAAGTTCCAATACGAACATTTTGGGGTTTTTTGTGAACTTTTCGAGAGTATTTTCATCAGATTTTTAATATCCCGTTCAAGTGTATTTAATACAAAATGAGTGTAAATCATTCATAACTCAAAAGTGCCCCAATCGAATTGGCAAAAATTCATACAAAGCGTGTCTTTTACAATGCCAAAAGTTGTCTGAAAATTTCAAAGTGGGCCGAGCAGTGGTTCAGAAAATGAATCAACAAATATTCGGACAGTGGCTTGTAGAACACGTTTATTCCACGTAAAATTGGTGGAAATATGGTGTTGGTGGAAAAATTACACGTTTATCCATCCACAAGTTTTCCATCCACGTTTTATACACGTGAATCTAAAGTTATTTTTTCTAAACGATAATTTGACGTTGCATCCACGTGTAAACACGTTGATAATAAGTGTAAGTTCAAGCGTTGATTCAACGCAAAAATTAATTGTGTCATTCACGCGTCTAGTAATCGTTTAAAACACAGGTAACTACTCTGATATTTACCCGTCGAATATTCGTGTAAATCACGTGTAAACACGTTGATAATTCGTGTAAGTGCAAACGTTGAATCATCGCAAAAAATTAATTGTGTAATTCCCCAATAAACACACAGTGGTTGATATGTAGTGGAATCAACGTGTCTTATCAACGTGTATTCAACTAGTATATATACGTGTTGAAACACGATGAATTTGTGGGTACGATGTCCGCCTGAGACACGTGGTTCCGGTGGATACCAAACTTTTGGTTTTAGCGTTCATCTCTACACCGAATACGTGTAAACCACGTGTAAACCACTTGTATATTTCTCGTGTATTCCATGGTCCGGAAATATGGGTATAAAATTGCAAAATTACATTTAAATGTATTTCCCGTTAGTTGAAAATGTGTTTTAGCATTATGAGTCTACGATTAGCATATAAAAACAATGAATATTGAAAAACAAAAATGCACGTCAATGGGATTGAACCTATAACGATTCCTTGGACTTGAGACTATAGTCTTGTCCCCGCGGCTGCCGCCGCTCTTACAGAAGATGCAAGATTCAAGGTACACCCAGGGAAGTTGAATCTGAAGCGCCCGTGATAGGCAACTGGACATACACCTGTAATTTGGTTGGCAATGCCACGTTGTAGCTCGCCTCCGAAAAAATTGCCGAGCTACAACGCATGGCATTGCCAACCAAATTACAGGTGTATGTCCAGTTGCCTATCACGGGCGCTTCAGATTCAACTTCCCTGGGTGTACATACGATGTACGCTAGCTTTTGGAAATGGACGCACAGTGATTGACCATTCGATAATTGAAGTTGGGAGTTTGTTAATGTTATCCGATCATCACCTAACTTTATACACGTGTATATCACGCGGAAAGATCGTTAAGAACGCTTATTAGGAACGTGTATTCCTCGTGTATTGTCCGTGTATTCCACGGTGATGGTGGATTATACGTTTCTAAAAAGATCGGATCCACGTGTCTCCAGCGGATATCGTACCATAAAAATCCACGAGTTGAATCCACGTGTAGTCCATCCACGTCCACCATATTTCCACTTTTGCCACGTTTTTTCCACGTCTTTTCAATGTACCTGTGTTTATTGGGTCACGCGTCTAGTAATCGTGTAAGACACAGGTAACTACTCTGATATTTACCCGTCGAATATTCGTGTAAATCACGTGTAAACACGTTGATAATTCGAGCACGTGTAAACGTCGCCTCAACGTCACGTATAACGTGTTTGGGTTGTAGTCTTGTGTTATGGGCTGGTCTAAAGATCACGTGTAATTACGTGTAAATTACATCAATCAGTTTATTTCTTCCTTCTATAATTTCAGGAACATACACGACGTGATCAAACAAACAATCAGAGAGATAATAAATCTAGATTTCTGAACATTTCATCATTGTTCCTGGTGAATCCATATATCGAAACGTTGCAGTGTTATTCAAGCGGCGGTATAGCGTAGTGGTTAGGGCGTGCGACTAGTAATACGAACAGCGGCGAGCGTTCCGGGTTCAAACCCCGGCTAGGTCTTAGGGAAGCAAAAAAGTTACAGCGAACTCGAAATGCGTTTTAATTGACATGTGTACTCGAATATAAGTTAGGTTAAACTGAAACACCGAAAATGGCCAGTAAAAAGTAAAAAAAACACTTTTTCGTAAAATTTTCTTTTTGCTTTTCCATGTACACAACGCGTACGTTCAACGTGTATTAAACGTTTAAAACACGTTCCAGATGTTGCTCTATAACAGCCACATAAACGAATAAATATTACGTTCAATTAACGTTTCTCAAACACGGTGATATTGATGGTGTAAAAGTTGGATAATACACGTCTTTTAAACGATCGAAAACCAGTGGAACGGCCGGACATTATATCGTTTCCGATACGTGTTCTTTCAACGGTAAATCAATGCGTATGGACAACCGCGTAAGTCCACGTTTCTAAAACACGATGATATTGATCGTGTAAAAGATGTGTAATACACGTCTTTCAAACGTTGAAAAACTAGTGTAAAGGGCGGACATTACATCGTTTCTGATACGTGTTCTTTCAACGGTAAATCAATGCGTATGGACAACCGCGTAATCCACGTTTCTAAGACACAATGATATTGATCGTGTAAAAGATGTGTAATACACGTCTTTCAAACGTTGAAAAACTAGTGTAAAGGGCGGGCATTACATCGTTTCTGATACGTGTTCTCTCAATAAATATTACACGTTTATTCTACACGTGTTTGTGTTTTTGATCCACCATTTTTAAACGTGTATTCAACTATTTTGTGTTTATTGGGAATTATGAGGTCGTAAAACAGTTTTTCGGCCACGATTCGAAAATTCAAGATCAATATTCATAATTCTTGTTTGCGTACTCACTTTTGTGCGACCTCATAATCGCCGAATTCTCGCTACTGTGCGAATATTTGTTGATGTATCTTTTGAACCAAACCACTGTTTGGCCCACTATAGAATTATCAGACCACTTTTTGCATTGAAAAAGACATGCTGTGTAAAAATTTCAGCCAATTCGATCAGGGCACTTTTTTGTTCCTGAAGATTTTCGAAGATTTTTCACCGAAAACTGCAGTTTCACGAGGCACAAAAAAAGGCAAAAAATTATTTTCAAAAATTTCAAAGAAAAACGCGAAACTTTTGTATAAGAACTTTTTTCATTGCTCATCTGGATTTCATCTGGATTTGACGAGCTGTAGTAAAAAAATACTTGGTCAGAAAAATCTGAAAAAATTCACAGTTGATCCTTTCGAAGTGTACTTCCACTGTGTAAAAGGGGAAACAGATCAAAAGGGGTTAGGGAAATCCATCGTACGAATTGACGTGGAATCCCCCAAATACAACTGCAGTGGCAAGACGTTTGTTACGTATACAGCGATATTGACGTTGGTAGTATAATGAAGTTGTGATCACGTTGGACGCAATAAAATCGCGTTTGATACAATAAAATTCACTGGTCTTATCATAATTCAACTGCAAGCAAAGGATTATCGGGATAGTAATTTCGAACACATACAAAGTCAACATAGGGTTTCAGCGCGTGCATATAGATGCGGCCAGAGGGGAAATGGACCACAGCAACCGTGATGGTCTATACTTCGGCTGAAAATTGGTGCTAAAAAATGTATAACCAATTTTTTTTCTCTATTGTATTTGTTTTTAAGAATCTATTTTATTGATCTTGTTTAGATTTCATATTTTCTTAAAGACTTTCTTTCTCCAGAAGTTTTCGATGCTTCTGCATCTACATTTTTTCTGAGAAACCTATACTGCTCGAAGCTGTATCAAAAATTCCTTTTCTTCGGAAATCCATCTTTCTCAGTCAAGATTTCCAAGAAAAAACTTCACGGGCCGGATTTTTTGGAGCGGAGATTATTTTTTCAAATCAATGATCGATCTTCGTACTAACCCACACAGCACGTTATATTTCAGAAATGTTCCAGGAAGGCTTCATTTGAAATATGAAATATTTCATTGCAAGATTTCTGAAATATTTCAGAAACATGTTAATGTCCGCGAATATATCTAACGAAACGTTTCTGACATGTTTCTGCCATATTTCCGTCATATATCAGATATATTCCAGTAATGTTTCCGAAATCTTTTTGAAATATGTCTAGATATATTTCAGTAGTATACCAGAAATATTTCATCGATATTTATATTGGCGCATGCTGAAATGTCTCAGACATATTTCTGAAATATTTTTGGCATATTTCTGAAGTATTCCTGACATATTTCTGTAATATTCCTGACATATTCCTGACATATTTCTGACATATCTCTGAAATATTTCCGACATACTTATATTTTTCGTATCCATTGCTTTTCCTCTGGTAAATAGCGACAATTATTAATTTTATCGTTGCCGTTAATTCCGCGGTAACATTAAAAGCATGAATAAAAAATGCTGCATAAGTCGCGCTCAAGGACAAGCACGTCCAATGAGCGTGGCAGCACGCGTCTAACGCCGGTAACTGTATTATGACTGGTGCGTTTTTACTTGCGAGAATCTGGCGGGAGTATGTAGCGGCAAGCCCGCAGACTAATATTATAATAATATTTATTACCGGAACATTTCAGAAATATTGAAAATGTTATATTTCACACGGAATGTTTCTGAAATATTGCAGAAATTCTTGAATGTTGTGTTTCAATGGACAACATTTCGGAACATTTCATAAATATTGAAATTGTAATGTTTTATACGAAATGTTTCTGAAATATTGCTAAAATTCTTAAATGTTGTGTTTCAATCGACATATTTCCGAAACATCCCAGAAATATTGCAATTGTTATATTCCATACGAAATGTTCCTGAAATATTGCTCGAATTCTTAAATGTTGTGTTTCAATGGACACATTTTCGAAAGATTTCAGAAATATTGAAATTGTAATGTTTCATACGAGATGTTTCTGAAATATTTCTGAAGTAAATTTCTATACATATAATTGTATATGTATTACACCTGAATAAATTATAACTACGTTATAAAAATAGAAATTCAAACAATTCGGCATCGTATCGTTTATTTAAAGTTTTATACTTTATTCCTATGAGACAAAAAATGAAAATAAATTGATGAGTAATACAATAGTCACGGCTGCTTCGGTTTGACATTTCATTCCACTCGTTATCACTACGTGATATTGAGATACATGATGTGATGTGAGAATCATTACCGACAAAGTGAAACAAGATGGGCTTTGAAGTTTATGTATTCAGCTCGACATCGTATGGAAATCGCGAGCCTGTTTCATGGAAAAATCAAGTTATGAGGTTATCAGAGTCAATCAATTAGATCAATCACAAAGCCTTGGGTATATTGGTCGTTTATACATTGATTATATGTTCATGATCCAGGTGCTAAATATCAAGAGACTTTGTAGAGTATCGAGGCAAGTACATTACGAACAAAAAAAATTGTGTGAGTTCCGGAGGGACTATTTCGTGGACGAGCTATTGATATATCGACGCATCCTGAGAAAGCAGATGAATCTCAGCGGGAAGTCTAGAGCAGACGAGTTGAAATATGCTTTGAGACAAGTATATAGGTCCGTAACACTTCATACAAAGTTTTCTGAGTTACGTGTGAGTTCTGGACTGTCCGCCGAATACGTCCATCCATTCTGACCTTGACGATATGATCAATTGTTTGATCGCTTTGGTTATAGTTATCGCACGCCTACTTATAGCTCTATGGAAGAAATGTGTACGTTGCGGTATACTCAGGGAGTTTGCTTCGATGACTCAGCTTTTAATTTTCACATCACGGCATACTTGTTAGACTACTGGAGTTACGCGACTTGAAATCATCGGGTTCTAACTTCTAAGAATACCTTGGTCGACCGGATGGAACAGACGAATCTTGCCATGCAATTTATAACAGAAGCACTATCCCGGAAGACTTTATTGAGTGAATACCAATGATTATTTATACACTGATTTTCAGACTTTCTTACTGTGAACATTTTTTGAGATTTAATTTGTAATGAGCAGTGACTATAACCCTACCTGTAAGTAACTCCGCTGTGGCCGCTCCCAAGCCCGAATGAGAAGGGAGGAGGGCCGCGCACAGGGTTCGGCGTTGCGAATATTTACTATGAATGATTTTGACGGATCAATTTATGCAACCCAATAAGGATTAATATTTCACGTCTGCTCCTAAGCAAAAGTCAGAGTTACAGAAATCAACTGGACATACATTTACGCGTTCTCATCAACATTTCCGAGAATATTTAGCGTTTTACGGCGTTTATTAACAGAAAATTCAAGATTTTTCACCGTCTATCCAATGGGATATACTCAATAGAAATAATCGGTCAGAAAAATACTGACAACCGAGCGAGCATAGCGAGTGAGGATCTACGAAGACCCCATCGAGCAAGCACAGCGAGCTAGCGCAGTTAGCAGGAAGTAAAAAAAATATACAAAAAGTAGTGATATCCCCCAAAAAGCACCTCTGGTGCAAAAACCTTTCACCAAGTACATTAATGTGGTCCACCCACAAAATTTACCAACCAAATTCTTTCACACAAAATCTGTCTTCAAAAATACCCACCAACAAAAATTCGTCTTACACAAAAAGTCTTCTTCCAAAAATTCGTTTTCAACAAAAGTCGTCCTTCAAAAAAATCTCTGTAAAAGGATTGATATCAAATACAAGTACCAAGTACAAAAAAAAAGAAAAATCAAACCATATACCGTTGTGCTCGTTCGCTCGCTACGCTCGCTCACTCGATTGGGTTTTCATAATTTATGAGGAGAAAAATTGGGAGCATGAGTTTCGAGAGGAGAAAATTTTCGAAAGAAAAAATTGAGTAAAGTGTATGAGATGCCTGATGAGACCGGTAGGGTATTGAGGCGTTGAAGAACTCCTAAATAAGATATTCTGACCGATTTTCACAGAAATTCAATAGAGCTAGGACGTCAGCAACCGTGACATGTCTTTTCGGCAAAAGGTAAAGAGCAGTCTTTGATAAGGAACAAAGAAGGAATAGAGAGACGAAAAAGAAGGAGTCCACATACACGTGGAACATCTATAGACGACATTTGATTGGCTGGCTCCAGGGGATTGATGCACTCAGATTGGTCTGCGCAGACAGAGGTTGCGTAGATGAGCGCGCGTATATATGGAGGAATCCCGCCACAATCCATCTCAAGCTCACCTACAACCGTGACTTCAGCAACGGAGGAGTTTGCAAGTACGGATCAACATTTCGAGTTCTCAACATTTTTCAAAGGTGAACCGACCAGTCAGACGCTTATTGTTGATTGCACTCGCGCATCGCCCATCCACCGGTTAACTTTTCGTGAACCTGTGAACCAGTGAAAGTCAATACCACATTGGTGAGTATCCGGTAGAACTAAGGTGTACTTGAAGTCTTCGTGAATGAATAAATTAGCTAACGACAAGTTCAGAATCTCACCATGAGTAATAGAAGTCAATAAATGGACGGAAAAGTTAGAAGGGACCGTGCTTCATTGTCAGTAGGATTTCTTTCCGATACCAAACATATAATATGAGTACAGAAATTAAAAAATTAAGTTCAGAAAATTCCCAAGACGACGTCAAGGATCGCAAAGTTCAACAAATTTCTCGCTTTCTCACACACGCAGCTCAGGTTCACTCTTTGGGTTTATTTTGAGGGCTTCGCGAAGATCCTGAATAAATTATCATCCATGGCTCGACTCTTCGAAGGTCGTCGTGCTTACGGCAAGACAGTCTGAAAACAGTCAGACGCGTTCTTCGAGATTTCAATTATTTAAGTCGATATTGTTACATTGATTTTGAAATCGTTAATAATTATAATTCAAACGTTAAAAAAAAATGGTTAACTGTTGTTAAGAAAGTTATTTAAACAATTATCTTGGGAATTCTCATACTTGAGATTATACGTACTGTCATATAAACAAATCTGCGGGAGGCTTCAGGAATTGAACACGCGGGTTTGGGTTCACTATTAGCCAGCCTTTGAACTTCCCGTTATTTATTTTGTTTCCAGCTATTTTTAATTTTGCTGACCTCGGATTCTCGATTAGCGGTTCAAAAAACCTCATAGTATCAATTTTCGTAAGATTTCGAATGTTTTTAGTGTTTTGCCCAGCAAATTGGATCCGCTAGTTTGGATTTCGCAAATCTGACTACAGATTCGTGATTGATCACCCAAAAAACGTTCCAATATCAATTTTTAACAAAATCCAAATGGTTTCAGTTTTTATGCAACATATTGCATATGCCAAACTGAAGTTTGTAAAACCAACTTCAGATTTATGACCAGCGACTCAAGAAACCAAGTGGTACCAAAATTCATTCAAATTCGTTGATCTATTCTCAAGACATCGTCATTTTTATTGTATTTTCTGAAATTTTGTTATTTGAATAATTTGGAAAGTACTGAACCGATCATAGCCAAAACCTAATCCGTTCTAAGTTAGGGAAAGTGGCGTCGATTGAGCCCAATTGGGTCAAATTCCGCGCACTCGTTGTCCAGATATCATAGGGCCAAAAATTTCGTCACATATACAATCATACGTACTGCATACATACATACATACACGCAGCCAGACCTCAAACTCAAAATAGTCGGAGGTGATTGTCTGGACCTCAAAACGTGGAGGTCCAGTGAAAAATAATTTTCTAATTTTCGGGGTAATTACAATAACTCCCTCTTCCTCTCTCCCTCTTTCCTCTGATAACAGAGAAACAGAAAGTTAAACAGAGTATTTTTTAGAGGGTTGGAAATCGCTATTGAGTAGGGAGTACTGTTGTACCTTGGGACACTTTTTCGATTTTTCGTTATAAAACGGCAGACATTCAATATTTTTTCATGAAACTTGAATCTATTCAAAAAGTAGTATTCCACCGACAATAACCATCATCGGTCATTTGTTCAAACAACGTAAATTATTGCTGAACATGATTTGAAATTTTTTTAAATCTTGTGCCAAGGTACAACACCCTCGTGTACCTTGAAACACTACTTGTCACGTAAGATTTAGCGCAGACTACTTACTATATATTTAGCAATTATTCATCATTTTTGTCCAAAACTTTATTCAGGGTAATGTGACATTTGAATAGCCCGCCTACAAGACAATATTGAATAACGTGGTGTGGGCGACCACTAAAATCAAAATATAGACAAGGAGAGAAGGTTTCCGCCTTCTTCACCGAACTCGTTCACTCGTCCATTGCCTATTGAACTGATCAGTCCTTTGTCTGGTTACTTGAATCTTTTCTTGAATATAAAATCATAAGACCGTACAATAAGTCAAGTACATAAGCAGTAAAACAAAGTCAAAATAGTTGATCGATCAATATTATCACAAAAATATAAAATACAAGGCCTATCTACGAATTACTGGTACTTTGACAATACAAACAGCGAGACGTCGCAATAATTTGGAAATTCGACGGCTGATTGAAATTCTACAAATAAGAAAAGCTAAGTAATAGAATAATAAAGAGACTAGAGAACCACGACTTTAAAGAAAGGAAATAATAATAATAAAAATTGAGATTTAATGTGACGAGGCATCCCTTTTAAATGTATTTGTCTTAAATATTGCTATTTATATTTTTATCTATATTTATACATTGTCTTGCGCTTATCATTTATTTTTAATTATACACAAAATTAACCATTTTTACAATATTCTTCTTCTCTACATCGCATTATTAACGAATAGTTTAATAAACAATCTGGTAATTGCTAACAATTTCACGTTTAACGTCTTTTATTTAACCTTCATATACATGATTATTATGTAAAGGACAATTAGTTCGTTACATAAAATGGCGCCCGAACAATAGGTCATGATAGGAAACGTTATGTATTCTATTTCAAGGAACCTTCGTATGAATATGTGAATGTTGATTTTTTTTTTGTATGTGTAAATTTTTTATTATATGTCGCTAAATCAAAACACACCAATTACCAGGTCCAAATCAGGCGCTAAACCTAAGAGGCTAGAGATATCAGACACAGGCAGTTCGACGAAGAAAAACAAGAAAGGAAAAAAGGGGTCAGCAACCATGGAGAAGGAATTACAGGATTTGAAGGCACAAATTCAAAACATGGCAATCCTACAACAACAAGTAGAGGAGCTTCGAAATAAACAGACCAGAGAAGATGAGTTGAGTACTGAACTTAGACGTTTAAGGTCAATAAGCGAACAACAATCGAGAGAATTAGAACAATTGAGAAATATGCCTAGAATGGATAATAACAATACTAATTTGCTTGTGCAGGGATTGGTTAATAGTTTACAACAAGTTAAAATTGATATAAAATTAGAGTCATTTTCTAACGAGGAAAAATCAAATCCCGTTGAATTTCTGGAAAAAACCGAAAGTTATTTTGAATTGAAAAATGTTGCGGAAGCACACAAATTAATTGTTGTCAAGAGTGCATTGGATTCGAGAGCAAAAACATGGATGGAGGCAAATTCACACATTATAACAAACTATACAGATTTTAAAACTGCATTTTTAGCAGAATTCTATTCAATACCAATACAGGTTAAAATTAAAAGTAAATGGAGTTTGCGTCGTTACAAAGGTTCAGATGGAAATTTACAAACGTATTTTATGGAACAGTCGAAACAAGCGAGGTTTTTTATTCCGAAATTAGAGCAATTTGAAATTAATTACACTATTGTACAACAAATGCCTTGGCGTGTAAAAGATGCATTAGCTTCAGTAGATTTTTCAGACACTAAAAAATTAATTCAGGCGTTGAGTCATTTGGATTTAGTGCATGAAGAGCGTGAAAAAGAAAAACGTAAAACTTTCAATCAAAATGGTCAAACAAGTAACTTCGGAGGTAGTAGTCAGCAAGGTCAAAATACAAATTTTAATGGATCAGTATACAGTAATCAACGACCTACTTTTACTATTCCAGATTTCAGACACCCACCTCCAAATTTCAGAAGTTTCAGTAATTCATCTAGTAATTCTAGTAACAATAGTGCAAATTTAAACTTGTAAGCAACGCGATGCAACAAGGTCCGTCATCGGGTTGCAATTTTTATGATTTCATTGAGGACCTATCATGGGATGTATTAAAGGGACCTGACGATGAAAGAGTAAATCCAAGAAAACCTAGTCATTATAGTCCACACATAGTAGTATCTATTTTGAATAAAAAAATATCGGTTTTAATTGACACAGGTAGTCAAATTACTGGAATATCTGAAAAATTATATACACAACTTGCTAATTCATATAGGTTAAACGAGTTACCAGTAAATAACGTAAAAATTTTATGTGCGATTGGAAAAAGAACTACACCCGTTAAGAGGCAAATTTTAATTGATGTGGTTATTGGGGATCAAAAAATTCGTACAGCATTTTTGGTTATCCCAAATTTGATTAACGATGTGATTTTCGGTAACGATTGGCTCACCTACAACAAAGTAATGATAGATTACAACAATAAATCTATTATAATAAATCAAGTTCTAGTCGATTCATCTGATGTTTCGTACGATTGTGAATCGCTGGAAGGATTGCGATCTGTTACTATCAATGATGATACATATATAAAAATAATACAAGTTAATAATATTGAAATTGAAACTGATAAAATTGAAATTGAATATGAAAAAATTAATGAAATATGTGAAAGAGAAGATGAAATTGATAATTCTGAATTGATAATTAATGAAAATGTGAATGATAATGTTGAAATTGATAATGTTGAAATTGATAATGTTGAAATTGATAATGTTGAAATTGATGATAATTTGGAAATTAACACACAAATTGAAATTGCAATTAATAAATTGGAACAAAGTAACGATTGCGGCTTTTTCAGCGAGGCACAAGCGATCGTGGCTAGCCTTACGAGATTAAAGAATGAAGAGAAACAGCAACTTTTGAATCTATTATTGAAACATCAAAATTTGTTTTCTGACACAGCTAGTTGTACTACCGTGTATGAGCATAAAATTAAGTTGATAAAAAACAATGCATATGTGCGAAGATCTTATCCAATACCATTGAAGTTGAGAGATGCTGCAGACCTAGAAATCAAAAAAATGCTTGAGGCAGGTATAATTGAAAGATCAGTGAGTCCTTTTTGCAATCCGATAAGAATAGTACAAAAACAAAATAAACAAATAAGAATATGCTTAGATGCCCGATATGTGAACAAAATTATAGAATCTGATAATGAAATGCCACCTCCAATCGAAGAATTATTGCGTAAATTTGATGGTATAAATTACATGACCACTACTGATTTAACCCAAGGATACTGGCAAATACCGTTAGAAAAATCTTCGAGACCCTATACTGCCTTTTTGCACAATAATAGCCTTTACCAATTTTGTAGAGTACCATTTGGATTAAAAACATCTGGAAGCGGTTTTATCAGAGCTCTAAATATGGCCATGGGCGATGATTTCAATGAATTCTTAACTTGTTACGTGGATGATTTATTGATAGCTTCGTCTACCTTTGAACAACATATTCAACACCTAGATTCAGTATTTGAGCGTTTAAACAAATATAATTTCAAACTCAGATTGAGTAAATCACTTTTTTGCAAAGACTCAGTACCTTTTCTTGGTTTTATTCTTTCACCAGAAGGAGTTAAACCAAATCCAGAAAAAATAGAAGCAATACTCAAATTTCCACAACCTACAGACCGAACAATTTTGCAGCGATTTTTAGGAATTTGTAATTTTTACCAACAATTCAGTATTAAACATTCAAACTTCATTCAACCGTTCAGAGAATTACTGGAACAAGATGGTATTTGGAGATGGGAAGAAAAACATCAGATAGCTTTTGAAAAATTAAAGAAAAACTTTGTAAATTGCGTAACATTAAAACATTATAAGAAAAACGAAATTTTTAGAGTACAGACCGACGCAAGTAACTCAGGTATCAGTGGAATACTGTATCAAATAGATGCAAAAGGTCATCATTACATTATATCTTTAGTTAGTCGTTGTTTATCCAAATCTGAAATGAATTATTGTACTACAGAAAAAGAGTTATTAGCTATAGTGTATGCGGTTACTAAATTCCGAATTTATTTGTACGGTAATCATTTTGAAATTATAACTGATCATAAGGCACTCATATTTTTACAAAGTACACCCTTTCTTAATTCGCGTTTAATGAGATGGAGTTTGTTATTGCAGCAATACACTTTTGACATAAAACATTGTAGAGGTAAAGACAACGTAGTAGCAGATTTTTTTAGTAGAAATAACGAAAATCAACAAGATAATGAAAGAAAAAATGAATTGTTAGTGTCATATTTGAGCAAAGAAATCGATATTGAGGAAAAAAAATTGACCAGTGAATACATCATCACAGCTATAGCATTAGATCGGACGTATCAAACACAGATAAAACAACTACGACAACTTCAATATCAAGATGACAGATTAAAACCTATAATAGAATCACTTAGAGCTACAGGAGATAATGATCAGTTTAAACTATTTCACGATATATTATTTTCTTTCAATCGAACAACTAACCAATGGCTCATTGAAGTTCCAGCAAAATTAGAATTATTGATAACTAAGACGATTCATGAAAAAATTGGACATGCAGGAACGTACAAAACAACACAATATATTCGTACTTATTTCAATTGGCCAAAAATGAGAATGGTTATAAAGAAGTATATCAAAGAATGCGATCTATGTCAACGTGTAAAGCCGATTTCTTACAGTATGGAAGGAGAATATAAATTAGTCTATGCAGAAAAGCCAAATGATTTAACGACTATAGATTTTTATGGACCTTTACCGAGATCCACAGGAGGCGTACAATATTTATTAGTTGCCATGGATGCTTTTTCAAAATATGTCACCCTGTATCAATTAAAACGTGCCACGACGCAAGCCAGTTTGAACAAAATATTAAATCACTATTTTACCAATATTGGAAAACCAAAAGCAATTTTGTCAGATCATGGAACACAATTTACAGCTAATAAATGGAGAACTTGTTTAGAAAAAGAGGGTGTTCAAGTTAAATTTTCTTCTATTCGTCATCCACAATCAAATCCAACAGAACGCGTTATGAGAGAAATTGGACGATTATTTCGAACCTTTTGTTCTAACAAACATACAGCATGGGCAAAATACGTCAAGACAATTGAACGATTATTAAACGTCACTACACATCACTCAACAACTTTTACTCCGTATGAATTGCATTTCAATAAGAAACCTCATGATGAAATTCAGGATCTGATAAGATTTCCTACAACAACTGACATTCCAATTGAAACAAAAATAATTATAGCTAAAGACCAAATCCAAAAGAACTTTGAGCGACGGAAACGAAATCAAAAAAGTATTTCAACTGTGAACTTAAAATTAGGAGATCTTGTTTTATTAAAAGTGCCCTATCCATCTTCTGCAATCGATAAGGTGACACACAAATTTTTTAACATCTATCAAGGACCGTATCAAATTGATCGAGTCATTAATGACAACGCTTATAAATTAATAGATCCAAGTCAAAATAACCAGGTAGTAGGAACATACAATCGATGTAGTTTAAGAAAATATTACCAATCCTCCCACGAGTGAATTATTATTGCATCTAAAAAGAATTATTGACCATAAACAGCCGAAGAATTGTGTAATTCCTTCTGCCAAAAGCGAAACAAAAGAAAATTTCAGATGAATGTATGATGTTTAGCAAATTTTATTAGGAAAGAAAAATGAAATAGTTAAATTAGATTTTAATATGAATAATCAAAAGCAATACCTAGAATTATAATTTATGTTATTTTACAAACAAATTAAAAAATTAGGAAAGAAAAAGAATATGTAGACTGATTAGTAGGTTAGATTAATATAAAAAAAAAAAAAATGACTTTCAAAATGAATAAATTAGTAATAAAAAAAATGACGAAATGCATGAATGAATGACAACAACAAATTTTGTTATGATCGATGTTTCGACGGTGGTATCAAGTGCCCGAATTGATGTAAAAATAATAAGGAAAATAGCTTTAAGAAAAGAGAAAAATTTGTGTGTAAAGAATGAGTGATTATAATGTAACACTGAATGAATGAAGTTAATGTAAGAAAATTTAGGTAGAGATGATGATTAGCTATAAAATTTTTTTTTTATTTTTGAGATTTTGATAACTGAGATAATCATAGAATAATTAGCCCGTATCAAAATCAGGGGGGGCAATGTGACATTTGAATAGCCCGCCTACAAGACAATATTGAATAACGTGGTGTGGGCGACCACTAAAATCAAAATATAGACAAGGAGAGAAGGTTTCCGCCTTCTTCACCGAACTCGTTCACTCGTCCATTGCCTATTGAACTGATCAGTCCTTTGTCTGGTTACTTGAATCTTTTCTTGAATATAAAATCATAAGACCGTACAATAAGTCAAGTACATAAGCAGTAAAACAAAGTCAAAATAGTTGATCGATCAATATTATCACAAAAATATAAAATACAAGGCCTATCTACGAATTACTGGTACTTTGACAATACAAACAGCGAGACGTCGCAATAATTTGGAAATTCGACGGCTGATTGAAATTCTACAAATAAGAAAAGCTAAGTAATAGAATAATAAAGAGACTAGAGAACCACGACTTTAAAGAAAGGAAATAATAATAATAAAAATTGAGATTTAATGTGACGAGGCATCCCTTTTAAATGTATTTGTCTTAAATATTGCTATTTATATTTTTATCTATATTTATACATTGTCTTGCGCTTATCATTTATTTTTAATTATACACAAAATTAACCATTTTTACAATATTCTTCTTCTCTACATCGCATTATTAACGAATAGTTTAATAAACAATCTGGTAATTGCTAACAATTTCACGTTTAACGTCTTTTATTTAACCTTCATATACATGATTATTATGTAAAGGACAATTAGTTCGTTACAGTAAGGAAGTGGGTGATCCTTTCCTTTCATCTGAGTTTTAGCATGAATATTCTGTCATCATCAATATGAAGATGACCGAATCCATTTCAAATCGGGCAGGCTGGAAATCGTGATGTCACGGAATTTTTTCAAATTGAAATATGTTGTTGTTTGATGAAAAAAAAAGCGACCCGTATTTTTTTGTTTTGGAAAAAAAAATTTTGCTACGAAGTTACGGCTATTTGAACATTTAATCGTGCGCTACCAAAGTTCTTGAAAGAGGAACACTTTTTTTTCTTAATAACGCTATATCTGCGGAACGGATCATCGCAAATACTTCAACTTAGTCTCATTTTGTAGAGTTTTTCGCACTCTTTTGGAATTCGAAGAAAAATTTGAGGATTTTTGAAAATTGACGGAATGACGTTCATTTTTCGAAAATTAGGGAAACCCGATTTTCTCGAAAAGTGATTTTTTTATTCCCTCAAAAATTTCACACAATATGTGGGGTGATATGACGGATATATCCTGGAAGTTCCATCGATGCTAAAATACTGCTTCATATAGAGAAACAATATTTCGTGCGTCACTGAAATTCGTCAATTCCTGTGCTGGTGTCGACTTTGTGGGTTTCTTTGAGATGAGTGTACAGATTTTTCAATCCAAATGATATTACTAAAACTTGATACATACGTACCTGAGGGAGTAAATGACCAAATGCCGTATGATGTATAACATCGTAGACCGAATATTGATCTGCTAATAAAGACTATCACGAAAAAAATACAAAATTATAAATCAGGGATTTATTGTAGTAATAACAATATCGTATAATAATATTGTTGAGTATGCTTCTATTTTCGTGGTATGGTATACAGTGAGGTATAGGGGATCAAATGTTAAACTGCAACAAAAATGTGAACGGGACAGAAGTGCGTGCAAAACGAAAGTAACAACAATGCGGATGAAAAAAGTTTGCAAAAGACAAAAGATGAAAAAAGAAGAAAAATGGAAAAAGATTATGGATGATCGATGTGTCAGATTGTGAGCGATCCAAATGTATGGTTAATCTATCAGATTGTTACAGATCATCGATCTGTCAGGATTAGATTTTGTTTAAACTTTATTTTAAGAGAATTCCAATCAAAATGCGACAGATACAAATATATCAACACTAAATGCACTAAGAACGAGAGAACAGGTGACATTTTCAATGCCTTCAGAGGCTTGCATTACACACAAGGTCTGTAGATTTTATCATTATATTATTATTAGCATTGAAAATGCTTCCGTTTTCGGGTCAGTGGTGAGGTCTGTGGGATCAAATCTTGAAATGATGCAACGGAAGCGATGCAACGGAAACGATGCAACGAAAGCAATGCAACGGAAGTGCGTAATGAAAAGTTAAAGAAATAAATAATAAAAGAACAAAAACAATAGAACGAGGGACATTTAGGTGATGTAGATTTCACTGGGCACATAATGATTCTTAGTTTAATCATAGATGGCAATAGTAATAGCGCAGCATGTAATTAACCGCTGCGTCCCTATCTAAAAAGTAGATGGGATTTTATCATTTTTCGATACAGACTGCCGACTTCATGTAAGATATTCCGACTTCATGTAAGATAAATATGGGTCTTGATTCTGCCGACTTCATGTAAGAGCCCGTGATTCGAGTGTTTTCCTTTACTAAAAAGTAGATGGGTTTTATCGATATTTTCGATACGGGCTGCCAACTTCATGTAAGATGAGATGCCAACTTCATGTAAGACGAGGTTCGGCCGACTTCGTGTAAGATATTCCAATTTCAAGTAAGACATGTAATCGAGCGTGCAATACCGGCTGCCGACTTCATGTCTCAGTAATCGAGCGTACACAAATTGCCGCGGTTATCGGGAGTTGCTTTGTGCTAATTTATTTTCAGTTACGTTAATTCAAACGAATATTGAAAGTTAAAAAGTAATACATAACGAGTCGAAATAACAAAATAAGGACGAACGAATATTGAAAGTCAATAAGTAATACACAAAGAGTAGAAATAACAAAATAAGGACAGTATAAATTAGACGAAAAGCATGAATCCGGAGCTCACGGAATATATTTCACGAAGAGAAAATGAAAATCAATTTCTTATCAAGAAAATAATAAGAGGGTCAATTAATCAAGGAAATAAGATCTCTTCCGACTTTAGTAGGGGAAGGCAATGCACAGCTAATGCTGCTACAGCTCTGGTAATGTCTACTGTAACAAATCCGTTACATTGGACAAGTCAAAGTATTGACAACCTCCTTAAAATTGGAGATAAACTGTATATTAGTAGTAGGCTCGCACGTGATAATGAAGTTCATCCGAATACAATAAATCCAGAATATCTGGCTGCATCTGATTTACAACCTAAAAGTATTGTGATCAATTCAATGAGTCATACGTTAGAATTCGGAGACATAATATTTGGCCATCGGTTTGACGATAACAGTGAGATTGGTATGCCTAATTTGAAAGACGCGTTAGTTTATCTGTTCACAAATTTTATGTGTGGTATACTAACGATTAACGGAATATCAGTAGCAATTGGGAAACTTGATAACCAATTTTGGATGTTTGATTCACATTCGAGGGATAATTTCGCGAAACCGTGTTCTGATGGAAAAGCTTGCTCAGTATTGGTAGATTCAATGCAATCATTATACTCAGTATTGAATAACGGTATTTCTGGAAGTAATCAACGTTTTTGTGAGCAATATCATTTAACGCCAATCAGGGTTACTACAAATATTGATCAAAGTAATGATATGCAATTATTTGAAAGAGGGAGATCGCTTGGATTGATCACACACTCAGATTTCGAGAAAATCGGGTCAATAAATACTGATGGAACAAATCCGTATAGGAATGATGAAAGCCAGCGAACAGTACAGGAAAAATCTTACTTGCTCGAATCAGAAAAAAAGAGAGTTAGTCGACAACAATACAATCTTAAACATTATCAAAAAATGAGAACAAGATCCGTTATAGAAAAAAATAGAGTGATCAATACATTACAAAACACGGTTGACATTTCAAATTTGAATAATGAAAGCGTTGTTGAAAGCCAAGAGACAACACAGGAGAAATACAGCTTACTGAAACGAGAAACCAAAAGGGTATATAAACGACAATCCAATCTTAAATATAATAAAAAAATGAAAACAACATCCATTACAGAAAAGAATGGAGTGATCAATACATCACAAAACAGGGTTGATATTTCAAATGTGAATAATGAAAGCCAAGGGACAATCGAGGAAAAATATCACTTGCTGGAACAAAAAAACAGAAAAGTAACTCAACAACAATCCAATCTTCAATATTATAAAAAAATGAAAACGAGATCCGTTACAGAAAAGAATGAAGTGATCAATACATCACAAAACAGGGTTGAGATCGCGATTGATAATCTTAAAGATACGACAAATTGTACAATCGCAAAAAGTACCGAGAATCCATAAAAAAGAGACAAGTTAGATAACATTAAGCCAATTTTCGATTCGAATTGCAAGAAATTAGATATACTACGTAATGAATCTGTAATTAATTTGGATTATACGTATCAAATCATAAAGAAAACGAAAACGAATTATGATAATAATGGTCAACATTACACAGGGCCAATGGATGTTTTGTGCACTAAATGTGGTGTTAAGCATTTTAAAGGGGAAAAAGTGTCTAACAAACTATCATTTGGAGACTGTTGTGCTCATGGAGAAGTATATTTAGACAATTTGCCAAACCCTCCTCGTGAATTGAAGAAATTGTTTGATAATACACATCCGAAGTTTCTTTAAACGTATTAGATACTATATAATAACTCTTTATCTTTCGCGTCTTTTAATGCTAATTAACTTATTGAACTTACAGAAACAAAGACCTGGTCCGTATTGTTTCAAAATTCAAGGAAAAATATATTATCAAATAAATACAGCATTATATCCTGGTAATAACGAAAGCCCAAGGTACGGTCAGCTTTTCATTATAGATGCACAAGAAGCCCTAAATCATCGTTTGCAGAATAATTCTGAACTTGACATGGAAACTATGCAATTACTTGACAGATTAATCCGTGATAATAATATATTCGCACAATCCTATGGAATGATGAGAGAAGAAATACAAAATCAACAACTCATTAATTCAGTGGACGAAAATTTACCAGAAATTACATTTATGTTTCACATTGAAACCAGGACAAGATCACAATCGTTAGAATTCTCAAAGATGTGACGAAGTTGCGGCTATTTTCTCTACTACAGCTAATGGAGATGTTCCAGAATCTTACGTTACTATTCGAAATAAAAATACTAAGATGTTACAACCCGTGAGTTCTATAGATCCAAACGTGGAGCCTTGGAATTATCCATTATTCCACCCATACGGAACAAGAGGTTGGCATCCTAATTTACTTCGTATCAATCGGAATGTGACTAAAAATAAACGTGTAAACAGATCTGCATATATTAAATACAGATTATAGCTATTCATGAAAATGAATTCAATATATTTTTATCAGGTCGCCGATTATTCCAACAGTGGATTGTAGACACTTATGTAAAAGTAGAACAAGATCGATTAAGATTTTGTATTGATAACCAAAAAACATTGCGTTCAGAAACATATCAAGGACTGAGGGACTATTTAGAAAGCGTTGCACACGATTCACACGCCAAAGTAGGAAAAATAACAGTTCTTCCCTCAACTTTTGTTGGGTCACCACGGAATATGATGCAGCATTATCAAGATTCGATGGCTATTGTTCGCAAATATGGAAAGCCAGATCTTTTTATTACCATGACGTGTAATCCGAAATGGCGTGAATTGAACGAAAATTTATTACCAGGACAGCAGCAAGCTGATAGACCGGATTTGTGTGCACGAGTTTTTCATCTAAAAAAAGAATATTTAATAGATTTGATTGTCCGACAGAAAATCTTCGGAGAAGTTTTAGCGTACGTATATGTAATTGAATTTCAAAAACGCGGTTTGCCTCACATTCATTTATTAGTAACTCTTAAACATAACTGCAAAATTACAACATCTGAAATCGTTAATCGCTATATATCAGCAGAAATACCAGATCCACAAGAAAATAAAACTCTGCATGATATAGTTATGAAAAATATGATTCACGGACCGTGTGGTGATTGGTGTATAATAAATGGCAAATGTTCAAAACATTATCCTAAAGAATTTGTAGATCATACAATACTTGACATAGATGGATATCCCACCTACCGCCGCACAAACTCTGATAAATCTTATGAGCGACCTGGTGGTTTTAAAGTTGATAATCGCAATGTTGTACCGTATTCGCCCGAATTGAGTACAATATTTAATTGTCATACAAACGTCGAAGTAGTTTCAAGTATAAAGACTGTAAAATATTTATTCAAATACTGTTATAAAGGACACGATGCTGCGAGCATAAATATTGGAGATAATTCCGCTTAGAATGAAAGCATGATCAATCATAATGAAATTAAAGCCTACGTCGAAGCACGATATGTAGGGCCGGTAGAAGCATGTTGGAGAATTTTAAGTAAACGTCTTCAAGATAAAAGTCATACAATCATACGATTACTGGTACATTTACCAAATGAACAAAATATCATTATTTCAGACGGTGGTGATCAAACTGAAATGATATCTGCATTAGAAAAAGTAAATATGCTAATAGACTATTTTTCATTGAATACACGCGATAAGTTAGCCGAAAATTATTATTATACAGAAATCCCATTACATTACGTTTTTAAGAAATACCAAGTCAACAATAAAACCGTTCAGCGCTGGGAACGTCGAAAATCAAACTTTAAATGTATTGGACGTATGTATTCTGTGAGTCCATCACAAGTAGAACTTTTTCATTTAAGATTATTATAACTATCAGTTAAAAATGTAAAAAGCTTTAGCAATTTAAGAACTGTAAATGGGGTTCTGTGTCAAACATATCAATCAGCATGTTTAGAATTGGGCTTGATCGAAGACGGAGCATAGAAAATGAAAAAACAATCAACAATCAAAAGAGCGCGCGAAGCGCGCAAAGCCTCTAGTCCTTTACTAAAAAGTAGATGGGTTTTATCGATATTTTCGATACGGGCTGCCAACTTCATGTAAGATGAGATGCCAACTTCATGTAAGACGAGGTTCGGCCGACTTCGTGTAAGATAAGATAAGTTTACAGTAATCGAGCGTACACAAATTGCCGCGGTTATCGGGAGTTGCCTTGTGCTAATTTATTTTCAGTTACGTTAATTCAAACGAATATTGAAAGTTAAAAAGTAATACATAACGAGTCGAAATAACAAAATAAGGACGAACGAATATTGAAAGTCAATAAGTAATACACAAAGAGTAGAAATAACAAAATAAGGACAGTATAAATTAGACGAAAAGCATGAATCCGGAGCTCACGGAATATATTTCACGAAGAGAAAATGAAAATCAATTTCTTATCAAGAAAATAATAAGAGGGTCAATTAATCAAGGAAATAAGATCTCTTCCGACTTTAGTAGGGGAAGGCAATGCACAGCTAATGCTGCTACAGCTCTGGTAATGTCTACTGTAACAAATCCGTTACATTGGACAAGTCAAAGTATTGACAACCTCCTTAAAATTGGAGATAAACTGTATATTAGTAGTAGGCTCGCACGTGATAATGAAGTTCATCCGAATACAATAAATCCAGAATATCTGGCTGCATCTGATTTACAACCTAAAAGTATTGTGATCAATTCAATGAGTCATACGTTAGAATTCGGAGACATAATATTTGGCCATCGGTTTGACGATAACAGTGAGATTGGTATGCCTAATTTGAAAGACGCGTTAGTTTATCTGTTCACAAATTTTATGTGTGGTATACAAACGATTAACGGAATATCAGTAGCAATTGGGAAACTTGATAACCAATTTTGGATGTTTGATTCACATTCGAGGGATAATTTCGCGAAACCGTGTTCTGATGGAAAAGCTTGCTCAGTATTGGTAGATTGCAATGCAATCATTATACTCAGTATTGAATAACGGTATTTCTGGAAGTAATCAACGTTTTTGTGAGCAATATGATTTAACGCCAATCAGGGTTACTACAAATATTGATCAAAGTAATGATATGCAATTATTTGAAAGAGGGAGATCGCTTGGATTGATCACACAGTCAGATTTCGAGAAAATCGGGTCAATAAATACTGATGGAACAAATCCGTATAGGAATGATGAAAGCCAGCGAACAGTACAGGAAAAATCTTACTTGCTCGAACAAGAAAAAAAGAGAGTTAGTCGACAACAATACAATCTTAAACATTATCAAAAAATGAGAACAAGATCCGTTATAGAAAAGAATAGAGTGATCAATACATTACAAAACACGGTTGACATTTCAAATTTGAATAATGAAAGCGTTGTTGAAAGCCAAGAGACAACACAGGAGAAATACAGCTTACTGAAACGAGAAACCAAAAGGGTATATAAACGACAATCCAATCTTAAATATAATAAAAAAATGAAAACAACATCCATTACAGAAAAGAATGGAGTGATCAATACATCACAAAACAGGGTTGATATTTCAAATGTGAATAATGAAAGCCAAGGGACAATCGAGGAAAAATATCACTTGCTGGAACAAAAAAACAGAAAAGTAACTCAACAACAATCCAATCTTCAATATTATAAAAAAATGAAAACGAGATCCGTTACAGAAAAGAATGAAGTGATCAATACATCACAAAACAGGGTTGAGATCGCGATTGATAATCTTAAAGATACGACAAATGGTACAATCGCAAAAAGTACCGAGAATCCATAAAAAAGAGACAAGTTAGATAACATTAAGCCAATTTTCGATTCGAATTGCAAGAAATTAGATATACTAAGTAATGAATCTGTAATTAATTTGGATTATACGTATCAAATCATAAAGAAAACGAAAACGAATTATGATAATAATGGTCAACATTACACAGGGCCAATGGATGTTTTGTGCACTAAATGTGGTGCTAAGCATTTTAAAGGGGAAAAAGTGTCTAACAAACTATCATTTGGAGACTGTTGTGCTCATGGAGAAGTATATTTAGACAATTTGCCAAACCCTCCTCGTGAATTGAAGAAATTGTTTGATAATACACATCCGAAGTTTCTTTAAACGTATTAGATACTATATAATAACTCTTTATCTTTCGCGTCTTTTAATGCTAATTAACTTATTAAACTTACAGAAACAAAGACCTGGTCCGTATTGTTTCAAAATTCAAGGAAAAATATATTATCAAATAAATACAGCATTATATCCTGGTAATAACGAAAGCCCAAGGTACGGTCAGCTTTTCATTATAGATGCACAAGAAGCCCTAAATCATCGTTTGCAGAATAATTCTGAACTTGACATGGAAACTATGCAATTACTTGACAGATTAATCCGTGATAATAATATATTCGCACAATCCTATGGAATGATGAGAGAAGAAATACAAAATCAACAACTCATTAATTCAGTGGACGAAAATTTACCAGAAATTACATTTATGTTTCACATTGAAACCAGGACAAGATCACAATCGTTAGAATTCTCAAAGATGTGACGAAGTTGCGGCTATTTTCTCTACTACAGCTAATGGAGATGTTCCAGAATCTTACGTTACTATTCGAAATAAAAATACTAAGATGTTACAATCCGTGAGTTCTGTAGATCCAAACGTGGAGCCTTGGAATTATCCATTATTCCACCCATACGGAACAAGAGGTTGGCATCATAATTTACTTCGTATCAATCGGAATGTGACTAAAAATAAACGTGTAAACAGATCTGCATATATTAAATACAGATTATAGCTATTCGTGAAAATGAATTCAATATATTTTTATCAGGTCGCCGATTATTCCAACAGTGGATTGTAGACACTTATGTAAAAGTAGAACAAGATCGATTAAGATTTTGTATTGATAACCAAAAAACATTGCGTTCAGAAACATATCAAGGACTGAGGGACTATTTAGAAAGCGTTGCACACGATTCACACGCCAAAGTAGGAAAAATAACAGTTCTTCCCTCAACTTTTGTTGGGTCACCACGGAATATGATGCAGCATTATCAAGATTCGATGGCTATTGTTCGCAAATATGGAAAGCCAGATCTTTTTATTACCATGACGTGTAATCCGAAATGGCGTGAATTGAACGAAAATTTATTACCAGGACAGCAGCAAGCTGATAGACCGGATTTGTGTGCACGAGTTTTTCATCTAAAAAAAGAATATTTAATAGATTTGATTGTCCGACAGAAAATCTTCGGAGAAGTTTTAGCGTACGTATATGTAATTGAATTTCAAAAACGCGGTTTGCCTCACATTCGTTTATTAGTAACTCTTAAACATAACTGCAAAATTACAACATCTGAAATCGTTAATCGCTATATATCAGCAGAAATACCAGATCCACAAGAAAATAAAACTCTGCATGATATAGTTATGAAAAATATGATTCACGGACCGTGTGGTGATTGGTGTATAATAAATGGCAAATGTTCAAAACATTATCCTAAAGAATTTGTAGATCATACAATACTTGACATAGATGGATATCCCACCTACCGCCGCACAAACTCTGATAAATCTTATGAGCGACCTGGTGGTTTTAAAGTTGATAATCGCAATGTTGTACCGTATTCGCCCGAATTAAGTACAATATTTAATTGTCATACAAACGTCGAAGTAGTTTCAAGTATAAAGGCTGTAAAATATTTATTCAAATACTGTTATAAAGGACACGATGCTGCGAGCATAAATATTGGAGATAATTCCGCTTAGAATGAAAGCATGATCAATCATAATGAAATTAAAGCCTACGTCGAAGCACGATATGTAGGGCCGGTAGAAGCATGTTGGAGAATTTTAAGTAAACGTCTTCAAGATAAAAGTCATACAATCATACGATTACTGGTATATTTACCAAATGAACAAAATATCATTATTTCAGACGGTGGTGATCAAACTGAAATGATATCTGCATTAGAAAAAGTAAATATGCTGATAGACTATTTTTCATTGAATACACGCGATAAGTTAGCCGAAAATTATTATTATACAGAAATCCCATTACATTACGTTTTTAAGAAATACCAAGTCAACAATAAAACCGTTCAGCACTGGGAACGTCGAAAATCAAACTTTAAATGTATTGGACGTATGTATTCTGTGAGTCCATCACAAGTAGAACTTTTTCATTTAAGATTATTATAACTATCAGTTAAAAATGTAAAAAGCTTTAGCGATTTAAGAACTGTAAATGGGGTTCTGTGTCAAACATATCAATCAGCATGTTTAGAATTGGGCTTGATCGAAGACGGAGCATAGAAAATAAAAAACAATCAACAATCAAAAGAGCGCGCGAAGCGCGCAAAGCCTCTAGTTAGGTACTAAAAAATATACTGTGAAGTCAAACGTGTTACATAAAAGGGCAAAACGGGTCCATACATTACAACGAAACTTTGCTACAAAAACAAAGCTTCAGAACCACAGAACTGAGCATAATTCTTTTGAAACACATTCTCCAATGTCTACAATCTCGCAAAAAGGGAAATGCAAAATGAGCTGTCAAAACTGTGAGCATTGGCAACAACAATTATACCTGGTCTTTTTCTTTTCTCTCGTAGCGGTAAGCGCTCTCTCACATCCTGTAGGTTTTCATCATGACCGTGTGGACTCACAGGTTCTTGTTGTGCGTCGGATGTTGCATCGGATTCTGTTGCATTTGTTTGATGGTGCTTCGCAGAAGGTCCGGCTTCCATCATATCCTTGGCACAAATTCCCTTATCATCTGTAAACTCTGACAATTCAATATCTTATCATGTCCTAGCTTCCGACAACATGTAGGAGGCATTACCAAAAATCAGATCACTAACTTATTTAACAGTAGTAATAGTATACAGAAAATTAAAGTGCACGAATCCCTGATAGAAAATTATATTCACGAAACGAGTTTTCATCGGAAGTAATATTTGACTGCAATCTACTTGAGCGTATGAAGAATTGTAGGTACTCGTACTAACAAATTTTGTAGTAATATCAGATATCAGACTCAGCTCAAATCAAGTAGGTATGAAAATATTTTGTATGATCCAAGTGTCCGTAAACTAGATCCCACACAAATAAATGCAACAAATGGGAACCCACTTTGTTTCGATGAATTTTTCGGTAGTGTATTATTGTGCTTCTTCAATAATCCCAGTATGTTGACATTCACAGTTTCAATTTGTGTAATGCCTGGCTTGACTGCATTACGTGAGCTCGTTAATCCGCTGGGTTGTTCCACATACTCATTGATCCGATCCTCCTTATTCACTGTAAATTTATGTGGATGACTATCACGCCATGTAATTGAATAGCACCCAAATAGAGTATGGGCTGATAAAGATTTGATGAAACATGTATCAACATTTACACCCGAATAGACTACAACAATACTCGAAAAGCTATGTCTAAGAAGTTACTTGAAGCTTGCTTTGCCACTTTTTCTGTTTTTTTTTTCCTTTTTCGATACTCGAATCAGGTACTTTAAGGAAACAAAGTATTCACAAAATATTTCTGATAATTATTTACAGTGAACATGTACTGGTGTGGAAGATTGACAAGATGTTTACCGTTATTAATCTCGTCTTGCTGTAAGGGGACGTCTGTGTCATCATCACTTTCGATGAATAGGTTTTTTCGTACCCTCAATTTTTGTTGGCTGCTCAGTTGTTCTGAAAGGTATCGATTACAAAAAAATGATCAACAACCGATAAAATGTGGCTAAAATAATTAAGGGGAGACTCCGTTGAAATTATGGGCAAGAACAGGTTTTTGAATTCTTACAATAACAAAAATAGCCGTACAAAAAATAGCAGTTTTCAAAGAATGTGAGTATAGACTGTGAAAAATATCGACAGATCTTGCATGTAACGCAAGCAGCCGAAGCATTGAAAATATCTTATAAGAATGCATAAATATGAAACTACACGATTGACGACGTCAACAATTACCGCGCTACTGACCTTGCATTACTGATCTTTCACTTTTTCACTCTTTGTGACATCTGCTAAGCAGACTACCGCATATCCGATACAGCTCGCATAACGTTTCCCTTTTCACCCCCATTCTATTGTTTTTGTTCAATTTATTTTCTTCACTCTTTCAAACCACCGCAACTCTTATCGATTTCGCTCATGTGACACTCTGGCGTAACTAACATTTTCTGTTCACATGCATCCCATAAATCTCACTACATTGACCCGTAAATAAAAGCATTTTCAATGTTAAAAGTTTCAGCCTCCTCCCCCATCTGAAAGTACAAACGCAAGGAATTTTTTGCAGCGGTGGGCAAAATCTTCTTCTGCAAGGTTCCTCACGCTTACGCTTTCATCGCAGGAGGCTGAAATTTTCTTTCGATGTCTATACTGACATTATTAAAAAATTGTTGGACGGATTTATTTATATGATAAGTCATACTCGTATGTCAGATTTCGTAAAATGGATTTCACAATGAGAATATGTATGGGGCTGGGGAAATACATACATATAAGTAGTAATGCTAACCTGGTGTCATCGTTGCCTCCTGGCTCTGTTTTAACTCACGGATCATCTGTTTCAAGTCTTCGATTTCTCTGTCCTTTTCCGATAATTCATCTTCATTGTCTTCGTCGTTTCTGCTGTCATTTATTTTTTTACGTGCTCTATTAGGTTCACTACTTTCATGGCTTCCAACTTCGTCATCTGATTCATCAATCAGTCGTTTTCGAGATTTTACAAAGGTTTGAGACTTCAATTTCTCCAAGACCTCCAGATTCTTTTTCTTCTGAACCTCTTGAACAGCTGTGCCATGTTTTTTACGCTGATAGACAAAAATAAATATTCAATAGAAATTATGAAACATAAAATTGTTTAACTGCGCACGCGCTTATTGAGCAATTCAATTAATAATCAAGCCACAGTAAAATTTCTCACAACCACAAGTGTAGTCTATGCTATCATCCCTTTCATTTTGTGCACCAACCCACACAGAACACTTACCAATTTTATACGTATATGAGACGTAATAATTTAGACGTTATATGTCTGATATACGTAAGTTGGAGGTTTACGTTTGGGATAGAAATAGGCTAAATGACCGGCTAAAATCCGTGTAAGGAACGAATACGAAACGTCCGCTAATATGTATAGAATATGTATTTTAGAGGTACAAGGAACCACTGTAAGACGTATATCGAAACGTATATATTACGTAGTTTTCCCTGCGCTGTACGTCGATTTACGTCTAATATACTGATGCGATACGTATGTCTTTCGTACTCTTCATGATTTCCAATACGTGTACTATACGTAAATCAAACGTATATATATGCATAACATATTACGCTTTTTTTTATAGATAACACACATGGGTAGAATATTTATACGTATAGAGAACGTGTGAGATACGTATAAGGAATTGAAAAAATTATATATTATGTAATAAGTTATATTTAACTTATTATTGGATATTTTTGATATTTTACGTTATTTTTATTTATAGTTGAGCACGCTTGTCAATTAAAACGCATTCTGCGATCGCTTGAATTTTTCGCTTTTCTAAGACCTAGCCGGGGTTCGAACCGAGTACGCTCGCGACTCTTCGTATTACTAGTCGCACGCCCTAACCACTACGCTAAGCTGCCGCTTGTCCAACCATGCAGCGTTTCTATACATAATTTTATCAGGGACAATGATACATTCTTCAGTAATGTAAGTTCACTAATCTCTGTAAGAATCTATTTCTGACTACACTCGATCGCTCAATAGTGAAAGAATATCGTTGAAGCTGTCAAATGTGCTGAGAACGTCTGGTGTACGTATATTGTACGTATACCGGAAACCTGGCGAAAAATTTCCTTTGGCTCACTAAACTAATAGGTCTGGTTTACGTATATGAAACGTCGAAATCAGGCGAGTCTGCAAACCCTGTCCTGTTGTATGCTGTACGTATAACATACGTATGACGGAAAAGAGGTAGCTCGGTGCGTTCAGCCTAGTGGATTAATACGTCTGATTTACGTATACGAAACGTAGACATCAGGCGATTCTGCAAAACGTGTGCTGTACGTATGTCTATCGTATCACTTTGGTTGTGGCAAACGTCAAGATACACACATCTGCCGGACGTATATCGTACGTAGAACGAAAATACGGTAAAAATTTGCATTCAGGCCTACTGAACTAATAGGTCTGGTTTGCGTATACGAAACGTCGAAATCAGGCGAGTCTGCAAACCGTGTCCTGTTGTATGCTGTACGTATAACATACGTGTGACGGAAAAGAGGTAGCTTGGTGCGTTCAGCATACTGTATTAATACGTCTGATTTACGTATACGAAACGTAGAAATCAGGCGATTCTGCAGAGCGTGTGCTGTACGTATGTCTATCGTATCACTTCGGTTGTGCCCGACGCCAAGATAAACACATCTGCTGTACGTCTAATATACGTATGCCGGAAAGGAGTAGCTATAAGTGAGATTCAGCGTACTGACTTATTACGTCTGATTCACGTATACGAATCGTCGCATTCGGGTGGGTCTACAAACCGTGTGCTGTACGTAAGTCTTTCGTATTACTTCGGTTGTGCCCAACGCCGAGATACACACATCTGCTGTACGTCTAACGTACGTATGGCAGAAAAGCGGTAGCTAGGTGCATTTCGGCTTACTGTAAAAATATATCGCATCCACGTATATTAAACGTTAGGATCAAGAAAATTTATACGTCGTTAATGTCACAATGCGATACGTATGCGAAACATACCTTTCGTGTCGCCTACGTTGTTATCAATACGAAGATCTCACTTTTACTCGACATATATCGTACGTAAATCGAAGGTGTCTTGAAGATCTTATTCGGCAACCTAAGTGATACATCTTCCGTATGTACAGTAAACATTTAAAAAGCGTTGTTTTGCGTGACGTGAAAGATACGTACATAATGCGTATAGGCTGGGTTTTTCAAAACATCCAAATAATCACCAATTATATACGTTGATGGTACATATAATAAAAGTTTTATGATTGTCATAATACTATACGCAATATGAATGTAATTTATACGTACATGCAGTACGTAAAAAACGGCTTTGGCATTGACGCGAATAATACAATTGTTATACGTATATACTTCGTATAGAAAATACGTCTTGATTGTATACATCGCGTACACATATAGTATACGTATCATTTTAGCTGTATACGTAGACAGACGTTGAAACGTATTTCATACGTTAAATCAACTAAGTGTTCCGTGTGGGAAGTGCTGCGCCACCCTGTATACAGCGACCACTCTGATTGTGAGACTAAATTATTAATTACCACTTGGATGAGCCAACTTACTCGGCACGGCTTAAGCTTTTCTTCCGATTCCGAAGATTGTATTCCTTTCGGGATGATTAATCGACCCCCCTCTGCTACTTTTTCCTGCACTTGTTGTGCACTTTCTGCAACAAAGAAATATATCATCTAGTATAAACATAAAATTGTCAGCCTGCTTTCAAACCATGCATCCAATGGGGCAATTTACAGAATAATGAAAAACCGAGGGGGAAATAACTCAAGATTTGAGTGATACATTAATTCTTAGGGTTAAAATAATTCAACTTGATTTAACGTAATTCAGTGCAGGTCATTCAGGTAATTCTCATTAATTCAAGTAATAATTCACGATTAATTCAGTTCATTCAATTTAATTCAAACAATTCAATGTCAATTCTGGTAATCATCATTAATCATCATTAATCAACAATCATCATTAATTCAGGTGAATTACGAATTTTATTTCCAACAAGCAACACTTAGAGTGATTCACGGCGCTTGGGACAAAGCGTAATATACCTACTGTGAGTAACCCTGGATACCGAACACTCAGTTTAGCAGAAATGGCGGCGGCGTGAGCGTAGACAGCCAGTGGTTCTCGGTGTTCGGACCCGCACAGAGAGGGATTCCAGATATGCCTCGTTCAAGCTAACTTGGTTTTGTTTCAACGCGCCGAAACGCGCGATTCAAATTTTGTGATTAGATTGAGGTTAAGTGCAATTGATTACATTTCCATTATAAATTACAATTGTAATTCACAACAATAATAAATTACAATTGTAATTGCAACAATAATAAATTACAATTGTCAGTTATTATTGTTATAAATGCCAATTACAATTGTTGGTACAACAATAATGAATTGCAATTGTAATTGAGTAATTAAAAATTCGCTCAACACTGATTGAGAGTATTATAGGAAATGTTCTGATGTTTATGAACCATTAAAAATGATCAATGACACTGGATTCTTTCGCCTTGGTTCTACCGAGACTAGATTCTTCGCCTTAGGTCTACGGAGACTAGATTCTTCGCCTTAGTTTACGGAGACTAGATTCTTCGCCTTAGGTCTACGGAGACTAGATTCTTCGACTCAAGTCGACGGAGGGTGACTTCTTCTTTGACGGAGACTAGATTCTTTGCCTTGAGTCTCCGGAGACTGAATTCTCTGACGACGCCTTAGGTCTACGGAGACTAGATTCTTCGCCTCGAGTCTCCGGAGAGTGAATTCTCTAACGACGCATTGGGTCTACGGAGACTAGATTCTTCGCCTTAGGTCTACGAAGAATCTAGTCTCCGTAGACCTGAGGAAAGAACCAAGGCGCTGTCAGAGAAAGTGCTCTCCGGAGACTCAAGGCGAAGAATCTAGTCTCCGTCAGAGAAAAAGTCACCCTCCGTCGGCTTGAGACGAAGAATCTAGTCTAGACCCAAGGCGTCGTCAGAGAATTCACTCTCCGGAGACTCAAGGCGAAGAATCTAGTCTCCGTCAGAGAAAAAGTCACCCTCCGTCGGCTTGAGACGAAGAATCTAGTCTCCGTAGACCCAAGGCGTCGTCAGAGAATTCACTCTCCGGAGACTCGAGGCGAAGAATCTAGTCTCCGTCAGAGAAAAGTCACCCTCCGTCAGCTTGAGACGAAGAATCTAGTCTCCGTAGACCCAAGGCGTCGTCAGAGAATTCACTCTCCGGAGACTCGAGGCGAAGAATCTAGTCTCCGTCAAAGAAGAAGTCACCCTCCGTCGGCTTGAGACGAAGAATTTAGTCTCCGTAGACCTAAGGCGAAGAACTTAGTCTCCGTAGACCCAAGGCGTCGCCAGAGAATTCACTTTCCGTTGGCTTGAGGCGCAGAATCTGGTCTGCGTCCACCTAAAGCGTCGACGGAGAATTCACTCTCGGTAGACTCAAGGCGAAGAATCTAGTCTCGGTAGAACCAAGGCGAAAGAATTCAGTCTCTCTGATCATTTTTGATGGTTCATAAACATCAGAACATTTTTCCTCCAGTGTTGAGCATACAATTGTAATTCATTATTGTTATAAATGTAATTTATTATTGTTGTAAAATACAATTACAATTGTAATTTATTATTGTTGTAAAATACAATTACAATTGTAATTTATTATTGTTGAATGTAATGAATTACACTACGTAATTTGCAGCTGCCCAACACTGCTCTTAACCTCAATCTAACCACAAAATTTGAATCGCGCGTTTCGGCGGGTTGAATTAAAACCAAGTTAGCTTGAACGAGGCATATCTGGAATCCCTCTCTGTGCGGGTCCGAACACCGAGAACCACTGGCTGTCTACGCTCACGCCGCCGCCATTTCTGCTAAACCGAGTGTTCGGTATCCAGGGTTACTCACGGTATATTCTGGTAGGTAAGGATTTGATCCCCAGCCTCCCAAGTTACACACAACCTAAGAATTCATAAGAGGCTCAAAGTTTTCCTCTTCGTATTCGATCGCAGATGTTATGACAAGCTACAGAGTTTCTCTTCAGACATTGAAAGTAGGTGATAAATACCTTGTACTGGTCACTGGACCCTGGTTGGCCTTCCAAGTTCAGTATCAGGTTCGCACCATTGAATCCATCTCGTGAATCTGGCCTAGCGCCAATTGAAAAGCCTTTCCCAAAAACGATCAATGCTACTCATGCTCACGACATCGTGATACCGTGAGGTTTACGATCAATCTGCAGAACGCTAACGGGCTCGACAAATTACACGTGACCTCTACACATTGACACGTTGACCCGTAGAAGTTATCAAAGGGAACGTGATAAACGTCGGTCATCGCATAGATAAGCATAGATAAGCGTGCAAAATATTCGTGACTATTAATAGGTTTTGGTCGTTCTATTTCCTTCACTGAACACTTCGTTCCACTTAGAACAGTCACACTCATTTCAAGTTGATCTCATAATTGGTAGATTCCAAGAATGAAGTTATTAGAAAAATCTTCACTATTCGACACCAATAGCATTCCCTAACAATTTTTCATCAACTCTATATACACATGAGAAGATAATAGGTCTAAAAGTGTCAGCGGCAAGGCTAGTGATCAAACACTTACCCCCATCATCCATATTTACATCCTATACATATTTACCAATGCAAATTATCAAATAAGCATCAGCAAATTTTGTTCCCAAACGTACGGAACCAGCCATGTATTGCGTAAGATGTTTTCGAAGTTGGGTGGAGGGGGATCGAACGGTTCGTACGTTGTGTTGATGGCGGCAAGGAGTGGGAGGGGGGAGAAAACACATTTTTCTCATCTAGAATTTCACCCTGTTTATCAACTTGATTCAACATGTCTCGGTATCGATTGTATGACATACATATTCAAGTACGTGAATCAAAGTTTGCTGTTATAATAAAAAAATTACCGAATTCCAAGATAGTGCAAATTGCACAAGGTGCCCCACGCATGGGGTAGATAATTCGTCTGTCACCTGTCACTGTACGGAAATAGGATAGAACTGATAGATTTGAGACTAGGCATGATAGGTTAATAGTGAAAAATGTCTGCAGGATACGGAAATCAGGTATGCGTAGTGGAACAGGGTGCCCCATGTCACAGGGGTCCCCACTCTCCCCAAACAAGAATGAGACTAAATTCCTCAAAATCTGGTCACTAGTTGTCACGTAATTATTCCTGAATCTGTGGGCCAGATAACTTGGTCCCTGTATTTTTGTGAAATTTAATGAAGATAAATCACCAGAAAACTGGACGTTCCGAGGTACACGATGCTCACGTGAGCCAAAGTACAAGAATGTGAAATTCATCAGAAACAATGTATGCTCGTTCAGAGTTTGTATTCATATCTCACCTAAAGGTTACTTATGAGGTGATGGGGTGAATAAGTGTCTCACAGGATAGATAGATATCCGAAAAGTCAATAATCAGACAGTTAACAATAAGAATCAGAAACGAAATGACAAAACAATGACTCGGCAATGTTCAAATCATGATACCGGCCGTCAAGATGAAGTCAATAATCGAAATTTGTACTAGTAGTTCATTCATTTCTTTCAGCTATCATGACTGCACGCCGAAATTGACGATACTTCAAGGTACACTATGGTCAGGGTACAACAGTCTTCTCTGCGCGTTGTTTCGTCGATGTTGGAGACTTCAACCCGATCGGATTCATACCTCTCTAGGTACCCATCGAAGGACTCGCATGAATACTTAGTACATATGCCGAAAACCTTCTCCGTTTGGATGAAAGTCAGTTATGTCTTGTATTTGAAGGAAATACTGTTGGACATCATGTGGATAAACCTCAGCAATGGATAAAGACTACCAAAGTTTACTTAGTAAGCAAAGCGTTCACCACCCGCGACATGCATAGTGATGCAAGTACATGAGGAACTAAGCGAAGTTCGGGCCAAATTACATCACAAATGTGACAAACTCAGGTACGTGTTATCAATGTTCATTCACAAGTAGTGGAAAGTGCATTCGGCAGTACGTTTCGATTACATCGTCTCATTGTGGAAAATGCTGTAAGCTCTGACAGATATTGTTTGACTTGTACATCATATGAGATGGATACCATGTTATATCCTGAGTTAGGGTGTCTTTAAGCTGAGAGTAAACCCTGATATTTTATAATCTAACCCCCGTGAATTTAGATTATATTGTTAAAAACCTCCTCTAGGTAGCGTGAATGGGTCGAGGAGGGTTGGATAGACTAGAAGGCTTGAATGCGTTGTATAGTTGTTCGTGAAGATTGTACTTACTTGTCGAATCCGCTGATTATTGAAGAATTTGAGGGTGAATGAAGAAGTAAAGGTGTATAGAGGCGAGAAGGTGGATCGAAGATTTGGTAGATAGAGCACTGATTTATTCAGTTAAAGAGAGTGAATTGTTCACTTTTAAGAGAATAAAATTATAACTAGAATTGAAATTATACACTTTGAAATTATAAGTTTTTATAAGGTTGAAGCTAAATTATTCTAAGTTTTAGAATAGACTGAGAAACTGAATTGTGTGTAGCCGGTCAATAGAGTACTCGTCTAAGTTGCTGGTAATGATTGAAATGAAGGAAAAATCCTTCGGGGTTGTACATATGCATGCGTAGGGTCCCTGCCCCTTCCACCTAGACAAGGGGTGTATGTTGCCCACAAGCCTACGTGATTTATTCTTATCTAGTTGATTTTCTTTGGAAAATGTCACAAATCTTAACTGGCTGCGACCCGTTTTTTCTATGCTCATTAAGGATGTATAGGCTATACAATCTCAACCAAAAGTGAGTCTCGTCGTCAATATTGAGTACTTCGAGATGAGATAAAATCGGAAAAAAATCAACCATAATCAACATGATAAGAGTATTCATTTTCAATAATAATAATGCCCAAAAGTTATCAACAAATTGTTTAAACAAATCATTGTTTAACAAATTTCCTGGTGACGTTATTCTTTTTTCATGTCAAATGAATTCGTTAATCTTTCTGAATACACATGAATTTTTTCAGAATTTTGTCACTTTTTTGAAATTTCCGTTTTCGGAAATTTCTAAAGGCTGTATTTACAAAACTATCAGTTCCACGCTCCGGAAACTTCGGAATTGTAATCTACATCGATTCCACAATAACATATCCAAAATTCAGATTTTTTTTCTCTATTTTTCAAAATCGAAAACGGAAATTTCAAAAAAGTGACAAAATTCTGAAAAAATTCATGTGTATTCAGAAAGATTAACGAATTCATTTGACATGAAAAAAAAATAACGTCACCAGGAAATTTGTTAAACAATGATTTTTTTAAACAATTTGTTGATAACTTTTGGGCATTATTATTATTGAAAATGAATACTTTTATCATCTTGATTGTGGTTGATTTTTTTCCGATTTTTATCTCATCTCGAAGTACTCAATATTGACGACGAGACTCACTTTTGGTTGAGATTGTATGGCCTATACATCCTTAATACCAGGATGGCGTAGCCCTGCATCCGTTTATACGGTTACACATTCAGTTGCTCAATCCTAGAACTGTTATAATAAAACCTAATAATTAAAAGTATAATCTAATCCATATTCAAAGCGCTGTCGTCATAGATTGGTAGGTGTAAGGATTTTATAGCCGGGACTGCACCTCTGGTCCCGGGGATATAACAATCAATACCAATCCATACTATGGCCGGAGAAACGTGATTATTTGTGTTTGGGATCCAATAATTACACAACAATGAAATGCATCCATGTACATTTTATTTTAGAATTCGATCACATTTTTATATGGAAAGTAAACATATCATTAGCCCCTCCTAAGCGAGGAATACATTCATACGTAGGAAACCGATCTTTTAGGTTAGAAACTTTTAGGTTAGAAACTACAAGTTTTGGTTTTATATAACTCGAATTGATCGGTTTCCTACATATGGATTCGTCGAGGGATACAGCCTGGCTTATTGAGGAGTACATTCGCCGGCCCAGCAACGTAAATAAAATTTGTGTTAAACGTATTGTGAAATTAAAAAAAAGGGTTACATGATTATTCGTGTTCGAGATCCAATAATTACACAACATCGAGGGTCATCTATTTACACTTTATTTGTGAATTCGATCACATTTTCATACGTAAAGTAAACATGTCATTAGCCCGGGTGTTATTATAGGCACACAAACAGTGTCCACGCACTTGTGCGAGCAGCATATGGTGTCGTTGTAACACTGAAATGGTAATAAAGCGAACCGTGAAACTACTGTCGAATAATCGGTAACGTAGTCGTGGCTACGCTTAGCTACGGTTTCTCTTGAGTTTCATACAATTTGTCCCGATCCAACCAAAAACCCTTGGAGAGGGTTTGAATTTGCTTCGGAAAATATTCTACTTTATCACACAAGATTATCAGATACGGCATAATGGTGTACGTGGCATCATTTGACGCAAATTTCTTATTCACACAGCGTTACTGCGGACGGGATTATTGTCGTACTCGATCGATGGCATTGCCTTCTGCTTCTTGCAATATGCTAACTTTTTAGTTGTTACAAAACTAGAATCTCACTGAATGACCCGAATAAAAAATGTACACCATCTGTGTTGTTACTAACACGTTGTATGATTGGCTGTCCTTTGTCATGCTAACCCTCAATGGCTGTCCCAACGACGAACGAATCTATATATCTGTAATCGATGTCATCCACCACCCAGTTGTGGTTTCGCACAATAGTACATTGTGTATCGAGGGCGGAAAGGAGGCGATTTTGACGAGTGTGAAGTTAGCCGCCCGAGCGAAGCGAGGGCGGCCTTCACACTCGTCAAAATCGCCTTCCGCCCGTGGTGCACACGGTACTTTTCGTCCGACCCCTTGAAAACGTGAGAGAAAATAGCGGAAAAAATTCTCAGTAGGAAAAATAACGCTTGGGATAGGGAAAAAAATCTAGTGACGTTGAAATAGACCGAGGAAGTGCTGCTTTACATAGGTTATGTACGTTTCTCAAGACGCAGACTGCCTTACCGACATGATATTCCCTAGCAGTTCGTTAGGTTTATCGCAAAGAGGCGCTACATACGCTTCGACCTGATTTCATTACATCGCGCTCGAATTAGCTGGCTGCAATCACCGATATACAATATGTTATATCAGTGGCTGTAATGGTTTTGTTCGCCCGCTCGCCAAGTGCGCATGCGCAACCGTCACCAGCCTGGAAGGAGTCACAATAACTCAGATTCCGCCCGCTTCGCATGTACGAAACGACACGTTTTCAAGGGGGGTCGGACGAAAAATCATATTTTGTTTACGGATATGGCCGGTATAAGGCTGTGCAAAACGAAGCCCGTGAACAATAACGCCGTGGAAAATAATCCTGTGTAGAATATTAATTCATTGACAAGTGTCTACAAATGCGATAAAACTAAAGAAAAGGAAACAAAACAGAAAAATGAGAAACACCAGAGTAAATGGCAATGATTGACTTCTAAAAAATTATACACGGCGTAAAGGCATCACTCAAAATACTCGACTTCGAGAAAAACTTTCTGGTTTCATGAGAAAATGAATTGAATTAATTTTCGGACACGTTGTACATAACACCGTAAACAACTTGATTACGTTGAAGAATTAGGGATAAATCGTTGATCATATTCAAGGTATGTATTAGACTCGGACGGTGACCCCGATTTTTTTGGGGTGTGAATTTTGAAACAAAATGAAAAATTTTTCCACCCTCATGGGTTTTTCCTGTCGGAATCTCGTGCACCATACTTTTTCGCATTTGAGTGTCAGTAGGTATAAAAGTTTAGATATTCACCACCCATGGAGAGTTATCTGCGGCGCATACTTTCCCAAGCCCAGAAGTCATGGTGAAAGCCAAAAGGAATAAAAGAGCAGTATAGATTACTGCAAGAGTTAATTTTGCCATTGCTGCTGCGTCTTCGTCTGAATAGAAACAGACTTCCATAATAAGAACGTTATTTCCAATGACAGCATTTTAACATGAGACGATGCGTCGATATACTTACTTGAAAAATAACGTTCGAAGTGACGGTTTATGGAGCTGCAAAACTGAACGGTGGACGACTCGAGCTAACTGACTTCCCTACTCATTTCCCTGTCAATTTATACTTCTGTGCAACGGCACATACGTGGCACCTCAAAATTTCCCCACCAGCAGGGCCATTCAAGACATTTGGTGAATTCTGTGTACATGAAGCAATATGAGGTAACATCCGCAAGTCTGGCATCGACACTTTCAGCGCCGATCAAAAATGTTTGTATGACCAAATGAAAATTCGATTTCGCGATAAGACACGACAGCAGACCGTGGTTGCGGTGAAGCACGAAAACGTTGACGTAAGAATGGTATTTGTATTCTAAATAACATACAAGTCGACATTCAAATATTACATAACACCGTTTTTGGTGATTCTAAACCGTGGAAAATTCACGCTGAATAATATATCGTGTATCAATTTTTATCTTGTGGGATATTAAGGAAATAATTAGAAAAATACTGAAAGCAAAGCGAGCATAACAAGCTACAATAATTCAGAGATCTCCTGAATCAGTATGACTACTGAGAACTAGATTCACAGGCAAAACAATTGATCCGGGTATCGTTTCCTACAGGCTCGATTTTCTTTCAATTTATTTCCTGAACCTCCTGAGTTGAAAAATGAGAGACCATTGACTTCCGGGGTGTGAGAAATGGTTTGACGTGATCCTGAGTTATGACATTCAGCCACACAAATATCAGAATTTCATACTCCCTACAAGATTCCCTGACTATTCACGGTTTTCCAGGTGTGTAAAAACCCTGATTCATATTCATTGTGATCTTACGGAGATGATACGTGATCTTGATGTAACTGAACGTTCGTGATCGACCCCGCTCCCCCATCACAAACAGTAACATTTGGCCAGAGCCCCCCTCCCCCCCTGAAGCGTTACGTAATACTTGAACGGCACCTGAGCACACGTTTACCCGATCAATAAAACTCCATAGCAAGGACATTGCTAAAGACGCATTTATTCTTTTTGTCGCAGATCTGATATGCACATACATTTCCAATACTCAAGGCCGTTTGAGGAGCACGTGACCCCAGCGAAGTCAACGCCATCCAGGTGATATTATGATGTAAAAGATTTGAACTAATTTCCACAGGAGAGCTAAAAATATTCACGGAATCACGATTCTCCGATTCATCGATTTTTCGATCCAATATTTCATTTTTTACTACAATTCCGGTATAAATGATAATGTTAACAATAATTCCGCAGTATCGGCGTAATAATTCGATATGAAATAACGCAATTCACTTGCGATTAATCCTATCAAGAACACCATTGATCAGTGATCGCGCTGAAAACGAGTTTCACCAGAATCGATTGCGCTGCTGTCAGGTAGCCAACGATTCAATCAATATTACAGGACCTCGTCTTATATCATCCGCTTTGTGACACTGATCTGCAACATCGGAGTGATATCCCGGAATGCCCTGCTGGTGAAAATTTTTTGAGGTACCACGTGTGCCGTCGCACAGTATTATAAATTGACCGAAAAATGAGTGGGGGAGTCGGTCAGCTTGCGTCGTCCACTTTCGTTGTGACGTTTGAAAGAATCGCCAAATACACCATCCCCAACCCGCACGAGCCATTGTTTAAAATCTGTTTGTCCATCAGAGGCGCAAATGTTGCCCTCCAATGACAACTACACTCCTCCACAAAATTAAAGGATCACCCAATGTCGGGCCTAAAAATGTTCGAGATTCAAAAAATCATAACTCGGTCGAAAATGGTCGTAGGACGAATTTTCAAAAACTGGAATACGCCCCAAAGTGTAATCTTTCCGCCATTTTTAAAAAATTGAGGCGTCGGCCATTTTTTCGAAAGTTATTGCATTTTTAATGAAAAAACGTCAAAATGCGAAACCAATGTTCCAACTTTGGCGACCTCTACAGAGTGACAAAAAAATCGGAAAAAAATCCGTTTTCACCATTAGAAAGTGCAAAATCTTATCTTTCATTTCGTTTTTTTAGATTTGAGTTCTGATTTTTTTTGCCTGAGTTATCGACATTTTTCCAAAAAATAGTTTCAAAAACTTTGACGCTTCGTAGGATGAGAACCACTTGTCGTAGGGCTATGATTAAAAAACGAATTTGAAGCTTAAGATTCCCCCTTCCCAATGGATGCTTCATTTCTAAGATCCGGGCGACCGTTCCGGAACTGTCTGATTTTTAACGCGGACTTCTAAATCCCAATCGGGACAGCCTGGCGTTCTTCCGGTCCGAGCTTCTCGAAAATTATGCGATTGGTGTGGCCCTTGCGAGTATTCGCTGATCGAAAGTCTCCTCTTTCCATTGGTTTTTGGAGAATGCAGCTACGACTTTCCGTTCTCGAGTTATTCCTGTTCAAAGTGGAGATTTTGATTCATCTACGAGCGCGGTCTCAATCGAGGACTCACTGCTTCGATGCCTGGACAGCCTGGGTCCGTGTCGCGCGTGTGTCATTCGAATTGAGCCGAAGTCAGTCGGAGGAAGCCGATGTCGCCTTACCGTGTTCCAACTTCCACAATTAAGGCGACATCGGCTTCCTCCGACTGACTTCGGCTCAATTCGACTGACTCACGCGCGACCGGCGCGACACAGACCCAGGCATCGAAGCAGTAAGTCCTCGAGTGAGACCGCGCTCGTAGATGAATCAAAATCTCCACTTTGAACAGGAATAACTCGAGAACGGAGAGTCGTAGCTCCATTCTCCAAAAACCAATGGAAAGAGGAGACTTTCGATCAGCGAATTCTCGCAAGGGCCACACCAATCGCATAATTTTCGAGAAGTTCGGACCGGAAGAACGCCAGACTGTCCCAATTGGGATTTAGAAGTCCGCGTTAAAAATCGGACAGTTCCGGAACGGTCGCCCGGATCTTAGAAATGAAGCATCCATTCGGAAGGGGGAATCTTAAGCTTCAAATTCGTTTTTTAATCATAGCCGTACGACAAGTGGTTCTCATCCTACGAAGCGTCAAAGTTTTTGAAACTATTTTTTGGAAAAATGTCGATAACTCAGGCACAAAAAATCAGAACTCAAATCTAAAAAAGCGAAATGAAAGATAAGATTTTGCACTTTCTAATGGTGAAAACGGATTTTTTTTCCGATTTTTTTGTCACTCTGTAGAGGTCGCCAAAGTTGGAACATTGGTTTCCCATTTTGACGTTTTTTCATTAAAAATGCAATAACTTTCGAAAAAATGGCCGACGCTTCGATTTTCTAAAAATGGCGGAAAGTTTACACTTCGGGGCGTATTCCAGTTTTTGAAAATTCGTCCTACGACCATTTTCGACCGAGTTATGATTTTTTGAATCTCGAACATTTTTAGGCCCGACATTGGGTGATCCTTTAATTTTGTGGAGGAGTGTATACGAATTGATTCCATAGGCTGGTTCTTTTTACACACGCCTCTAAAATTTGTGTTCTACTTCCACGTCTCACAACTGGTAAAGTTTGCCGAAAATCCCCAGAAATTATGACTATTTTACCACCGAACGGTTCGGTGGCATGCCACAATCCTGCAAAATACTTGATTATGATTGATGTATGCACTTTTATCAATGGAAAATGTACTCAAACGATAATTTTGGGTTCGAATTAGAATTTTCAGCTACTGAAAATTCGATTTAAGACAATGATAATTGATAAGGCTTTATCTCGTATTGGCTGTGGCTGCCAAACTTGCACCACTATCGAGGCTCTGAAGTCGCGCCGTAGTGTCACTGCCCAAGATACCGAGTAACTCCATTTTGGTTAAAATATGGAATGCCCACTGATATCTCTATTATACACTGGATGGCGGACTGCGTCCTATGGAGACTAGAGGGAAGGAGACCGAGCTTGGTCCGCCCCACTCCTAGGAAGTTTTGTGTGCCAAACATTATTATACAAACTTTGGCGACTCAGGCTGCCGGTAGAGGCGCCTCGGACAGCAGATCTTAAGGTAGTTGTGCTGCTAAGTGCGTTTTCTATAAAATCGGCTGAAATTTTTACCACACTTTCATTTACATGAAATCTAGTTGTACGAATTAATTCAGAATTTTTTACCGTCTGGAACGCGAAATAATGGCACTCAAAGTTGGAACTTTTTACACGCGTTCCCCATGTTACGTATATGGAAACCGCATATCGCTAATTTAGTGTGAAAACCGTTCTATAGATTGTTACGAAAAACTAGGATATGATGGAAGGATATTTCAGGAATGCTAGTATAAAAATTCCGATTAATTTACCGTTTAGTTTCGCTGGTACAACAATAATAGTCACTCGATCCGCACTAACTTTCAGCGTGGAAAGGGTAGCCGGGTGCGAGTGCGCGCGCGTCGGTATACAGAGCGCGAGAGAGAGCGGTCCCCTGTGCGAGTGTGTGAGAGCGGTTTGACTACAAACCCAACCAAAAGTTCACGGCACATAGCTTATACCACTCAGTGACTTGAGCATGCACTGCGCGCGCGATTTGTGAGTCCGACTGTCGCGACACAACTACCTTAATACATATATGTATATTGAAGCGCGTAAAGTCGGAACGTTCCTCGATACACGGAGCACGGTCTCCTTCCCTCTAGTCTCCATACTGCGCCCGTCGAGTGAAGCAAATTGAACAGCGCCATTTGCAACTGCTCGGGACCGAACCCCGCGGGCAGTTCAAATCTAACTTTGAACCGTGCGTTTTTTTTCTCCTCCAGATATTCGGCGTATAGCCGATGTACCCAATAAACTCTCCCAATAACTGAACTTTTCTTTCAATAATTCTTTCAATCTATATCTATAAAGGAACAAGTGGCATCAACGCCCAGCCCAAACCCCTTGACCTAGAAACTTGAAATTTGGGCAACATGTTCCCTTCCCTTCGTAAACACTCGGATCAGTCTGAGCAAGTTTGGCATCGAGACCTCGAGCAACGCTATGACGGAGCAGATCAACACAACACGAGGAAATGAAGCCTTTAATTGTTAAAAACGTAGAACATGAAGATAATGGTACGAACGAATGCATGCGAAAAGATTGCAAAGAGCGCGGTTACAAGTGATGATTGTACAGGCGACGCGACAGCGTATATACATGCGATTTACATAAAATAGAATGGATATTGGATAGCGGATGCTCAGATCACATAATAATAAACGACGATTCGTTTTTCTTTGAACACGTAAATTCGGAAAAGCCAATCAATGTAAAAGTCGGATTTGTTGATTGTTCGGTGTTAGATTACATAAATAAAGTTGAAAACTTGACTGGAAAGGAAATTAAAAGATTGAGGTGCGATAATGGAGAAGAGTATATGAACAAAGAAATGTTTCAACTAGTAAGAGAAAAAGGAATTTCTGTAGAAGCATGCCCACCGTATGTTCATGAGCTGAACGGAACAGCCGAGCGTTATAATAGAACAATAATGGAATCGGCTAGATGTTTACTTTCTGATTCAAAACTGAATATTATATACTGGCCTGAAGTAGTAAAAGCCGCAGCTTATTTAAGGAACAGAACCCTTACAAATACTATCGTGCCTAAGAATCCATTGGAAATATTGTTTGGCAAAAAACCAAATAGAAAAAATCTCAAACTATACGGTAGCAAAGTTTTCGTAAAAGTACCGGAAGTCAAACGACACTCTAAGTGGGATAGAAAAGCTGATATGGGAAGACTTGTAGGATATAATATAATAACGTTGGATATAGAGTTCTAGTAAATAACAAAGTGATAATTGCAAGACATGTTGATATTATAGAGGAGAACGAAAAATTAGTAGGTTTCGGGGCTGAAGACGAGAATGATGACGCATCGGTAGAAACAGAAAACAACTCTAGATCATACGATATCATTAAAATCGAGTCAAATAACGAAGAAGGGGGAAACACGAAATTTGAGAGATTAGGAAACTTAGATAGCGGATCAGACGAACCTGAAGATAGTCCAGGAAAAGAATCGGGCAGGCCGATACGCAACAAAAAGAAACCGGACAGATACGGTCAAACAGGAACATACTATATCTACGTGAACGTTGCAAGCGCAGATAGTCCTAAGACCTACGAAGAAGCGGTAGTTCGAGAGGACTGCGATTTGTGGAAAAAGGCAATGGATAGGGAGGTGGATTGTCTAAGAAAGAATGAAACTTGGAAATTAGAAAAACCAAAGGACAACAAATTAATAGACCTAAAATGGGTATTCACGAACAAATCCGAAAACAGAAAGAAAGCCAGATTGGTTGCAAGAGGTTTTCAACCAACAGAAGTACCAGAAGATTTGTACTCCCCTGTGACGAGAATCCAAACATTGAAATTATTGTTATCGTACTGTTGTCAAAATAGCCTACAGATTGTACAAATGGATGTTGCGACAGCGTTTTTAAACGGAATAATAACGTCAGAAGTATACCTATACGTGAAACAGCCTATAGCTGGCTACGATGACAAAACAGAAAGGGTATGCAAACTAGAATTAAAGGTTTGCGATTTGAGACATACATCAATAAATTGTATTCTTGTTTTTTTTTTTTTATTCTCAGGTATCATAACAAAGGGATAATATTTTTATATTTATACAGAAGGCAGTATGAGCCTACAACAATATTATAAAAAGGTTTATTTCTTATAAAGAAGGCAGTATGAGCCTATAACTATATATTATAACATGCTTATATCTCTCTAATACATAGGAACGATATAACGCTTTATACAAGCTTTGGTCTGTACGAGACTAGTCTTTTTTTTTTTTTTTTTAAACTTAGGATATGTATAACCGTATCACTAGTTTTGCACTTACGTATCTATGTGATTACACTTGTACTTTTACTCTTTTGTATGTATTATTTTATTATTATTATTACTTTTATTAGGTTGTTGTATTCACAATCGCCGCCGCAAAGCTTTGTGCCTCTTTGATTGGGCGATTATAAAAACGAGCAAATACCTGTGACTCTGTAGTCCACCCAGCTGCTTGCCGTATGGTTTCGACATTTATTCCTTTTTTCAGGGCTGCTGAAGTCGCGGCATGTCTAGTGCTATGTGCCGAGAAAAACTTCGTTTCAACCCCCCCTTTTTCCAACATTTCTTTAATCCACCGACTTAATGTCTGCGTGGTAGCTACATGGTGTAGCTTTTTAAACGTGAGGAACAAATAGTTCTCATTTTGTGCCCTTAAGGTTTTTGTCCTATCAAGGTAAGCTTTTAACACTGAAGCCGCACACAAGGCTGGACGTTCATGAAAGTACGGTATTTGTAGAAGTGGTTGAGACCGATTCGCTCCAGTAGTTTTAATACGTTCTGGAATAGTGATATAGAAGATATCGTTTACAAGGGTAATGTTATCAATACAAATCTTTGATAGTGTTTGTACCCTTTGCGCAGTAATCAGTGCCAGGATAGTAACGAGTTTTTTTGTTAGCATTTCTAGGGATAGGCTTTCATTTGGATACAGTTCTGCTAAAGAATGTAGAACGGGTTTGGTATCCCATATATATGAATATTTGGGCAATTGTGGTTTTTGTACACTCACTCCTTTACAAAATCTTTTTATAACAGGGTTTTCGCCTAATCCCTTGTCAATTATTAACGAGAGCGCAGAACGATGCGTGTTAACTGTTGCATAAGATTTTGCTTTATGATAGATTTTTGTTAAAAACTGAAGAACTTGGGTGATCGAGGCTTCGAAGATAGGTACATTATTTTCCTGGCACCATGTCCACCATTCTTTCCAAACGCTATCATACTGCTTCAGAGTGCTCTCGGATACTGATGAAAGTAAGAGTGGTACTGATGACTCACAAGCTCCCCTCAGTAAGTATGCCTGCCTGACAATCTCGCTGCGACCAGGGTAAGGTTTCTTGTCAAGGGGTGTGTCTTCCTAGAAGGAGAAAAAAGTAAGCCATTCTGCAAGTTAAACTGGCTGTCTGTATCAGACAGACGTACTTTTTTCCTAGGCTCCGCTGTTTGCCGGATTCTAGACTCGTCTCTACCTACGTACCTACGAGAACCGTTCCTAGCTCCTGGTCCAGATCTCCGACGTTCCTCCAGACTTGCAGCGTCAAATGAACCGCCTTCCTTCATTATTCCAGCGCATAGGACCGCTTGCTACCGTCAATCCTTCCTCCTTATGGCAATCTATCACTGGAATAACCTGTCTATCTTGATCCGGGAATCGTCGACTATAGAAGTCTTTAAATCACGACTTCTGGCACATCTCTCGACTACTGAAAGAGCCAGTTTTGCTGCTCTCCCTGGGTCGCGACTGTAATGCCTGGTGTACCCACTCTTGCTCACGCTACAATATTATCTTTAGCCTGTAACCATCTGTACATAACTGTTGGCGATGTACCATGTTTTGGTCCTAGTTTTTATTAACACTTCTATTATCTACTATTTGGTATATGTTTTGTTCTTTTCGCTGTATTTATTTTCTTCTATATTTTCTATCAATAGTATTTAGTAGAAAATTGTGATGAGCCGTTACCTAGCGGCCCAGCTCGATAGTCAAATTAGTACTAGCTCACTTATTTGACTGTAGCAGCTATGCTACTGTACCTCTTTATCGCACTGTATTGTATTATTTATTGATTTCTATCTATTGCTTTCTCCATCATCAACTTCATTCATGTGAGCCATTCACCATTGTGTCTCCTGGTCCGCCTGGAAGCGCTGTAAGCCGCAAGCCAACGGTTTTCTGCGCTGACTTCGACGTGTTCCTCTTTCATTCTTTCCTTCATTACTCATATCTCATTCATCCCTCCCAGATCATAGTCACTTACATCTCAATATTCACTGCTATTGTTATGTTCATCACTTCCGATTCCTTCCCCACATATTTGCATCCTCATACCACTGTCCTGCTTCATTCTTAGTCTTAGTTCTATACTAAACGCTTATAACATCTCCTTAGTACCTACTACTTCTTTCCTTATAAGAAATTACTGTTAACCTCACATATTTATATCTTCGTGCCATTGTATCGCTTCATTTTTAGTCCTAGTTTTTACACTACACATTTATGCTGTTTCACTTATAGCCATAATTACATCTTTCACTATATGAAACCATAGAAATTAAGAAACTATATGTATCTCCAACGTTGCCCTTAGGCCTGTTAAAGGCTACGGCATAATAATAAACATACATACATACATACAATTACATCACAATAGTATATTGTGCACCAAGGGAGCCAAGGACGTTTTCGCTCCCGAGCGTGGGTTTGCCACCCGAGCCGAAGGCGAGGTGCACACGATATTTTATTCCATACATGAACGGAAGCCGATTTCGCGGGCAGGTCAGTGCCTACATTTTAGATTATGTGACGTAACTACAATAAAGAATTTATCTCCCTAGGGAGACAAAGAATTAAAGAATTTATCTCCCTAGGGAGATAACGGTCTCATAACGGTCTTTTGGTCGGTACGGCAGAGCAAACTGGCAGATAATAGTATATTTCGATACAAGTGCGAAAGGTTTGTTTTGAGACGAGTGGAAGGTTTGTCACCCTCGCTTTACTCGGGCGACAAACCTCCCACTCGTCTCAAAACAAACCTTTCGCACATGTATCGAACAAAATTTTTCATCACAAACGCACGTAAAGTCCGATTACACGCACGCTTGCGTGCGTAAAATTGAACTTTACGCACGGCGTGCGAAAAATTCTTTATTCACTGTCTTCACACCCACAGCGGGAGTAGAAACTTCTCGGTCGGTAAAACCGCTCTTTGGACCCCGAAAATAGATGGCGAAATCGGCGTTACCGTTCATGTATGGAATAAACGTTACAAACTGAGGTACGTGTGATCAATGTTCATGCATAAGTAGTGGAAAGTGCATTCGGCAGTACGCTTCGATTACATCGTATCATTGTCGAAAATGCTGTAAGCTCTGATAGATATTGTTTGACTTGTATGTACATATGAAATGGATACCAATACCAATCCATACTATGGCCGGAGAAACGTGATTATTCGTGTTTGGGATCCAATAATTACACAACAATGAAATCCATCCATTTATTTTGAAATTCGATCACATTTTTATATGGAAAGTAAACATATCATTCGCCCCTCCTAAGCTGAGGAATACATTCATACGTAGAAAACCGATCGATTCGAGTTATATGCAACCAAAACTTCGAGGTTAGAAACTACAAGTTTTGGTTTTATATGACTCGAATTGATCGGTTTTCTACATTTGGATTCGTCGAGGGATACAGCCTGTCTTATCCTACAGGTTGACATACGCCGCCGAAGCAATATTTCGAGCAGCATATTCCGCTGGTGGTGCTGTCACACTGAAATGGTAATGAAGAGACTCAATTGAATTTGCTTCGCAAAATATTCTCCTTTATCACACAAGATTATCAGACACGGCATGATGGTGCACGTGGCATCATTCAACGCAAGTTTCTTATTCACAGAGCGTTACTGCGTGCACGGAATTATTGTCGTACACGATCGATGGCATTTCCTTCTGCTTCTTGCAATATGCTAACTTTTTAGTTGTTACAAAACCAGAATCTCACTAAATGACCCGAATAAAAAATGTACACCATCTGTGTTGCTACTAACGATAAGAGTCATGCACGTTGTGTGATTGGCTGTCCTTCATCATTGTAACCCTCAATGGCTATAAGATTCCCTGACTATTCCCGGTTTTCCAGGTATGTAACAACCCTGATTCATATTCATTGTAATCTTACGGAAGATGATACGTAAGCGCACCAACCCCGGTCGACGAACGAATCTATATATCTATAATCGAGGTTATCCACCACCTACACTGTTAAAAATTTCTGTTGTAAATTTACAACAAATGTATAGGAAGCAATATTCGGATTCGGTATTTTAAATTTACTACACATTTTGTTAGTATTTTTTGAGGTCTTGTTTCGCACATTTACTATACTATTGTTGTAAAATCATCAGCCATGAGTGAAGTAATTTAATAAAACGGATTAGCATTATTAAATTGATGAATAGCAATTTCAATGTTCGAATGTATGATAATTTTTATTGCACTGTAAAAAGTGTTTATTGGAAATTCACTGAAATTTACTATACTAGTTGAGTAATTTTGTGGCGAACGTACCTTAACATTGTACATGAACAAAAATATGTTAAAAAAAGGTTTTTTAATCAATTTTAGGCATTATTATTGAGTGCCAACGATGTTTCGACAGTTTACGATTACCCTAAACATATGAAAACGCAGATTTTTTGTCCGAAAAACACCGCTGTGTTGTTTGTCCTAACCGGGATTCGAACCGTGTTCGCTCGCTCGCTCGGATTATGAGTCGCACGCCCTACCTACTACGCCAAACTAACTCATGACAGGGCTCGACTCCATGTGACAGATATACAATCGTTGTTGAATACATCCAAGAGAGAACACAGTTGATAAAACATTATCACAGTAATATATTACGTAGTTCCTTTTCAATTGTTAGCTCAACCGCAGATGTATTCAATTACTACGTAAAATTAGTAAAATTAAAAATTCTCTGTTTATTTGTTGAAATTAATATTCATACTAATAATCATACGAATATGCATACATTTGACACATTACTGATTCGTGCAAATTGAAAAAAAAATCCAGAAGATGCAAATAGCCATTCAGAATATTTAAAAAATGGTACGGTTATTAGATCATCCGATAATATCAAAATACGTTGGGGCGATTTCAGAATTACGTTGAGTAAAGTTCGAAATTTGATTGCAAAATTAAAAATCACTTGCGTCAAATTAGAATTCAGCAAATTCAAAATACTGCGCTGTAAATTTAGAATGCGCAATACAATTTCGAAATAAAATATAGCAAAATTGGTAGACATGTATAGTAATTGTGTTTGATACACAATATTTTTCATTTTCACACAGTGTAATTTAATTTTCTTCGACAAGGGTTTGGTAAATTTAGTAGAATATTCATCGAATTCAAAATACAGTAGAGCGTCGATTATCCGAACGTCAGTCATCCGAAACGTCAATTATCCGAATGGCGATTTGCTTTATCCGAAACGTCAATTATCCGAATGGCGATTTGGTTTATTGGAAAATCGTCAACTTTTTCAAAAATAAACAGATGTAAGAACTCAAATATATAAGAATGTTGATTATCTTTTAAAGACATACATATCTAACTTTGTTCTGTATCATTGAATGATACGATGATTACATGTTTTCAGTTCACCAAAATGTACTTGTGATAATAACCTATTGATGTTCATTGTAGTTAAATATATGTATACATATATAAATTCCATCATTTCGAAAGAATCGACGTTTTTTTCGCCCACGGAATATTGCTGTTCGGTTATCCGAAATTTCGATTATCCGAAAGGCACCCGGTCCCAATTGATTCGGATAATCGACGCTCTACTGTACTGTGCTGTAAATTTAGAATGTACAATACATTTACTATACAATTTAGCAAATTCAAAACACGGTTTCGTGGTTTTCCATTCAAGTTTCGTAAAATCCAAAATTTAATTGTAAAGTCAGAGGAAAAGCTTAGTAATTTAATTTGCCACGCCAAAATTGTAACTTTGCACCACTTTTGTGTAGTAAATGTGTCGTAAATTCACAATCATTTTTAACAGTGTAGTTGCGGTTTTTCACAAAATCATATTTCGTCAGAGGATATCTCTAGGTATAAAGCTGTGCAAAACGAAGCCCGTGAACAATAACGCCGTGTAAAATAATCCTGTGTGGAATGTTATTTCATTGTCAGATGTTTATAAATGCGATGAAACTGAAGAAAAGGGCAATGATTGACTTCATAAAAATTATACATGGCGTGAACGCATCACTCAAAATACACGACTTCGACAAAAACTGTCTGGTTTCATGAGAAAATGAATTGAATTAATTTTCGAACACGTTGTACATAATACCGTGAAGAACTTGATTACGTTGAAGAATTAGGGATAAATCGTTGATCATATTCAAGGTATGTACACTGTAAAAAATAAGGGTAAATTTAACGATCACATGGGTAGGCAAATTTACTTCATGTCACGGTAAATCAATTTTCTCCACCCAAGAGCCTTTCCCACCTAATTGTCTACCCAAGAGGTGGGTAATTTTACAAGCAGGGAAATGCATTCGCCAAAATGTAAGTGCTCAACAGTAAATTTTGTCTGAATTGGGTATACTTTTTGTCTTTACGCAACCAGAGTAATAAATTCATGTACCCACGGTGGGTAAAATTTTGTGTACTCATAAACTTTCTAGCAGTCTACCATGTGCAGTGATTCAATGGCGCAGTCGGTAGAACATCAGCGAGCAAAGCTGGCGCCCTAGGTTCGCGTCCCAAGCTGGTGAAGTTTTTTTTTTTTTTTTTACATTTGACCTATACTTTATACTTTACCCGTATGGGTTGTGAAATTGACATACCTATCAATTTGTATTTACCCATCCATGTACCGCGTAAATTCATCTACCCAAAAAAATGTAAAATTTTGTACCCATGAGTAGGCATATTTCTCTACCCCGACTGAGCAATAGGGCGTTGCACTACCCAGACGGGTAAATTTACCCAATTTTTTTTTTACAGTGTATGTATTAGACTCTGACAATGACCCCGATTTTTTTGGGATGTGAATTTTGAAACCAAATAAAACATTTATCCACCCTGATGGGTTTTTCCCGTCGGAATCTCGTGCACCGTACTTTTTTGCATTTCAGTGTCAGTAGGTATAAAAGTTCAGATATTTACCACCCATGTAGAGTAATCTTTGGCGCATATATCCTTAAGCCCAGAAGTCATGGTGACAGCCAAAAGGAATAAAAGGGCAGTATAGGTTACTGCAGTAGTTGATTTTGCCATTGTTCCTGCGTCTTCGTCTATATAGAAAAACATACTTCTGTAATATAACGTTATTTCATTGACAGTATTTTAGCATGAGACGATTCGTCGATATACTCACTTGAGAATTAACGTTTCAAGTTACGGTTTATGGAGCTGTAAAACTGAACGGTAGACGACTCGAGCTAACTGACTTCCCTACTCATTTCCCGGTCAATTTATAATACTGTGCGGCGGCACAAGTGGCACCTCAAAATTCTCCCACCCGCGAGGCGATTCAAGGTTGATTCTGTGCACATAAAGCACCAAAGGTAACCTCCGGAAGTATAGCATCGAGACTTCCAACATTGATAAAAAAATGTGTGTATTTCACATAAAAATTCGATTTCGCCGTAAGACACGACAGTAGACCGTGGCTGCGGTAAAGCACGAAAACTTTAACAATAGATATTTATGTGGCATGCGCAGAAAAAACATAACCTTGCTGAACAGTTACTTTCTGCGCGCGCCCCATACAATATTTTTTACCGAAAAGGCATTAATAGTCACTTTGACGCCAGTTGAGTTTCGCACGAACTGCGTATAGGAGCTACTGTAAAAGGTAGTAGAGAGGGGGGAAACCTGCGGTATAAACACTTTATTCCGCAACTTTGACATTCGCACTTCGAACTGCGCATCAAAGTTGCGGAATAAAGACTTTATACCGCAACTTTGAACTTAGCGGTATAAAGTGCCACTTGCCGGAACGAAAACAGGCGTCAAAAAGTGACTTTTTAATGCCTGTGCCGTAAAAAAGAACGATATATGCGTATTATAAGTAATTTACAAGTCGACATTCAAATATTACACAACGCCGTTTTCGTTGATTCTAAACCACGCTCCCCCCACCTCGAAGAACGCTCCATGAGATTGACGAATATTAACCCCCCCCATCGTTACATTGTTAGAGGTTTGGTGTGGATCGAATAAAATTAACTCTTTGTTTAATGGTCTTAAATCTGATTATTGTAAAGATCACGTGCAGAGCACGTCTTTCGGTCGTCAAGTCACACAAGAGAGTGAGGCGGGCAGGGTTGCTCGCTCCCTTAGTAAGGAGAATCCGCGGGAGAAACATATGATGAGGGCGCCACGTATGGCTGAGATGCCCATTATTCCAACACTCCCTCACATGGAAGCCAAACGTGACGGGAAGGTCACATCTTGTTTTTATTAACCAGTCAACTTATTTAAGAATAACTTGGATACATAAATAGCTTACGTACTAATTAGCACAATCGTACTAATTATACGTACTAATTAGCAAATATGTGAGACTCACGCTTACATCAGAATAATATCGTTTACTGAACTGTTTACTTAATGCTCAATCGTTATTTACTAGAGATAGAACATCTAAACAATATAATATGTGTAATATATATTCTTTTCAAAAGAAATCACACCTTAACTCTGGTATTTCGTAATATTATTGCAAGTAGTGCATGAATTATACTTATTTGTATTCTTAGAGACTAAATATAAGTTTCGTCAAATATTCATGGGTTGAGAACGCTAGTGGTATGGTAAATACATAGGTATATCACCAAGCTGTTCTTTAGATGCTACCCATTCAATCTTTACCCACTGTATAGTTACACATTCATTTACATAATGTTCTCGTATTTCAGTCATGTGCGTTAGCTTATTACCTCCCTGTATTTCAGAATTTTGCACAGCTGCTTTATTTTCACACTACAGTTTCATTGGATAAACAGTTTTATCGATAAGGAACTCATTCAATGACGCACTGATTGCTATATTAATTCTCTGTATGCTTCGCTCATAGCTATATATTCTGCTTGACAGCTGGATATCGACACATAGTGTTGCTTTTGCGTTCTCCAACCAATGACATCACCGTACATATGTATCAAATACCCACAGGTAGTCAGAGAGCCTTTACAGTCGGCTAAACCCGCGTCCAAATATGCGTCAATTCCATCTTTCTCACCTGTATAAGTTAGCGAATATTCTTCGGTATATATTAAGTATCTAAATAAACGTTCCACCATTGTCACTCGTTTTCGGTTGGATTATTTTGGTGTCTACTCAATACGTTAACCACGTACCGTGAGTTTCTCGCTATGCGGGCCAGTTGGTGCACCTAAAGCAGGCAACCGTACGTACGTTCCATAAGAATTAGGACCTGGCCCCGTTATTATAGAACACTTTCGGATTGGACACGGATCCCATTGGACACGTGTCCAATAATTTTTTTTATCGGACACGTAATTATTGGACACGTCCCGATTGGACACCAAAGTTTTCGGACACGTCGCGATTGGACACGAGCTAAATATCGATCCACGAAAGTCTCTTTCGGACACGTCATTATCGGACACCAAATTTTTCGGACACGACGTTTTTTGGAGACGTGTTTTCCGGGGAACGGGGTTTCTGGAGACGTGCGTGTTTCACAACGGAAACTTTCACGGTGTGTAAGTGACCCGAACAACGAAGTAATTAACCACGAGGAATAAGGTGAGTAATTGACGTAGGTTCATTTACGTATTTTTTTTTACCTATTATGCGGGCCTAAAGTTACCTTTTTTTGACCGGCTCGAATAAGCGGGCAAAAATGAATCCATTTTTGCCCGCTTTTTAAATAGTGTATATACGACTGCAGTATGTGTGTATATATACTACTGTAAGGTGACAGAACTGATACAGAAATACAGGACTCTATCTCTATAACACGTCTATCCCGTACGACAGTCCGGAGCCAACTGTCCTAATCTCTGCTGTCTGCAATGAGGTAAACAAAGGGCTCCGTACAGCGGTAACAACACTGCCAGCACCGGGACTATGTTTCTCTCCTCACAATATATTATTATAATAATATATTATTATTATTATTATTATTATCATTATTTCGGAAATTGTAATTATAAGGATAATAATAATAATAATAATAATAATAATAATAATAACAATAATAATGCTAATAGTAACAATGCATTGTTATAACTATTATTATTCCGAATTATTTCCGTTTGAATTCCCGCTCAGCTGTCATAGCGCTGAACAAGGAACTTCGGTTCGTGAAGCGCAGGACCGCGAGACGGAGGTTGGCGAAACGATCTAACATGGCCGCGGCCACCGCTTCATACGGACAATTACAGTCTTTTTCTGGAAACAATTCTGAGGCTTCATCGTTGGGTGAAATGAACAAGTTTTGCGATATATGTGAGTGGAATTATATTGACGAGGGTGCTATTGCATTCATTTTCGCCCTTGTGATGCGTAGTCGGTGATATCAGTGAAAAGAAGTGACGCTCTCACGCTTCGCAACACAAAAAAGGCTTATTTAACTCGATTTTGGTGAGATACACGTTCATGCAGCTACCAATTTGATACAAATCGTCTAAGGAACCCATTAAACACCCCCCCGTTCATATCAGGCTTCATTTTTTTTTAAATACGGAAAAGACTGAGTCCAGCATGCCCTTAACACACGGTACAATCATTACTAACGGCGGCATCTTCTCTTCCGCTTCTGTTGCGTTATGCTACCTTTTACATTTTCTTTAGTCAACGATCGATTTCAACAGATGCATGAACGTAGCATTTTTTATTCGAAATAAGAATATAGTAATTAATCATGAAAGAAGCCCGTGAACACAGCTGATAGTTGAATTTTTGCTACTCATTATTGCTATTCTTTGAGTCGCGTTGCAATTGGTTGCGCCAATCCAATCCGGTTGAAAGTAAGCCGTCAGCTGAACTGTCCAAGACTTTGGAACTGTCAGAACTGTCACTGCAAAATCCGAACTAACCGATGAGGAAAAAAAATTACGATGCCAAAAAGAAAAAGTAACATCAAATGAGGCGCGCGCGTGCGATGCTAGTCCGTATATAAAAAGTAGACGGGATTTAATCGCATTTCGAGACAGAATGCCCACTTCATCGGAGTCCCGATTGTTGGCTTTTCTTTAGTGTCATTTTTTTCATCAAATTTTGTTGCCAAGTTCATGCGTCAAATTTTGTTGCCAAGTTCATGCGTGAATAGGTTATAGTTTGAATCTGACAGCTTTGTAATTCCATGTTATTTTTAAGTTTTTAATTAGTCTGAGAGGCATATCCGATTGCCGCGACCGTTGCGAGATTCTTTTCAGTTGCTAACAATAAGTTTTGTCGAGCTGTTCGTCCCCGTGTGTAACTGCTGCGTTTCACGTAACTATAAGCTGTTGCTCGAGGGATGTAGCTGTATTTTCAGGAAAATTTTCTGGTGAAAAAGTTATATATTGGGTAATTTATTAATATGACAAAAAGAGAACATATTACACATCTTAGTCCGTATTACCACGTAAAGACAACTGGTTGAAACAAAAAAAATGGGGGAAAATACAAATCAGGAAAAACAGATGAATCCGGAGCTTGCGAAATATATTTTACTAAGAGAGAATGAAAATCATTTTTTTATCAAAACAATACGAGGGTTAATCAATCAAGGAAACAAAATATTTTCTGACTACAGTCGGGGACGACAATGCACAGCTAAACGCTGCTACAGCGGTGTTAATGTCTTCGTAAATATAACGAATCCACTATATTGGACAAGTCGAACTATTGACGACCTTCTCAAAAAAGGAGATAAACTGTATATCAGTAGCAGGATCGCACGTCATGAAGTTTATACGAACACAATAAATCCAGAATACTTGGATTGGCATTAATTCAATAAGCCGTGAGTTAGAATTCGGAGATAATGTTTGCATGGCCATCGATTTGACGATAACAGTGAGATTGGTGTGCCCAATTTAAAAGGCGCGTTAGTTCATTGATTCGCGAGTTTTATGTGTGGTATACTAACGACGAACAGAATATCAGTTATAGCAATTGGAAAACTTGATAATCACATTTGATTCACAATCGAGAGATAATTTCGCGAAACCGTCTTTTGACGGCAAAGCTTGCTTAGTATTGGTTGATTCAATACAATCATTATGCTTATTATCGAATAACTGTATTCCTGAAAGTAATCTACGTTTCGGTGAGCAATACGATTCAACGCCAGTCAGTATTACTATGAATGAAAATAATGGTACAGAATCAATTGAAAGAGGCAAATCAAGTTGTTTTGAATACATCACACAGCCAGATTTGAAAAAAGGCCGTTCGATCAAAAATGACGTCACAACTTCAAATATCAATGTTGAAAGTCAGCGAACAATATAGGAGAAATATGACTTGCTAAAAGAGGAGAAAAAAAAATTTCTCGACAACAATATCGTCAAAGAGTAAAAGAAAGATTATAAGATTCGTTACAGAACAAAATAGAGTAATAAATTCATCACAAAACAGGGTGAATGTTGGGATTGAGAATTTCAAATACAAAAAATGATTTCACAGATTCGACACCAATTGTTCAAAGTACAGAAAGAGACAGAAGTAACATTGCTCTTTAACGGACGAAGACAGGTTAGATAACATTGAGCCTTTTCTTGATTCAAATTGCGAAAAATTAAGTACATTAATTAAGTCAATAAATGTTTCGTGCACTACATGTGGTGCTAAACATTTCAGAGGAGAAGTGCAGTCGAACAAACTATCATTCGGAAACTGTTGTGCTCACGGAGAAGAATATCTAGACAATTTACCAAACCCTCTTCGTGAATTAGAAGAACTATTCGATGGTACACATCCTAATTCAAACGATTCCTTCGAACGAATTCGGTACTAGGTATATTAACTCCTAATCTTTTGCATCTTCTGATGCTATCTTAGTAAACTTGCGAAAATAGTATGACATAATAGTTGAATGAATAATTCTCAGAAATAAAAAACAATCAACAATCGAAAAGAGCGCGCGAAGCGCGCTATAAATCTAGTATATTATAAATCAAGAACCCATTCTCACGCATGCGAAATTTCAGACCGGCGAGGATGAATTCTAATCAGAAACCTATTTCTAACGAAGTACCTAAGTGGCTACCTTCAACATGAACAAGATCGTCTGTCTGCTCGTAGCCTCGTTGGTGTGCGTGGGTGTTGCCATCAGTGACTTGCAGATATCAATCTATTTTCCAATACAATGAAACCTCACTTATACTTATTTCAATCGGGTGCGCTAGAAAATACATACGGGGCATTCCACGCCAACTCGACCAGTGTTAGACCCCGACGATCTCAAAATCATTCCATGTTTTTTTTCTAACATTCTACTCAGTAAAAAACGCGTCCTAAATTTTTTTCAGATTTTTTTCATCAAACCGTTAATTTCTTATGAATTTCTGGAGTTGATTGAGAATGCCCCTTTTTAGAAATCTGAAAAAAATCTAAAAAATCCAGTAGATGACACAAAACAGCCCCCGTTTAGGAAAACGTGGGCCGAATTTTTTTCTATTTTTTTTTTCCCTCAATTCGGAATTTTCTCATTTCAAAAACTGATATAAACACAGGATCAAATAGTAGGGGAAACTAGGGAGGTTTGACCACTTTTCTGTAAGTTCGTCTCGTTTATCACTATATTTGAATAACCGGCACGCACAATAATATGTCATCTTTGAGCATACTGTGCAGAATGTACTTGAATTATTTGATAATTTTCAGAGCCTTAAAAACAAAGTTATTTGCCGTTCTGTAGATGCGCGTAATCGCGGTCAAACCTCCCCATGTATGGGAGGTTTGACCAGGGCGATGGGAGGTTTGACCATGTGGATAAAGCAGTCACATATTTGAGATATTGTGGCATATATTTTGATCTCTGGGCTTTTAACACATTATCCGAAAATAATCCAGGCATGAGGAAACATAAAATTTCGCCGGTCCCTTATTGGCCGTCATTTTTTTCTCCGTACCACCGACCACCGCGCTTACTGCTTAGGCTCAAACTTGACTTCGCAGCACTCTGTTCTTTCATTTTTCCGGATTTCGGGTTTTTTTTTAGCGTGCTTTGCACTTTCTTTGATAAAATTTTAGACAGCGATGTCTATTAGCACCTAATTGAATATGGTCAAACCTCCCGATCGAACGTGGGTCAAACCTCCCTAACAGCATTTGTTTACAATGACAACGAAAAAATATATAATTTGGCAATATGATAAATTTATAACTCCTGGCATCTTTGAGAGGATAGTCCACTGAATGAATCTGTGGTAAGACATTCTGATAAAAGATTGATGGGACTGGCCTACATCCTTAGGGAAGAACAGAGAAAATGACATCGTTTCTCGCCGTTTCAGTAATACACCTCTCAAACTTTTCTGCGCTTTCTCAACAGTTGCTAAATACTTGCGCTACGTTTTGTTTGACGTAATGAATACTTTACATCAGATAACAGTATTTATTAGGCTGTCATAGCATGGTAATCTTACATGACGAAACCTCCCGTATGGTCAAACCTCCCTAGTTTCCCCTAAGCGACGAATAAGGGTAATAAATGGTGAAACCGAACGTTTCCGAGTAAATTGAACCTTGTTTGACGCTTGAAATTTGATCCTGTGTTAGATAATTTCAGTTTCAAAAGTGAGAAAATTCCGAATTGAGTGATAAAAAAAATTGAAAAAAAATTCAGCCCACGTTTTCCCAAACGGGGGCTGTTTTGTGTCATCCACTGGATTTTCGAGAATTTTTTCAGATTTTTAAAGAGGGGCATTCTCAATCAACTTCAAAATTCGTAACAAATTAACGGTTTTTTGTTTTGGTGACTCTATCGTTCGCTATCTTATACATTCACATATTTGAATTTATCGGACGAGGCGAACCAAATTAATTAATTATTGGTACCCACCAAGGAGAGATTCTTCCTCTATTCGAGCGTGCAAACCTTGGTGGGACCGAAAAAAACCTATAGAAAGATCAAATTTTTATTTTTAATAAGCCCCTCGGTGGTCTAATTGGACAAGGCGTCGCAGTACAAATGCGAAGGTCCCGGTTCAAACCCGGGCCGGGGGAATTTTTACTCGAAGAATTAAAAATAAAAATTTGATCTTTCTATAGGTTTTTTTCGGTCCCACCAAGGTTTGCACGCTCGAATAGAGGAAGAATCTCTCCTTGGTGGGTACCAATAATTAATTTGGTTCGCCTCGTCCGATAAATTCAAATATGTGAAATTAACGGTTTGTTGAAAAAAAAAAAATTTAGGACGCGTTTATTACTGAGTAGAATGTTAGAAAAAAACATGGGATGATTTTGAGATGGTCGGGGTTTATTACTGGTCGAGTTGGCGTGGAATGCCCCATACATATAAGTGAGAATAACGTAAAAGAAAAAACTAATCAAGAGTCAAGTGGTTTGATAGCTTCCACGTCAGCATTGCAATTATTCAGACATACATCATTACGACATGAAAAAAAAAACCTGTTTTGTAGATAAGCGTAGAAATATTTTTGCATCAAGGAGTAAAATATTCTCGATACAGCAAGGATACAATATTGAATTCTTGATTTCAATTGCAACAGCCAAACTAGAACTATAATCGACGTATATCGAAAGCAATCAATTTTTCAAGTATTGTGTCTCGAAATATTTAACAGTATATGGATAATTAAGGATATGTAACTGGCTTCCTTTTGATAATTATCTTTTGTATCTGCTAATTATTGTTTGTAATTTAGATATAAGTTACCTTTTTCAGAGATTCTATTGCCTATATATTTGTTCTCTTTTGTAAATAAATAGTTTTTTTCTGACGAGGGTGACAACCGTTGCCGAAACGTTAAAAACAAAAAAGAAAGGTTTTGCCTTTTTCTTCTCCTGACTCGACATCGTTCTATTCTCAACACACTGATTTAACAGTATACTTATTTTGCAGCAATTATTCTGTAGACTTATCGAATCGTTATGCCTACATTTTAGTATCACAGGAAGGCAAATTTAAAACCGTAAAATGGTACTGAAGTGGAAAATCGACCATTCGTCGAACTTATGTATATCAAGAGCAATCAACTTTTGAAGTGTTGTGTCACGAAATATTTAACAGCACACTTAATACTTTCCAGCACGTATGTTCTGCAGGTGGTAAGATTCATTGAATCGCTAAAATGAAAATCTATGCGTACGTCATCACGATATGGATGAAATGTGTTTTTTGAACGTTATACTCGTTGTTTCGAACCATTTTATTCTCTACATTTTATGCTGCACGGAATGTTCAAACCATTTTTAACATGTCAGGTTTCACTCGATGCGTCTAGTATTGTCATGATATCCTTATTTTTCTTTCAGGAACCGACCCAACCCAGGCTACCATCAACGGAGAGTTAAAGATACAGAGATTTTCGATAGTGACAGATATTCACTTACTTAAATTTCAGATGCCGTGGCAACTGTCAACGCCGATCTGACAGAACTTGCGAATGATGTTAAACGGATGTCCGCCAGTAAGTTCAAAACAATGTCAACCAATGAAGATATTCAAGTCATAGCTACTAAGACATGCGTCAAATATTGACAAACTACAATAATGTCATGATGTACCTATTTTATTTTCAGATAGCAATTTGCGGAACTTCACGTACGCTAGTAAGTGATGAGTGGATACACCTACTTGACCAATTTATACGTCTACTAAAACGCTCAAATTATCTTTGTCTCTATTTTTATATATTATATGATAGTCTCCATCATCGAAGAGTTGCGCGAAGCTGCAATCATTTATTAGCAAGTGAACTAATTTTAATCGTGTATTGGCTGGAAAAAGGGAGAATAAAGATTTTTATTGTAACTTCTGTCTTATCTTATCTTATACATCCTCGATCCAATCCTCTCACTCGCACTCGTGTACGCGAAAACTTTTCAAAACTTTTAAAATTCGCGCCGCCTCCGTGGGAAGTCGGTAAAACGGGCGCCACCATTTGAGAATTGAGATTTGAGAATTGAGATTTGAGAATTGAGATGTGGGGGGTTGTCTTGGAAAAAGCCGAAATTAGCGCGAACCCTCGGCAGGCGCGCAGGTGCGATTTTCAGACTTTGAGACGTGAGACTTTGAGACGTGAGACTTTGAGACGTGAGACTTTGAGATGTGAGACTTTGAGACGTGAGACGTAAGACGTGAGACTTTGAGACGTGAGACGTAAGACGTGAGACTTTGAGACGTGAGACGTAAGACGTGAGACTTTGAGACGTGAGACTGTGAGACCGGTTTAGGGGCGCCATCTGTTGGGTGGCCTACCCACTGTCGGTAAAATAGCACGATTAGGGGGCGCCATCTGTTGGGTGACCTACCCACTGTCGGTAAATAGCGCGATTAGGGGCGCCATCTGTTGGGTGACGTAAAACAGAGCTGCTCCTTCGGTAAAACAGACACCCGATATTACCGACTGTAAGTAAAACAGAGCTACTTGTCGTGCGCCTGACCGATGGCAACCTCACATGCAGTGGCTGCTCGGTCGGTAAAGTCTTTCGATCGATGGTAACGAACCGATTGCCGGTAAAGTCTTTCGCTCGATCGTAACGAACCAACCATCGGCAGATTTACCGACTGCTGTTTCTGCCTCCGTGCATTGCCGATTGTCGGTAAAGTCTTCCGATCGATGGTAATGAACCCTTATCGACTCTCGTTTGTGGTCTGCCTTACCCAAAGTCGATCGCTGCCACCCCCGACAGTACGCTCTCCAGGTAAAACAGGGCTACTCGGTCGGTAGGACAGTGTGATCCCTAGGTAAAACAGTGTCATCCTTGGGTAAAACAGAACGACCCCGAGGTAACACAGTATGATCCCAGGGTAAAACAGAGCTAATCGGTCGGTAAAACCTGAACCGACTGTAGGTAAAACAGAGTTACTTCCGGTCGGTAAATAGCACGGATGCAAACCACCGGTCGGTAACAGGTCGGTAACAGGGATCTTGCGTTAGAACCGGCACATCCCCTCTACTAATAGCTTTCGGTAACAGACCCAGGTCTAGGATTATCTCGACCCATGCAGGGCTGAAAAATCAAGATTGTATAACCTCAAGGGAGCAGACATACCGTATGCTACAGACGCACAGTGGCGAATTTGCACGAATTCGTGGCCATTAATCAGGGGGTAATCGAAACTTTGCCAAATTTCGTATGCTCATGTTTTTGGGGTCGCTGATTACGAATTCAAAATCAAAATTTCAAAAAACGAAATGACGGCTCTAATATGGCCGGTTGGATCAAGAATTTCCCAATAAATTCGATCGAAATTTTACTTTTTCATGTTTTTGGGGTCGCTGATTACGAATCAGAAATCAAAATTTCAAAAAAAAACAAAATGCCGGCTCCAATATGGCTGGTTGCATCAAGAATTTCCCAATAAATTCGATCGACATTCTACTATCTTTATGTTTTTGGGGTCGCTGATTACGAATCAGAAATAAAAATTTGAAAAACAAAATGGCAGCTCCAATATGGCTGGTTGGATCAAGAATTTCCCAATAAATTCAATCGAAATTCTAGTTTCTTCATGTTTTTGGGGTCGCTAATTACGAATCCAATATCCAAATTCAAGAATATATACAAATACATATAATACATAAAGGACTCAACATATGTTTGCGGAGCGGCTGCTATAAAACATTAAAAATGTATTGGGAAATTTTTGAAAAAGTAATTGCCCCTCGTGATATGGTGAATATAGTATATTACACTACAAGGGCCGAAAGTTGAAAATTCCTGCACTGCGCGTGATGATGCCCGAGGCGAAGCCGAGGGCATCATATCGCGCAGTTCAGGGCTTTCAATCTTCTGCCCGCGTGGTGTATACTATTTTTCTTCATGCCCGGTCGAAAGTACGCTGACTAATTGAATTTTTATACCGATTTATACGTTTTAACAAGTGTTGGCAGGCATCAAATAGATCGAATAAAACGTCCAAGCCGGTTTTGAGGTTATATCTCAAGCGAGAGTAACGTCGAGAGCGAGAGTAACAGAAGTTTGCCATTCTGGCTGGCTGCAGAATCGTCTAGTCAATCTAGCCTTTGACCCAAAAATAATTACAGACTGGATGAATTATATATCAATCGATGTGAAAAATTCCCCCAAACTATATATCGTGGTTCCCGCGCAGCGTGGAACGGACCGAAGCGAGCCGAGCGGACCAGCTGATCGTTAGGCGTAGTTTTGTCAGAAAACTCTTGCAAAATTAATAACGTGGAAACTATAGGTCTTACAATATCGGTTCCCACTTCGAATTTGTAGATGATTTTCTCCCCTACAACGTGGTATTTTTGTTTTTCCAATCCGACAAGTGACATTGGAACAGTGCATGATTTTGGCGGTACTGCCCAAAATATTGATAGTTTTTTATTAATTTCAACAATTTACTGTCTAGAGACATTGTCTCGTTTTTGATATGCTGTTCGGGGGATTTTTCCGCGTCGATTGATATATAATTCATCCAGTCTTGAATTATTTTTGGGTGACTAAGTGACAAACTCGAAGCGGGCGTCTCATGTATTGGGTATCGGTGTGTGCGAGTAAGTTTTCGCTCCCGCTGTCACAGAGGGCGTGCGTGTAGTTCTACCAATGCATGAAAGTTAGGCTTTCTGCTTCGATACCGATGCCGGAAGTACGTACTTTCGACCGAGGTATGAAGAAAATACTTTTGTGACAGCGGGAGCGAAAACTTACTCGCACACACCGATACCCAATACATGAGACGCCCGCTTCGAGTTTTGTCACTTAGTCACCCAACAATAATTCAAGACTGGATGAATTATATATCAATCGACGCGGAAAAATCCCCCGAACAGCATATCAAAAACAAGACAATGTCTCTAGACAGTAAATTGTTGAAATTAATAAAAAACTATCAATATTTTGGGCAGTACCGCCAAAATCATGCACTGTTCCAATGTCACTTGTCGGACCTATAGTTTCCACGTTATTAATTTTGCAAGAGTTTTCTGACAAAACTACGCCTAACGATCAGCTGGTCCGCTCGGCTCGCTTCGGTCCGTTCCACGCTGCGCGGGAACCACGATATGTTGTTTGGGGGATTTTTTCACATCGATTGATATATAATTCATTCAGTCTGTAATTATTTTTGGGTCAAAGGCTAGATTGACGAGACTATTCTGCAGCCAGCCAGAATCGCAAACTTCTGTTACTCTCGCTCTCGACGTTACTCTCGCTTGAGATATAACCTCAAAACTGGCTTGGACGTTTTATTCGATCTATTTGATGCCTGCCCCCGACCAGCAGCACTCGCTTCGCTCGTGCCTGCAATGTCGGGCAGGCATCAACACTTGTTGAATCGTATAAATCGATATAAAATTTCAATTAGTCAGCGTACTTTCGACCGGACATGAAGAAAAATAGTATACACCACGCGGGCAGAAGATTGAAAGCCCTGAACTGCGCGATATGAGGCCCTCGGCTTCGCCTCGGGCATCATCACGCGCGGTGCAGGAATTTTCAACTTTCGGCCCTTGTAGTGTAATATACTATTCCCAGTAAACTAAAAAGAATTGGAAATGAATTGAAAATGATTCATCGTCCCATCTTTCGATCCCGTTTTGCCCAGAACTCGAATTGGGTATCGCACGTTTCTATTCTCGAATCCTTCCGAATTCTGTTCATCGAATTCATTCGCGTCTCATATAATCGAACGAATGCGTCAATTTGTTTCAATTCGCAAATCGGAATTGAATACAAGACCTTGTTTATTCTCATAAACTGTCCACCGTTACGCTAGGTTATGAATTCCGATGAATTCCGAACCGGGAATTCGTCATAGAGGGTTCGCGAACCGAATGAATGCGACTAGGGAGTGAGCACGATCCGATTCGTCTTAATTCTGTTCTGGGAATTGAATGGGAAACATTTTAATTCGCGTGAATCAGTTCTTGATGTGAATTCGAAATAATTCCAATCGAAAAATACACCTTCCGTAATTTCTATCCAAAGGAATTTCAGTGCACGAGTACAATAGATTAATGTGTTTGAATTCGTAAATAAGAATTACATAGACATTGATTCGTATTCGTCTAATATTTTGATGGCCAGAAAAATAGAATAGTCAAACTAGTAGTTGTCATGCGCAATTCCTGACTTTTGTCGCGCGGTACGAACTGCGCATCTCAGAGCTGCCACACAAGAGTGTTAAACGGCAGGTTGATGTGGAGGGCAAAGTGTAGACATAAAGGATAAGAAGAAGAAGAAGAACAAGAGGTCGAAGTGTGGACCTCAACTGACGTCAAAGTGACTCTTCATGCCTTTGCCGGGAAAAATATCGTATGGGGCGCGCCCGTGAAGTAACTGTTCGGCGAGGTTATGTTTTCAGGACTCTCCGTTCAGGACTCTTCAGGACTCGAAACGAACACAGTTACTTCACCGGCATGCCACAATATACTATTCTAGCCCAATGTATCAAATATAATCAACCTACATCTTCGAGTTAATAAATTATGTACCCACTTATTCTTTCAATTCTTTCAAATTCGTTCTAATCCGTATTTAATGGATGTTAATTTCTCTTCCAATTCGAAATGTAACGTAAATACGAGAGTCATATTTGGAATTCAAACGAATAGACTTTGATTGTAACCTTATACGTAATAATTACAATACTGGAATAGAAAAACGGGATTCATAAGAATTGAAAATGTTCAATTCTTTCCAATTCTTTTTAGTTTACTGGGTTATTCCGAGAAAATACAAAAAATATTTCAATCCGAATCCAGATAAAGATGTTGTGACTCAGCAGGTGTATTTGTTCCAGCTAATAGCGCATTAGCTTCTGGGGACATCTGTTTATATTTCTTCGGAGGTAGTTGCCTTAGATTTGTGATGAATGGGTCAGATGCCACTAGCAGCCAATTCAAAACATCTTGCATGGTATCTTCACGCGATGACTCACGAGAAACTCCGTCTCGAAATTTCTTAACGTCATTGTTTCTTGCTTGTTCTCTGCCCTCCGTTTGAACAGGATAGAAAAACCTCCAAAACCTACAGAGAGAGAACATTATTTAGTATTGATTATAAATCAATTGTATAGTAATGTGAATCAGAATTAGACTTGGTGCATCTGGTGATATACTTCATTAGAATAGATTCTGTCCGCATAGAGTCAAGCAGCCGCAGCTCAGGTAGGCGACCTACTCGCCCAGCTCGGCTAACCACGCGCCCGCGCCTGCGCCGAACGAGCGCCTGGGGCTTTCTCGGATCACGCGTAAGCTCACAAAAATCGCTCTGGACCACGCCGTGCACGTTTGCGCACTTTCGTTTACACGCCATTCGAAAGGTGAAATTCTAAGCTACGATTTAAGACGAAAACCAACCTGTGATCACTTGTGAGTGGATACTAAAAGTCTATGCAAAGTCAATATTTACTTCGGAACAAACCCAGTAAACTAAAAAGAATTGGAAATGAATTGAAAATGATTCATCGTCCCATCTTTCGATCCCGTTTTGCCCAGAACTCGAATTGGGTATCGCACGTTTCTATTCTCGAATCCTTCCGAATTCTGTTCATCGAATTCATTCGCGTCTCATATAATCGAACGAATGCGTCAATTTGTTTCAATTCGCAAATCGGAATTGAATACAAGACCTTGTTTATTCTCATAAACTGTCCACCGTTACGCTAGGTTATGAATTCCGATGAATTCCGAACCGGGAATTCGTCATAGAGGGTTCGCGAACCGAATGAATGCGACTAGGGAGTGAGCACGATCCGATTCGTCTTAATTCTGTTCTGGGAATTGAATGGGAAACATTTTAATTCGCGTGAATCAGTTCTTGAGGTGAATTCGAAATAATTCCAATCGAAAAATACACCTTCCGTAATTTCTATCCAAAGGAATTTCAGTGCACGAGTACGATAGATTAATGTGTTTGAATTCGTAAATAAGAATTACATAGACATTGATTCGCATTCGTCTAATATTTTGATGGCCAGAAAAATAGAATAGTCAAACTAGTAGTTGTCATGCGCAATACCTGACTTTTGTCGCGAGGTACGAACTGCGCATCTCAGAGCTGCCACACAAGAGTGTTAAACGGCAGGTTGATGTGGAGGGCGAAGTGTAGACATAAAGGATAAGAAGAAGAAGAAGAAGAGGTCGAAGTGTGGACCTCAACTGGCGTCAAAGTGACTCTTCATGCCTTTGCCGGAAAAAATATCGTATGGGGCGCGCCCGTGAAGTAACTGTTCGGCGAGGTTATGTTTTCAGGACTCTCCGTTGGTTTTACCTTAAGCTCGCCTTCGGCTCGCCAGGTAAAACCTCGAAACGAACACAGTTACTTCACCGGCATGCCACAATATACTATTCTAGCCCAATGTATCAAATATAATCAACCTACATCTTCAAGTTAATAAATTATGTACCCACTTATTCTTTCAATTATTTCAAATTCGTTCTAATCCGTATTTAATGGATGTTAATTTCTCTTCCAATCCGAAATGTAACGTAAATACGAGAATCATATTTGGAATTCAAACGAATAGACTTTGATTGTAACCTTATACGTAATAATTACAATACTGGAATAGAAAAACGGGATTCATAAGAATTGAAAATGTTCAATTCTTTCCAATTCTTTTTAGTTTACTGGGAAGGCACTCTACACGACTATCGTTGAGAGCATGCTGGAGTCAGGCTTTACCCACCGTACCCGGTTTTCACTTGTTTTCACTCATATCAAAGCCTACGCGTCACGAACGCGAAAAAGAAGTGGTGAGCGCAATTCTACATATATTGAATTCCGAAGATTTATATTGCAAAACTTCTTTATTTCATGCACTAATAAAGACAGGATATGGTATTCTGCATAAAATGATAATATTCGATGTAAACTGGTGGTCGCGGCCATATTGGGCGTTTCGCCCGTTGGCCGTAGAGCCAGACGTAGCGCTGTGTTCGCTATATTTCCGAAGCGCCCTGAGATGGTGTTGCGCATAAATATAATCGTGCGGATAACGTCAGGGACCGGTTCAAAATTATGAAAACGTCTAATTATGGTAACGCAACGATTGCTTCAACAATGGGGCACGTGCATGAAAGTAATATCACGTATCCCGATTGTCTCCTGTCCTTTTTATTTCCTTTCACTCCAGAAACCATTTGAACTTCACAAAACAAGGCACTCATCAAACTTTTTTTAAATTATCATCATTATTATTATTATTCTTATTATTATTATTTGAGAGGTTCTTGATCGTTGATTGTGTAATAGGTGAGTAAATTCATGGGGGTGACGATCAGTTTCTGACGTTTTTTCTTTTTATCGAATGTCGTTTCGGTCTATCATGGTCGACCATTTTTAAATTCTGTAATAGATTTACATTGCTGTCAGAATTGGAACAAATTTTGCTTTCGACCTAGATTTAACTTGAACCTTAGCTTCAATGGAGCTGAATAATTCATGGTTCTTTATTATAAACTTATATTTGAATACAATTTCTTACTCTAAGCACGGAGTAATAATATGGAGGGCCAGCTTGTCCACGATCGACTGTCATTTGTCATCCCCATTCGCGGCCGCTCGGTAATAGTTCGGCCGGCCGCCACTGCACTGCGTTGCGAGCGGAGTGGCTTCAGTTTTGAACGAAAAGCTATGGGATTCAATGGCGAATACACGTGGCGTGATATTCAATGAGCTTATGAAAGTGTTTTATCGTGCTTTAGCACGATTTCGAAAGTCATCAAGTCTTCTCATACATCAGAGACAACTTTGTGATAATATATGCTGTATTCTATTTAGTCGTAGCCGAACGACAGCGTATTTCTCTGTCTATTACTTTTACTACATTTTGCTGGAATTTGTGTCAATCATTATTATTAATATACTGGTAATTTTCTGATGTTTAATTGTATATTTCAGGATACCTAAATGCTTTCGCCTAGTTCTCCCTAATTTCTTTGATATTTCTTGCTTATTCTGAAGATCAATACTTCTGACCGAATCCATTTCAAATCGGGCAGACTGGAAATCGTGATGTCACGGAATTTTTGCAAATTGAATTATGTTGTTGTTTGACGAAAAAAAAGCGACCCGTATTTTTTGTTTTGAAAAACAAATTTGCTACGAAGTTATTACTATTTGAGCATCGCGAATTTCTGTTTTATTGCGATCTGTCGAGTGAAACCCTGGAGTACGGAGCGTAGTTGTAGCCTAGAATTTAAGTTATTATTATTTAGTCACGTTTTCTTCATTCTTTAATGACTAGTCTTCTTGCGATCTTCCATTTATTATGTTAATTTTGAATTTTGCAATTATTATAAATTTTCAGTATTGTCCCGGTAGACTCACAATCAGCGATGTTTGACCGTTTTTCGATTTACTTTATTCTGAATTGTTAATCTGATAATAGAGTATTATAATTTTCTCTATAATATCGAGTAAAGTCACATTGTTACCGTATGTCAAACTATTGTTAACTTTTTATTTTCTGATTGACATTCTGGAACGTCTGGCCCCTGAAATCCTGATATATATATACTGTGAGTTTCTCGCTATGCGGGCCACTCGGTGCGCCTGAAGCAGGCAACCGTACGTACGTCCCATAAGAATTAGCACGTGCCGTACGTACGGTTGCCTGTTTCAGGCGCACCGAGTGGCCCGCATAGCGAGAAACTCACGGTATATGTATACATTTGAGTCGTATTTGAGTATAACTCATTCTATTTTTGAGACTATTTGTCACAACCAGAGACTACTTTCTTCCTTTCTACGGAAAACACGTTACATTTTCGAAGAGTATGTTTAAAAAAAAAAATTGTGAGGCACATTTAATTTTGTATCCAGAAAGGCTTCCGAACAATTCTGATACCATTATATTTTTAGAGAAATACAAAGCATTACGAGACGGAGATAAAAATGTTGGCAAAGTATAGCCTGATTCGTACCTTATTCTGGGCTGTGAAAAACCTTGGAATGTCTGCCATCAGCTTTGAGCTGCCTGGTAAACTTAATATTACCAGAACGGCAGGTTGGAACCAAACAATTTTCGAACTCTGACTTACTAATTGTTGCTAACAAAATGATCTTATTATTCACTAAGGATGGAATGAAACAAGAATAGAAATTGTTGAAGAAATAAGTGATGAAAATACACAAGATTTCAATTGTTTATTTCATTTATTTTATGTACAGAAATATTCAAAACGTAGGTAAAACCTATAAAATTTTACCCGCATATTTGACGGTAGTTTTATAGCCACTGCTTTGGTAATCTGAAAATTAAACATCTTAAAACATTTCAAAAATATATCAGCTTGCTCTCATTTCTTTCACCCAACGTAGATAATAGAATTCACACGATTCTATCGGTTGAAATAGTTCAAATGCGTCAATCGCGCCTATTACAGCCATGTATAATTCACGAATCTGAACGCCACTCCGACGCGAGCGCTGTTGCCGGCCAGGCGGTGAATTATTTTCGTTCGGCACCGGTTTGGAGTCAAGCGCAGTAGCGCGGCCGGCCCTCCATATTATTACTCCGTGCTCTAAGTGTCAGCGTTGGAATAAATTAGCAACGTGGCACGTAACATTTAAGGTTATGTTGAACCGAAATGTGTATATATGAAAATTTTTGGATTCTACGTTACTCTAAGTTATATTAAAAAATAAAAAACAAAGGAATAGAAGTTGAGAGCTCTCTTTTTTGTCTAATTTCTGATCTGGAGGGGCGATAATTACCGTTTTTCTGCACTTCGGTCGAGACGTAGATGTTGGTGGTAGGCTCTATAGCGGCGAAGTCAACCATGGAATATTCAGCTCCATAGAAGCTAAGGTTTAAGTTAAATATAGGTCGAAAGGAAAATTTGTTTTTGTAACACATGCACGATTTCTGCGTTTTTTTGACCTATTAAGCGGGCCTAAAGTGACCTTTTTTTGACCGGCTCGAATAAGCGGGCAAAAATGAATCCATTTTTGCCCGCTTTTCAATAAGCGGGCAAAAATGGATTCATTTTAGCCCGCTTTTCAATAAGCGGGCAAAAATGGATTCATTTTAGCCCGCTTTTCAATAAGCGGGCAAAAATGGATTCATTTTAGCCCGCTTTTCAATAAGCGGGCAAAAATGAATCCATTTTTGCCCGCTTTTTAAACAGTGCATATACGACTGTATGTGTGTATAGTACATATACATACATATATGTACATATTGTACATAGGTATCTAGATATATACATACATGTATATATGTATATATATGTGTACATATGTACATATGTATATAGGTATATAGATATATACATACATGTATATATGTATATATATGTACATATATACATATGTATATACCTATGTACCTATGTACATATGTACATACCTATGTACATATATACCTATATACATATGTACATATGTATATACCTATGTACATATGTACATAGGTATATACATATGTACATATGTACATATATACCTATATACCTATGTACATATGTATATACCTATGTACAAATGTACATAGGTATGTACATATGTACATAGGTATATACACATGTACATATGTACATATATACCTATGTACATATGTATATACCTATGTACATATGTACATAGGTATGTACATATGTACATAGGTATATAGATATGTACATAGGTATGTACATATGTACATATGTACATATATATACATATATACATGTATGTATACATATGTATACCGTATACACGCGTATATAATCCTTCATTCGTATCATATTCACTATATCCTGTTGAAAAATGAAATCTAATTGTAACATAAGTTTGTGTTGCCGTGTCAAGAAAGGTCACCTTCGTCCCGCTTATAGGCACAAAAAACGCAGAAATCAATACATGCGTTACAAAAAATATGGTGTGCACCAAGGGCTCAGTGGGCTTTTTTACCTCGTGTGATTGCAGTACTCGTCTTCGGCTCGCTGACGCACTCGTCTTCGGCTCGCAGACGCACTCGTCTTCGGCTCGCTCCTGCACTCGCCTTTGGCTCGTGCGAGCTCACCTTCGACTCGTGCTAGCTCACCTTCGACTCGTGCTAGCTCACCTTCGACTTGTACTGCAAATTCCACACTCGGTCTAAAAAAGCCCACTTTACGCCCTAGGTGCACAATATACTATACAATTCTAACAGCAATGTAAATCTATTACAGAATTTGAATGGTCGACCATGATAGACCGAAACGTCATTCAATAAAAAGAAGAAACGTCAAAAACTGATCGTAACACCCATGAATTTACTCACCTATTATTATTATTATTATTATTATTTTTACAATTCAACAGACTTCGAAATTCCGTTGCCCCATGGCCTTCGTAATTATAGCCTTCGTGTTCGTGACGCGGAAGCTTTGATATCAGTAAAAACAAGTGAAAACCGGGTACGGTGGGTAAAGCCTGACTCCAGCATGCTCTGTTGTCGACGTGGTAGGGGGTCTCTCTACTGTGTATAAATACGACGGATCGGATGAATTCTAATCAGAAACCTATTTCTAACGAAGTAAGTGGCTACCTTCACATGAACAAGATCGTCTGTCTTCTCGTCGCCTCGTTGGTGTGCGTGGGTGTTGCCAGCGGTAAGTTGCAGATAATGATCTATTTTCCAATGCAACGAAACCCCACTTATACTTATTTCAATCGGGTACGCTAGAAAATACATACGGGGCATTCCACGCCAACTCGACCAGTGTTAAACCCCGACAATCTCAAAATCATTCCATGTTTTTTTCCAACATTCTACTCAGTAAAAAACGCGTCCTAAATTTTTTCAGATTTTTTTTATCAAACCGTTAATTCGTTATGAATTTCTGAAGTTGATTGAGAATGCCCCTTTTTAGAAATCTGAAAAAATTCTCAAAAATCCAGTGGATGACACAAAACAGCCCCCGTTTAGGAAAACGTGGGCCGAATTTTTTTTCTATTTTTTTCCCTCAATTCGGAATTTTCTCATTTCAAAAACTGATATAAACACAGGATCAAATAGTAAGCGACGAATAAGGGTAATAAATGGTGAAACCGAACGTTTCCGAGTAAATTGAACCTTGTTTGACGCGTGAAATTTGATCCTGTGTTAGATAATTTCAGTTTCAAAAATGAGAAAATTCCGAATTGAGTGAAAAAAAAAAATAGAAAAAAAATTCAGCCCACGTTTTCCTAAACGGGGGCTGTTTTATGTCATCCACTGGATGAGAATTTTGAGAATTTTTCAAATATCAAAAAATGGGCATTCTCAATCATCTTCAAAAATTCATAACAAATTAACGGTTCGTCAAAGAAATAAAAAAAAAAAAAAAAATTAGGACGCTTTTATTACTGCGTAGAATGTTAGAAAAAAAACATGGGATGGTTTTGAGATGGTCGGGGTTTATTACTGGTCGAGTTGGCGTGGAATGCCCCATACATATAAGTGAGAATAACGTAAAAAAAAAAACTAATGAAGAGTCAAGTGATTCGATAACTTCCACGTCAGCATTGCAGTTATTCAGACACACACATCATCAACAGAGGAAAAAAAACCTGTTTTGTAGATAAACCTGGAAATATGTTTGCTTCTCGATACAGCGAGGATACAATATTGAATTCTTGATTTCAGTTCCAACAGCCAAACTAGAACTCATGGCCGTATATCGAAAGCAATAAACTTTTGAAGTGTTGTGTCACGAAATATTTAACAGCACACTTAACATTTTGTAGCACGTATGTTCTGCGGGTGGTAAGATTCATTGAATCGTTAGAAATAAAAACTATGCGTACGTCATCATGATATAGATAAAATGTGTTTATACAACTCAGGGATATAAACGGCGGTTTATTGCCCTGTTCCAGCCGGAAAAACCACTTTATTTCCCTTTGGTGTATAAAATATCGTATGCACCACAGGGCAAACGTTGTTTTAGATTCGTGCGATTGTATTCCTCGGCTTCGCCTCGTGATACAACCTCGCACTCGTCAAAAACAACTTGTCGCCCTTAGGTGCATAATATACTATTTTTGAACGTTATGCTGTTTGTTTGGAACCATTGTATTCTGTACATTTTATGCTACTAGGTGCAGCATGCGCGCTGCGCGCGTCTGACAGTTTGTCGGCGCTGTAGCGCTCACGTTAGATTTCGTATGGGCAAAAACTTTTAGCAAATTGTTTTTGAAACAATTCATGAATAATTTTTTATGTTACCACGCTTTAAAATATCCGAAGAAACCCGCGCGTGTGCTGAGGTTACGAAGATCTGAAAACGGTCTTGCAATTAAATTTCTTTCATTACACTTTTAACATTTTTTATCATCACGTATCACATCGTACATAACGCTCGTTATATATGGGGCATTCCACGTCAACTCGACCAGTGTTTAACCCCGACCATCTCGAAATCGTATCATTTTTTTCCCTAACATTCTACTCAGTGAAAAATGCGTTCTACATTTTTCTATAGTTTTTTATTAAACAGTTTATTTATGGCGAGCTTCAACTACGTGCAACCTTTCGCAGAACTGTCAAAACACGGATCTTTCAACCGTTACGCGTCGATCTGTCAAACGACAACTGTCAAATTCGCGACAGCTCTCACGATTGGTACGTCGTCATCGACCAATCCCGGGACGAATAAACCGACAACAACGTGCTCGATACATTTCGATACTTCGACAAATCTCGTCACCCACCAACTCTTTACGGTGGGACACGGAATGTTCAAACCATTTTCAACATGTCAGGTTCCACTCGATTCGTCAAGTATTGTCATGATATCCTGATTTTTGTTTCAGGAGTCGATCCAACCGGGGCTGCCATCAAGGGTGAGTTAAAGATACAGAGATTTTCGATAATGACAGATATTCACTTGTTGTTCGAATTGAGCTCAAGCGAGTCGAGCACCGCGGAATGACGACTTAATCACAGTCCTCTTTACTTGAATTTCAGATGCCGTGACAAGTGTCAACGCCCAACTGTCAGTACTTGTGGATGGTGTTAAACAGATGTCCGTCAGTAAGTTTAAAACAATGTCACCCAATGAAGATATTCAACTCATACCTACTAAGACATGCGTCAAATATTGACAAACTACAATAGTGTCATGATGTACCTATTTTATTTTCAGTTAGCGGTTCCCAGCTGACCCCCGCAGACGCTGGTAAGTGATGAGTGTATATACACTTATTCGACCAATTTATACGTCTACCAAAACGCTCAAATTATCTTTGTCTCTATTTTTATTTCAGCTTCTGTGATGAAAATCAAAACCTATCTCGCACAAAATTTATATTCTATCTCAAGGGGTGGCGGGGGTGAGTTGAAGACGAATCTACCCTTTAAAAATTGCGTGTCTAATGACATAAGGACGTAAGCGCCATTATACGACGTTTTGCTGTTTATAATGGCATAAAGTCGTATAATTTTTTTTTTTCACGCCAATCGCTCTAAAAACGTTCGAAACGTATAGATTAATTGAAATTACGAGATCGAAAAATGTAAGTGCAGAAGGTTGTAAGTTGGGCGGATACGACCTGCTTTTAACTGCGATTTTTATTATCGAATTTTTCGGAACGACGTCGATTCCGATTTTTCTTTGCGTTTCACGAGTTTTTACAACTATTTGGAAAAATCATGAGAAATTGAAAAAAAATGGCGCTCACGACGTTTTGCCTTTACGTTGTTTTTTATTTTTCCTTAAAAATTGTAATGAAAGAACGACGTATCCGCCAAACTTACGACCTTTTGCACTTACATTTTTCGATCTCGTAATTTCAATTGATCTATACGTTTTGGCCGTTTTCAGAGCGAATGGCGTGAAAAAAAAAAAATTATACACGAGAGAAATGAAATTGTTGTACCAGCAATCGGTGCTTTGCTAAGGCTCGATTTGTCAAAAGAGCAAACCTTCTTGCTGATGTGACACTGATCTTGCTCTATTAGCTTCCGGACGATTGTTAAAGCGGCCAATGAATCTTGCTGCGATAAAAATTGCTGTTCCAGCAAAGTACTAGTCCTCTCTACGAGGCTTACTGCTGCTGCCCGCGACGGTTGTCGCGAGAGCAAATTACGTTGTCAACCGAGCGAGCGCGCTAGCTGAAAAGGTCCGCCACCGGTTGCAATGCGCGCGCCGCCGGCGTCAGTTAGAGACGCTAGGTTGTTCGAAGTTGTTCGCACTTCGCGTTATGTTTGGATAATTTTTGATATCGTAAGTGAAGTGTTTCGCGGAATGGAAAAGGTAAAGACAATTTTACAGACCTGGGGGATGAAGCCGGACATTTAAATATGTACGTTGATATATATAGGTGTATAGAACCTCGCATATGTGTATATGCGTATATTTTCTTTCTTTTTTGTTAGTACTATTTTGTACCTATCTTTGGATCACCCTAGGATACTTGTCCCATAGGTTATAATAAACTAAACTAAACTAAACTATAAAATATCTACATCTATATGTATGTCTGATGTGTGTAATAAATTCAAAGAATTTATTTTTAATTGCATTTTATCTAATTATTCTGAACCTCTACAGCTGGCATGCCACATTCTTTCAGAGTTAGCAAAGTGGATTGTTGCTCTAGTAAGTTACTTGCTGGAAATTGTTCCGGCGATGTAGCTAAATATTAGTCCAGTTAACAAGCGACTTGCTAGAACAACATTCGAACTAGTCCGCACAGCATCACACGCCTGCTGCGTGAGCAAATTTCGGTGCTAGAACCAGCAAAGCAATTTCAGCAATCGAGAATGATAATTGTAGCATGCGGCGTTGCAAGCTGTATGTTTACAATCAAAAATTGCTGAAATAGCAATAAACTCGCTGGGACAACAATTTATTTCTCTCCGTGTACGACCTTTTGCCACCAAAATCGCGTTGTTGGCGCTTACGACCTTATGCCATTAGACACGCGAAATGTTTTTGTGATCTACTGTTCGCCTCACATACAAGGGTGAAGTCGAGGAATCGTTTCAATTGATTCCGATCAAATTTTATCGTAGATCGATCGAGATTTCCTATTTCAATTCTTCATATTTAATTATTTTTTACTCATTGCCGTTATATCATGCGTCAATTGGTGAATTTCCACTTTGTCATGATACACATATTTTTGTTTCAGGAACCGAATTAGCAGCGGCTACCAGATTCCGGAGTAAGTGACACTCATTCGAGAAATACATCAAGCCTAGCTTGCTTTTCATCCAGCTGTTGTTAGAACTGAGTGAGAGTCGAAGACGACTTGATCATAACCTCTGTATATTCCAATTTCAGCTGTACTCAACTCAGTAAAAAACAAAGTCATAGCCGATTTGGAAAGGTGTGGAGCGAAATTCGGAAGTAAGTTGAAGACGATTGTGCCCATCCAGAATATCGGGCATCAAGCACTTGAAAATTGTCTGAATTCTTGAGGTATCTTTTAATTTCCAGAGACCAGCACTGAGATGAGACCTGCTGTGACCGAAATAACTAATTTATTCGACGCAGCAAAGATCGAAATGGATGCGATTTCGAATGCTGCTTTCATACTTGCCCTAAGTAAGTTGAAAACAATCGTACCATTAGAAATATAAAGGGTGAACCGAGACCACATCTTCCTGGAAGATGAAAACAAAACCCACGAAGGTTCTTCCGTTATGATGTATAAAGTCTTGAAAAAGTTTTCATTCGAGTATTAAATTTATTTCCTTTCTTTTTTCAAATCGATTGTCCATTGTAAGGGATGGAAGGCACAGAGATAGATAGATAGATAGATAGATAGATAGGGTTATTTATTGTTCATAACAATGTTGAACAAAATAGAATAATGTAGAAAGTTAGAATACATAGTGCTCCGCAGAGCTAATAGAAAAGGAGAAGAGAGTGAATAAGAAGAAAGATATGAATAAGATTACACTAAATTAACCTAAATGAAATAATATTGGATGAATCGATGTGAAATTGGCTGTGTGTATAGCAGAATGAGCGAGAATGATGAAGTAAATGGATGATTGAAATTATAATTTTGGCATGGGTGAATGTGAGTGAAAGACTAAAAGCAAACTTCGTGATGTGGCGGTGAAGATGATGGAGAATGTGTGAAAGATTTGAAGATACAATGCGCTGACCGACAGTGAAGCATAGACCGAATGGGATGATGAGATGTAATGAGCATGTGACTGATTTCGATTTCGATGGCTATAGTTAGGTGGGGATAGCGGTGAGTGATCTTTCTAGGTTTTGCAGATGGGAAAATAGTGCGATTTTGAAAGCTTCTGGCGTTCTTAATTGTCTTACTGTTCCCGGGAGATCGTTCCAGTTGTAGGCAGTAGTTATTTGAAAAGACTTCCTGAGGGTCTCCGTCGTGAATCTCTTTATCGCTAGGTCTTTAACTACACCTCTGACCGGTCTGTTTGTGTCAAAGCGCTGGAAAAGGATAGAAAGGTATGGCGGCAGGCCAGTGCTGAGGATTTTGAGAGAGAGGGAGAGGGAGGGAGAGAGAGAAAGAGAAGAATATTTTATTTGATCCTGGAGAAAACTCCCTGAGGACCACAGACAAATCATAAAGTAACATAAGTACAATAAGGTAACTAAAATAAGAAAATAAATAATAAATAAATGGATACATTATCAGCAGGCAAATACAAGCAAGAGTAATAGGTTCTGTGCATGCAATACCTTCATAACGAACTAAACTGACAAGATAACTGGGAGAAAAAAACAAAACAAAAAATAGTAATAATAGTTCCTAAAAAACTCATCTGCAAGATGAGTGAACGAGTAATAACAGGCAAATTCTAGCTGGATCACTTACGCACTAGTGGACTGAGCACGTGATAAACTCAATCGCAATTGAAGATTAGCAAGGGTACAGAAACATTAAATCTAAAATAAAGTGGAGAATAAGATAAGTAATAGCTTAAATATGGCGATACAAGAACGTGCCCACACATGAACACACCTAGGAGTTCGGCTGTCGGAACGCCATGCGCAGACCATACAACAAAAACCCTATAACTTACTGAAATTAGGGAACTAAGGCCCGTCCGGATTCGCCTCGCGCTCCTCAGCCTCTAACAAAAAGCGAAAACACCGAGCACGAAACGCAGGAAGCGTCGACGCGAGGGTAGCCTCAGTGACGATAAACGATTTCTGAAACGAGCTGGTGCGAGCGGAGGGCACCTGAAGCGAATCCGTGCGACCGTGCAGTTGGTCGCCAAACAACGAGGGCTCACCGAGGCACAGAGTCTTATAAAACAAACAGCCGATTAGGAGCTTACGGCGATTGCAAGGCAGCAGCCATCCACAGGCCCAGCTCCTATGCCGCGATATACTGGCGTCACGCGGGACTCTGAGTAAGAAACGAACGCAGTTATTGAGAGCCACGCGGAGAGACCGTTCAAGTTCACCAGATATGTTAGTCAGCGCAGTAGCACAATAGTCAAAAATCGGAAGGACCAAGGCGGTGACCAGACGGCGCCTCACAGCAAAGTTTAGGTGATCATCGTACATGCGAACCCGGTATAGTGCTGTGGCCGCGTTCTTCGTGACGCACATGACATGCTGTGACCACAACAGAGTACTGTCGAGGACAACGCGCAGATACTTAAAAGAGGACACTACTTCGATTTCTTGAGTCCCATCCAGAACCGCGGGGGACCTGCCGCATTAAGCTCGTTGACATAGCGCGAACTCCAGAGGATCATCGCCTCAGTCTTCGCCTCATTCAGATGCAGTCTATTGGCAACGGACCAGCTCATCACCCTATCAATATCCTCATTGAGCATACGACAGTGCTCGACCAGGTCGTTCGGACGGCATCGCAGGTACAAGGGAGAGAGAGAAAGAAAGCTCCCAGATAACAAAATGCCCACACAGTCCATGCATAGTGCGCGCACGCGTGCGGGTTTATCCGCATAGCGTGCGCGCAGGAGAACATACAGATGCGTCCTCATTTGATGGATATAACGCTCGCACGTCGTGAGGACGCACGCGTGCGGGCATTGTGCGGTTGCTCATTATTCCGATAAAACGACGTAGGGATTGTACGATTGAGGTAAATTTTATTACGAAAAATAATAACGTGGTGAAACCATTAAAATAATTTGAAAGAAAAAAAAAAATTCCGCTCGATGCCCACTGTGTTTTTTTGTCCCAACCGGGATTCGAACCGTGTTCGCCTGACCGCTCAAATGTCTAGTCGTACGCCCTACCTACTGCGCCAAACTGCCTTATGACAACTAATGACTTCATGTGAAATATAATTCATCGGTCAATACGGCCAACAATACAATTAATAAGTACTAAATTTACCAAAATATACAGAAATTCAAAATACTGTGTATGGTAAAATATTATTAATCGATCATCTTATGTCGAATACCCCGACGGCATAATGACCGCACGCTGTGCGTCGCACATGAGGGGTACACTACGTGCCAGATAACAATTGTGCGACGCACGAAACTATCACGACGTGCGGCTCACGCCGTGTGGGTGTTATGAGTCGCACCTGATCATCACGACGTGCAACTCACGTCGTGCGGGTGTTATGAGTCGCACCTAACCATCACGACGTGCGACTCACGACGTGCGGGTGTATGAGTCGCACGCGTGATAGTTAGGTGCGACTCATACACCCGCACGTCGGGAGTCGCACGTCGTGATGGTTAGGTGCGACTCATAACACCCGCACGATGTGAGTTGCACGTCGTGATGATCAGGTGCGACTCATAACACCCGCACGGCGTGAGCCGCACGTCGTGATAGTTTCGTGCGTCGCACAATTGTTATCTGGGCTAGTTTTCAGTTCACTGGATACGAGTCCCTCGGGATTCTCGAAGACCTGCGGAAGCACGGAGAAAAGATCGTTACGTGCAGTAAAGTTTTTAATTACTTTCATTATCCAGCAATAATTTGCCGATCTCGTAGTCAACCCCTATTTTTCTTTTGAGCGACTTTTATATCCCCACCATGGAGATTTTCATATAAACGAACAGGTGAAGCATTCGAATACCTTTTTTGACATGAAATGAAATAAGAGGACCGAAACAACTTTCTTATTAGATTAGATTAGATTAGATTAAGTTTATTATGCCGTGGCCTAAAATAGGCTAAAGGGCAAACGATACATTAATGAATTACAAAAGTATACAACTAGAAATAAGGAAAAATAGAAAATAATTACAAAATATATACAACAAATCAGTTTTGATACAGTAGGGAAGAACTAAAAAAAAAAGTAAGAAACATGCAGACAAAAAAAGGAAATATAAATATAGGTATATATAAATAACGGATAGCGTGATGGTGCAACAGGGACTGGCCAATGACTATGCGCAACTAAGTAAATACTACAAATATAGCTAAGATTAAAATCCGAATACAAAAATTGGTAACCTATTTAATAGTATATTATGCACCTAAGGGCGACAAGTTGTTTTGGACGAGTGCGAGGTTGTATCAGGAGGCGAAGCCGAGGGATACAATCGCACGAGTCTAAAACAACGTTTGCCCTGTGGTGCATACGATATTTTATACACCGAAGGGAAATAAAGTGGTTTTTCCGGCTGGAACAGGGCAATAAACCGCCGTTTATATCCCTGAGGTGTATAAAAGAATAAATTATATGAGGAAGCAGCTGGAAACAGTTGGGCGAGGGGCATCTAGAAGAACGCCCACGACCAGCGCACCTCAGCTAGTGATGGCAAAAAGTTTGGCAAAAATCAGATAGGGCTGGAGTGCGCTCACAGCAGAGGAGACAGACAAGCAGCCTAGGCATATAAGTGAGAGTAAATAGTAAACCACAAAAAGTCTTTCTCCAAAAATTCGACTTCCTCAAAAAGTCTTCCTTCACAAACATCTCTGAAAAAAAATTGAAATCAGATGTAACTGCCAAGTACAACAGAATACGAATGAAATCCTACTACATGGCGTCGTGCTCGTTCGCTCGCTGCGCTCGCTCACTCAATTGGTTTTTAAATAATTTGTGACGTCATAAAAATTAGGAGCAAAAAGTGACCAAACGATAAAATTGTAGAAAAAAAATACGAACATATAAATTTGTAAAAAAAATTGTAGAACAAAGTTTTCGAAATAAAAATTTGAAAAAAAAAAATGTTTAAACAAAATTTTGTCCGTGGTACTTTGCGGGCCAGGTGTGGGCAAGTGAAATTAGGTTACATGTTTACGTGACAGTCTAATACATTGCTTTAAAAGCCTGCCAAGTACCACTCCCAAAATTTTGTTTAAACATTTTTTTTTTTCAAATTTTTATTTCGAAAACTTTGTTCTACAATTTTTTTTTACAAATTTATATGTTCGTATTTTTTTTCTACAATTTTATCGTTTGGTCACTTTTTGCTCCTAATTTTTATGACGTCACAAATTATTTAAAAACCAATTGAGTGAGCGAGCGCAGCGAGCGAACGAGCACGACGCCATGTAGTAGGATTTCATTCGTATTCTGTTGTACTTGGCAGTTACATCTGATTTCAATTTTTTTTCAGAGATGTTTGTGAAGGAAGACTTTTTGAGGAAGTCGAATTTTTGGAGAAAGACTTTTTGTGGAAGACAATTTTTGGAGGAAGACTTTTCGGAAAGAATCGTAAGGTATTTAGTTGGGCGATGTCAGAAGTCCCAGTTAAGTACGAACCCGCACGGAAATTTATACATTTAAAATATATCAAGACAAAGTATATGTTTTATATACTGCATATATTTCATATATATTTAAAATTCTTCCATTTTTGCCGCTATTAGTCTATAAAATATATATACAGGGATGTATATTTTATATATTCTATGTATGTACGATACATATATGTTGTAATACATATTTCATGCATATTTTATCTCTGAAATTATCTCTGAAATATGTATCCAAAGATCTGATAGAGTTTCGAATCAATAGATATGAATATATACACTGTAAAAAATGTTCGTGAATTTACAACACATTTACTACACAAAAATCTTGCAAAATTACAAATTCGGCGTAGCAAAAAAAATTACTAAGCTTTTTCTTTGAATTCGCCATTAAATTTTTGATTTTACTAAACTTTAATGGGAAAATACAAAACCGCGATTGGAATTTGCTGAATTGTATAGTAAAAGTATTGTAATTGTAAAATTACAGCATAGTATTTTTAATTTGCTAAATATTTTTCTAAATTTACTGTACACTTGTGCGAAAAATTTCAATCACAGTCTTTTGAAATTAAAAATATTGTGTATCAAACGGAATTGCTATACGTCTTTATCAATTTCACTATTCAGTTTTTAAATTCCCAAACGCCAATTCCGAATTTACGTAAGTGATTTTCAAATTTGTAGTCTGATTTCGAATTTCATGAAACTAAGTCCTGAAATTGCTCCAACAAATTTTGATTTTACTGGATTATGTATTGAACATACCGCATTTAAAATATTGCTGAAAGCTATTCGCATATTCTGGATTTTTTCTCAAATTAGCGCTAATCAGTAATGTGTGACTTGTCTGCACATTCTTATCAAAATTGAAGTTCGAAGAGAAATGAGAGTTTTTTTTCAATAAATTTACTAAAGTTGTGCGCTCGGTTGTGCGGTAATTAATTGTTATCTGCGATTTACCTAGAAGTTCAAAAGCAAATGTACTATTGTGATAATGTTTTATCGACTGTATTATCTATCTCGGTCGCATAGATCGTCTATTGTATATTCATCACATGAAATCAAGATTTACCATCAGTTAGATTGGCGTAGTAGGTAGGGCGTGCGACTAGTAATCCGAGCGAGCGAGCGAACACGGTTCGAGTCCCGGCGGGGACAAAAAACACAGCGGTGTTTTTCGAGCGAAAAAAATACGTTTTCATGTGTTCAGGTTAACCATAAACATCTGAAATGTACTTGGCACTCTCAAATAATCTAAAAAAATGATTAAAAAAAGTTTTTTTTACCTATTTTTCTCCTTGTACATAATTAATACACATTTACTATAAAATTACTTAACCATGAGTATAGTGAATTCATCAGCTACTTTTGAAATTCTAATTCATGTGCATATGAAATTTGCACATGATGAATTGAATAATGATGTCCAAATTTATTAAATTTAGTGCACTAATATTCTATAATTTTACCGGATACTGCAGTAAAATTGCAACTAAATTCTCCTAAAACTACCTAACAAATATATAGTAAATTTGCTATCCCGTATATGCATAAAACTTCCAATACAATTTTAGTAAATTTACAACAAACATTTTTTACAGTGTATGTTGAAAATGCATTTAGATAAGTAAACAAAATATAAGTTCCATGCATTCATCAAACAGTAGGATGATTGTATTTGGCAGATATACCAGAAATATAGAGGTAGATATAATAAAAAAGTATCTCTTGAGTATAAAAAATACTTGCATCGATCTATCGCGAATTTTGTGATGATGTATTTCCAGATATTTTAGTTATGTATCCGGAATATATGACAAATCTGTTCCGCGTATATGTCAAATATAAGCAAACATACTTCAGATTAAGTATTTTGTGCATGTATGAAAGATATATTTGAACGAATAAACAATATGTGAACTCCATGTATTTATTTTATATGCGTAACGAAGTATCCACCTCGTATATCGAACATTTAAAAAGGATATAAATTTGGATGTATGTTGTATATATCCATAGCATATATCATCCACATATATCAATTGGATATATATGACATGCAAATTCGATATATTGTGATACATAACGAATGTATGTTTCATATATAAGTTTTTGGGATACACATTGGCATATATACTGTGATGTATTTTTTTCCGTGCGGGAATAGCCTGAAAATTTCAGATCATTTGTCAAAAATATATAAGATTTTCTCTAAAGAGTCGCAATTATCGAAATCTTTGAATTATTCTTCAGTAGAATCAAATTATTCGAAACTTGGACAATTCGAATCATTCAAGGTTTCGAATAATTCGATTCGATCTTCAAATTGAATTTTCCTATTTGATTCGCAACTAATTATTTGAAAAATCGAACATTTGCACAGCCCTACTATTTTTCTGTTACGACTTGCTTGTTGGCTTCTTCTGGCCACTTCTGTGAATCACTCGCACGTACCACAAACGACGATCCAGAAATCACTTTCAATTCAAACCTAAAAATCGAAAAATTACTCATTTCACAACGTTGATTTTTGCGTGCTTAAGAATCTGATCACGAATTGACGTCTCAGGCTTTAATAATGATACGAAACCGACCTATTTTCCCCGTTTTCGATGAAGAATGAAACTTCAATCACGGACGAATGCACGTCTTTTAACCCTCGAATCTGTCAGTCGTACGCGAGAGCTAACTTCTTTCGTTGACCTGAAGAATCAAGAAGACCAATATATTTCAGCTATCCGAACAGTACGACGAAGATCATGAACACAACCCAAGTCGAAATTTTAGGCCTCGTTTGAATCCCCCAGAACCTATTTCTTTTGTTTCGCACTAGCCGCTACCCTCCGTTGAACCTACCAGGCCCTATTTGCAGAAACCTCCTTCTACTCCATTTGAGCCTACGCTAACCCTCTTAAACCTCCTTAGAGTCCCAAATATTTAGCAACCATGAACCTACGTAACCTCCTTTGGATCCGAAGTCTCCCGTCTTGACCCTAGGTAGCCTCCTTTGAATCCAGTCTTCTGCGTTGACCCTACGTAGCCTCCTCTGGATCCAGATTTCTGCCTTGAACCTACGTAACCTCTAGCCCTCTTAAACCTCCTTTTAATCGCAGATTTCTAGCGACTATGAACCTACGTAGCCTACATAACCTCCTCTGCATCAAAACTCTCGTTCCTTGACCCTACATAGCCTCCTTTGGATCCCAAGCATGCCGAGGACACTTTGGATTGAAGACTCGGTATCAAAAGGAGGTTGCGTAGGGTCTGAAAGTGAGTTTTAACCTACTTGATTCCAAGTTTTGGCCTGTGTTCGTAGTTCAAAGTGCGTCCGCATAGCCGCGCCGGCTTCCGTTTCGTTCCCGCAAGTATAACGCCACCGGCATATAACAAGAACCACGGCTCGGTGCAGACGTTCAAACACTTTGACACTGAGTAAGATCCAAACGTGATCGCGCTTAGGTATAACCCCAGCTGTACCTCTTACTATAGGTGGTTGCATTGAGCTTGTCTATTACAATAGTATTGTTGTAATTTAAACTAGCCCGTTTTAGCCAAAAAGCTCATCGCTTTTTTGCGTAAGACACGATCGTACAGTGCTAGTTTGTTTTGTAATAGTGTTCAAAATCCCCCAAGAATTTCAAAATTTTGATTCGAAGCCAATAGAAAGTATCCCAAGGACCGCTCTCGTAACTTCAAAATTGACGAAGCTGGCGACCGCGGTTTTTAAACCGCAAGTCGGATCGAGTCTACAATGAAATTTGCATATCTTCGGAGTAAAAAAAGTATCCTCTGCCAATTTCATCAAAATCGGTTCAGCGGTCTGGCTGATAGCGTGTTTACAAGCAACTTCAACGATTTGACATCGAGACGCAGGTGCCGGAAAAATCCTCAAAAATTCTCAAAATTTTGATTCGTCATCACGAGGCTGTATTCCAAAGCTCGCTGTTGTATCTTCAAAATTGACAAAGTTAGCGAACGCCATTTCTGGACCGGAAGTCGGATCTGGTACACAATGAAATTCTGACATCTTCAGGGCAAAAGGAGTATCCTCTGCAAATTTCATCAGAATCGGTTCAGGGGTGTGGATGATAGCAGGTTTACAAGAAATGGGGGGGTCACATACACCACTCTTGAAAATGCTCGAAAACGACTACCCGGGTGCCAAAACGTGCTCCCTACATGATTTCAGATTTTTTACTCGATCCGACGTTTTTAGCGATGGCGAATGTATAAGGCACTCCGTTTTCTACGATCGTGCCTAAAAAAACTGAAAATTTGATAAATTATTTTTGAATCCTTATCAAATTTTTAAGCAAATTATTTTTGTTAATATTGATGTCGTCCCATATTTAAAATTCAATCATAATAATATTGAGAAATTCCCTTTTTTCCAGTAAGGTCGAGCTATTTTTGGTTCGAATTTTCGATAAATAATGTTTAGTTGAATATTTATTCGGTTTTTGGATTATAACATTATGCCCCATATCGACGGAGATGATTTTTGTGACGTACGTAGAGGATAGATAGAATAGGCCTAAAGGAGGGTCTGTAGGGTCTGCAATAGGCCTAGAACAGGGTCTGTAGGCCCTGAAATAGGCCCAAAGGAGGGTCTGCAGGGTGTGCGTGAGCGTTGAAATAGGCTCAACTGGATCGAAAGGAGGGTCTCGGGTACCCTACATAACCTCCTTTGAATCAAAATGTCTAGTTTCTGCCACTTTTGGAGGTTCAAGTGGAGTATAACATTAAAGCGCCGCGAATATATCGTACCCTCCCTTGAACCTCCGTACTCCCAAAATTTGAACATCTTGGAGGTTCTGGGGAGGTTTGAAGGAGGTTGAAAATTTCGACTCGGGAAATCGTTGCGAATTGAATATTTATTTATTCATCCGAATGTTGTGTTGTTTTTTCGTCGTTATCATCGTTATCACCAATGTTTATGACTGATGAAGAATATTTCTCATATATCCATTATCCGAGTGAAATACAAAGAGCCTGAAAACTCATAATCATTTGTAAAAAATATATACGATTGTCGCTAAAGAGTCGCAATTATCCGGATCATCCTCATTTTCTGAAAGCTTCGAATTCTTCGTCAGTAGAATCAAATTATGCGAATATTCGAACTCCTATAATCACTAAAAGTTTCGAATAATTTGATTCGATCTTCAATTGAATAAATCGAAAATTTGCACAACCCTACTATTTTTCTGTTACGACTTGCTTGTTGGCTTCCTCTGGGCACTTATGGAGGTCTTTCGCACGAACCATGAACGACGATGCAGAAATCGTTTTTCGAACCTACAAATCGAAAAATTACTAATTTCACAGGGTTAATTTTTCCGTGCTGAAGAATCTGATTACGAATTAACGTCTCAGGCCTTGATAATGATACGAAACCGACCTTTATTTCCCGTGTTCGATGAACAATTCCTAACCGAATTTCTAAGCTGAATTTCGAAAAACAACTTCTTTCGTTACAGGCGAATTTTAAATTTCTATAATGAGTCGAGACTAATTATTTCACTTCTTTGACCATCAACTTTTCTACGTACGGAGCTCTTTTACCGACTCAGTTCTCACCTATTTCCCCAGTATTATCCTCTTCACTTTTCCCAGCTCTTCTTCCTCGTCTCTTCATTCCTCCTCTGTTCTTCTCCGTACATCCTACCTCTTTTGTGTACTAGTTCTCTGGTGCACTATTAGCCGTCTCTCTCTTTTCTTCCAGCCCAAACTTTGCTTTCTCTATCTCTTTCCCTGACATTCCAGTCTCTTTTCTGCTCCTGCTCGCCGTTCAGCTTTCTCTTTTCTCGTTTACCTTCCATATCTCTCTTTGCCTCTTCTTACGCCGTTCCGTTCCTGATTCTCTCTGCTTCCTTCCTTGCTAACACTCTCCGCTCTTCTGCTTCCAGTCCTTCCTCCTCCATGCTCAGTTCCGCCTTTCTCCGCTTCGCTCCGCAATTCCACGTCCCTTTTGCTCCACTCTACTTTTGCTGTTTTCTTCTCCTCCTTTTTTCTGGCTTCTTCGTCTTCTCTTGCCGATGCTTTCTCTTCATCTAGGCACTCAGCCAGCACTACCAGGTCCCGTCCATATTCACCCCATCTCCCTCCTCTACCTTCCTTCCTTGCTCCTTTCCTATCCACTCTTCCACCCTTCCGTTGTCTCCGTTTTCTTTTCTACTCACATCTCTCAATACCACATTCTTTACCTTTAATTTTTCTTTCCTCACGTCCTGTTGTCATTCTTTGCTTCTCTCTCTCCTTTGCCTTTTTCCCCTGTTGCTTTAAAATCTTCTGTGGCACTGCACCTTCGACCTCCCCGAGTCGTCTGTCGAAGTCGACAACTATTCTGGACTTAATTACCAGCTCGATATTAAACTTTGTTTCGATTTCCATACAATTCTTGATCCACGAAAAAGCCCTCTACTCTATCGACTGATTGCCCTAATTGGTTGCCCAAGTTTATAAACAAACATATGATTCAATGGGGGAGGATGCTTTCGACATAAATCTTTTTTACAGAAATCATTTCTACGTATTTCGCTTTTACAGTAGATAATTTCAGCAAAGTTCGAATCGACGGAGTTCGTTTTTACAGAATTCATTTCCGGTAGTCCGTTTCTATACAGAGTTCGTTTCTGAAAGTTCGGTTCTACAGGATGTGATTCTAAAAGTTCGATTTTATGTACAATCTGAGGTGTTCTGTCGCCTTAAAAAGATCTTCGTTCCAGGGTTTTTTGGCCTCAGAATATTTTGGCTGTGGATTTCTTGAATAGATGTTATTTTTACGAGGTGATGTTATAGGGTGGAGAACGATCTTTCGCGCACCTATTTTGTGGAAACGAAATTCCCGAACTGATTTCTGTAGGATCGAACATTCAGAACGCAACTATTTTAAATCGATTTCTGTATGAACAACACCGCCCCAACTAATTTTGCAGAACTTTGCAGAAATAACATACTGTAAAAACGAACTCTGTAGAAACAAACTACGATTCGATCCTCACACGCGCTTTTTAATATTTTGATATGGATAGTTAAGGATATGTAACTGGCTTCCTTTTGATAATTATCTTTTGTATCTGCTAATTATGGTTTGTAATTTAGATATAAGTTTCCTTTTTTAGAGAATCTATTGCCCATATATTTGTTCTCTTTTGTAAATAAATAGTTTTTTTCTGACGAGGGTGACAACCTTTTTCTTCTCCTGACTCGACCAGATTGTTCTATTCTCAACACACTGATTTAACAGTATACTTATTTTGCAGCAATTATTCTGTAGACTTATCGAATCGTTATGCCTACATTTTAGTATCACAGGAAGGAAAATTTAAAACCGTAAAATGGTACTGAAGTGGAAAATCGACCATTCGTCGAACTTATGTATATCAAGAGCAATCAACTTTTGAAGTGATGTGTCACGAAATATTTAACAGCGCACTTAATATTTTCCAGCACGTATGTTCTGCAGGTGGTAAGATTCATTGAATCGTTAAAAATAAAAACTATGCGTACGTCATCACGATATAGATAAAATGTGTTTTCTGAACGTTATGTCCTTTGCTTGGAACCATTTTATTATCTACATTTTATGCTACACGGAATGTTCAAACCATTTTTAACATGTCAGGTTCCATTCGATTCGTCAAGTATTGTCATGATATCCTTATTCTTCTTTCAGGAGCCCACCCAACCAGGGCTACCCTCGACAGTGAGTTAAAGATACAGAGATTTTCGATAGCGACAGATATTCACTCACTTAAATTTCAGATGCCGTGGAAATTGTCAGCGCCGATCTTGAAGCACTTGCGAATGATATTAAACGGATGTCCGCCAGTAAGTTCAAAACAATGTCACGCAATGAAGATATTCAAGTCATAGCTACTAACACATGCGTCAAATATTGACAAACTACAATAGTGTCATGATCTACCTATTTTATTTACAGTTAGCGGTTACCAGCTGACATCCGCAGACGCTCGTAAGTGATGAGTGGATACACTTACTTGACCAATTTTATACGTCTACTAAAACGCTCAAATTATCTTTGTCTCTATTTTTATTTCAGTTTCTGTGATGAAAATCGAAAGCCATCTCCCAAACACTGTAATTTCTATCGCACACGGTAGAGGGGGTGAGATGAAGACGACTTTACCCTTTAAAAATCGCGTGTCTAATGACATAAGGACGTAAGCGCCATTATACGACGTTTTGCTGTTTATAATGGCATAAAGTCGTATAATTTTTTTTTTTCACGCCAATCGCTCTGAAAACGTTCAAAACGTATACATCAATTGAAATTACGAGATCGAAAAATATAAGTGCAAAAGGTCGTAAATTGGGCGGATACGACCTGCTTCTAACTGCGATTTGTATTATCGAATTTTCGAAACGACGTCGATTTCGATTTTTCTTTGCGTTTCACGAGTTTTTACAGCTATATGGAAAAATCATTAAAAATTATGAAAAAAAGTGGCCCTCACGACGTTTTGCCTTTACGTTGTTTTTTATTTTTCCTTAAAAATTGTAATGAAAGAACGACGTATCCGCCAAACTTACGACCTTTTGCACTTACATTTTTCGATCTCGTAATTTCAATTGATCTATACGTTTTGGCCGTTTTCAGAGCGAATGGCGTGAAAAAAAAATTGTACGATCTTTGGCCACCAAAATCGCGTTTTTGGCGCTTACGACCATATGCCATTAGACACGCGAAATGTTTTTGTGATCTACTGTTCGCCTCACATATCAGGGTGAAGTCGAGGAATCGTTTTTATTGATTCCGATCAAATTTTATCGTAGATCGATCGAGATTTCCTATTTCAATTCTTCACCCTGGTGGAAATAATTTCTACGCTAAACTACAAAAATTTTCTACGCCCAACTATGAAAAGAATCTACGAAAATGTATCGGATTTCGGACTTTTCGTAGTTTGTTTTTACGCCAGATTTTGTACAGAGTAGTAGTTTTTCGTAGATAGTTGTAGAATGAAATTCGATGTCTATATGAATTGTCGTTTATAGATATTCATAATTTATCGTAGTTCCTCGTAGTTTTTTCGTAGATAGTTGTAGAAGCCAGTTTTGGGATTGTACCTGGATCCTACCCGTACCGCAATTTAATAAACGATGCGATTTCATAGTAATTTGTAGTAAAGATATTCTGATAGATATTCTGTTGCTTGAAAGATGTAAATTTTCATAATTAATCATGAAATTTCGTAGTTTTCTACTTCCGGAACTACGAAAAACTACAAAAAAATTACGAGAAATTGCAAACAATTCCGATTTTCTGAACATTTCTACGATTTGAAAGTTTTTGTAGTTTGCCGTGAAAATTATTTTTACCAGGGATATTCCGTTGTCGGGAAACTGTAGATTTTTGTAATTGTTCGTGAAATTCCATAGTTTTTTACTTCCAAAACTACGAAAAACTATGACAAATCACGACAAGAACATTTAGCTTCATTCCGTTTGTAGATTTTCGTAGATTCCCGTGAATACTCGTAGAACTGATATTCTGTTGTGGGAAAACTGTAGATTTTCGTAATTGTTAATGAAAATTCGTAGTTTTCTACTTCCAAAACTACGAACAACTACGACAAATTACGAAAAATTATGAATTATTACGAAAAACCCCGTTTTTCTACGCATTTTTACGCTTCGGTATTTTTCGTAGTTTGGCGTAGAAATTATTTTCACCAGGGCATATTTCATTATTTTTCACTCATTGACGTTATATCATGCGTCAATTGGTGAATTTTCACTTTGTCATGATAGACACATTTTATTTTCAGGAACCGAATCAGCAATGGCAATTTTCGCGAGTAAGTGACACTCATCACACCAGTGACAATACATCAAACCTAGCTTGCTTTTCATCCAGCTGTTTTTAGAACTGACTGAGAGTCGAAGACGACTTGATCATAACCTCTGTATATTCCAATTTCAGATTCACTCACGACAGTAAATAACAAAGTCACAGCCGATTTGCAAAGTAGTGCAGTGAAAGACGAACGTGAGTTGAAGACGATTGTGCCCATCTAGAATATCGCGCATCAAGCACTTGAAAATTGTCTAAATTATTGAGGTATCTTTTAATTTCCAGCTCCCAACAGTGAGATCAAAGCTACTCTGACCAACATAACTAATTCAATCGTCACAGCAAAGTGCCAAATCGATGCGATTTTGAATGCTGCATTCAAGCTTGCCCAAAGTAAGTTGAAAACAATCGTACCATTAGAAATATAATTGTCATACTGAGATCTATCGTTTGCTAGAAACCAAATTCCAATTAGGCTTTCATAAATTGATCTATTTCCTTAGCCTCCAGTTAGGCAAACGTATTTGATACTCAACATTCGATCCCTGATTTCAATTGCACCACCAGTTTAGTACTACTGAACTACGATCTTATTGTGACATTTTATACTATTTCATACATCAACTAAAATATGATGATTTCTTAAATTATTTTTTCGATGTATTCTGGTAATTGCCGTTGAATCGTAATTTCACTTTCTCAGGTCGATCTGGATAATCATAAATCCCATGCCAGTCCAGCTGAACCGAAGCAGCGGAAGATACTATTGGTGAGTGTCGTCGACAGTATCGCCTGATACGAAGATGCTGAATATATTAATCTACGAATTTTTGGTGAATCAATTCGCAGGCCACTTCTTAGCAGCTATCGCGAAGCGGAATATTCGGAATCGCTTGTGCTAATCTGAAGAACTTTTTGTGGAGGAACGGAAATCATTTGCTGTACGAGAGACTACCACTTTCTTCCAGTACGTCTTCCAATTGATTACTGAATATGTATATACCAGTGACAATAATTCATAGCTGCATAAGATTGTGAGCAATAAAAATCAATTTCGAAACTATTCATTCGCTGTATCGTATAAATTTTCCATTTCCCAACACAGATCCCGAATACAAAAGAATAAAATTCAGAGGCCCTTATAAAAACGATTACTTTTTCCTTCCGAGTCACGTGACATGTGAAAAGGTTTTTTTATTTGCAACACCTGCATGAAAAGTTCGATTCCGTTCGGACCGCTAAACCGATTTGGATGAAATTTGCAAGGCATACTGTTCTTATTCCGAGGCTGTGCCAATAAAGTTTTCAAACGTTGCTCGCTAACCATGTTTCAATACAAAATACCGTGAGGAATATTACGATACAGATAATTAGTCACTGATTATCCGAAAATAGTGATTCAAAAACCGAAAGACGTTCAGAATGATATCCAAACGAGAAGAGTCGGTGCCTCCCCCGTGCTGCACCTGAGCTGACATAGAGCTGTCCCAGTAACTTACTGGTATACGAAACTGATACATAACATGTAACATTTTTTATATAACATTTACGTGTTTGATACAAATTTTGGTTTGCTGGGAGGCAGTTATGACCAGAATGATGACTAATTAATAATCTCGGATGTCTAGCTGCGAATGATGGCTCCAACCATATTATTATGTCTGTAAATCTCTTATATAATTATGTGAATGAAAAATATGTATCAGATATGTATTTTCCACTATAAATTTAATATGTATTATACGAGACTATCCACAAGTCCTTTTCCTCTCTGCAGTCACAGTGATACCAAATTTCATCCGGATATTATTGTCACTAAAAGCTCCTCCAATGGCAACAATGAATCTGTTGTTTACACCGATGAAGAAGCCCCATCAAATGAGTCGTCAACAATCCGTTTTAGTCGATAACTGCAATAGTAATGAGAAATAGAGTGTGTCGGATTGAAAAATTCAGCTGAACTTCATTTCTGATAGAGTCGTTCCGTTAAATGACTCACATTCGTAATCACGGTCCGAGCGAGGATTCCTCAATACTTGCCCTAAGGCTTGCATCAAGGGATGCTTTCCTTTTCCGCAACTTCCATCAAAATCGTCGAAGCGTAAGTGCTTCACCATTGCACCACCAAGATTCATCTCCCGGATGAATTCAGCCTTCCGACTGACCATATCTGCGTCATCGAAGCCTACCCACTGGTTTCCCTTGTATGCATAAGGTCCCATACTGTGTGAAGGGTCGCCAACTAAGGTCCAGTCACCATGTCGGATTCTTTCACATATTTCATCGTACGACAGAGTTCCGGCTGTTTTGGTCAACTCTCCGGCTTCACCAACGCTGGCTGGAGCGTTTAACCCAACACCGATTTCTGCACCACGTATGGTGAACGATTTGCCGTAAAATGGTATACCTGTGATAAATAAATGGTAAAATATGGAAGCTTTGATGATTCAAAAGTAACAAATCTTATTTACAAATAATACAATTTTCAGAGAATAAAAAATGACATTCAAACAATTTTTAATTACTGTAATCCGCAATTGCAAAAGATTAAATTTCATCTATATCAGAAAACCAACCATAAACAGTTACAACTGAACCGGAACGCGGCCTTTTAGTGGCGGTAGAAAGAGTCGAGTTTTTTCGAGAACTAATTTCATGAAGAAGAAGAAAAAGAAGAAAAAGAAGAAGAAGAAAGAGAAGAACAAGAACAAGAACAAGAAGGACAAGAACAAAAACAAGAATAAGAACGAGAGCAAGAAAGAGCAAAAGCAGAAGAAAAAGAAGCAACCTACTCGTTATGAAAAGTGTAGTACCTATATGGAACTAAACTCGCATACTGAGGGTGCAGCACGAGAGTGAAGCCTAAGCTGCTTGATCAATAAGGTTCATCATTTCACATATGGTGAGATGTGGGCTAGACTGCTCTCGCCCTGATTTCTTTCAGCCTATACAAAATTTTGACTGCAACTCGATTATACGATAAGATATCACCATTCATACCCATAACGATTTTCCTTGACGGTGCTCCTTTGGATATCAAGTAGTTGATTGAATATTCCGCATTGTTGTAGAGATTAGTAACGTTCGGATGATGGAACAGCGGTGAATTGTGTGAAGTGTGCTTAGTCCATGTTGAAACCCAATCATAGGTCACTACCGATATCCAGTCCACGTACTTTGTTATGACTGGTAGGTCGAAACCTGCATCTATGTGTTGTGCGGTCTTCGGGACTACAGCTGATAACGATAAACCTCGTGGCTTCAGGGCGGAACTCAGCTCCTCCACGAGCATCGAAAACGCATCCTTATCTGTTGCTGGTCCAGCGTTGCACTTGCCCTTCAAAATTTCGAATCAGCCGATGTAAGATGTTCGTATCGATTGATATCAATTGACATTTGTTACATGGGTCTATGGAATCTATTCTCATAACGAAGTTCATAAACTTTTGCAAAGACTGTACAACATGCATTCATTATTACACGAAACACTGGACAAATTTTCCGTGGTATTCCCAGTATTTTACCTTCCAGCAGACGGGCCATTCCCAATCTAAATTCAGTCCGTCAAATCCATTCGCTTCGATGTATCGCATCGCATGTTCGACAAATTTTTGTCTGCTCGAGCTGTTGTTCGCCATTCGGCTATATTTGTCTCCTTTAGAATCAATCCAGCCGCCGAGTGATAGCAGTACTTTGAGACCGCGCTGTTTGTAACCAATTACTTGTTCATAGAACCCTGAAATCAGTGATGAGGTGTTGATATTATTTCAGAAAAAATGACGAGACGACTTGTCGATGAAAATAATACCCACTTTCGTCCAAATCTGACGAGAGCGAATTGGTTTTGATCAGAAGACTTGATCCGTCGAGGGTTGCGGGGCCAAGTTGAATGTGGGTGCATAAGGTGTCATCTATATATTCTGGTAGATAAGGATTTGATCCCCAGTCTCCCAAGTTACACACAACCTAAGAATTCATAAGAGGCTCAAAGTTTTCCTCTTCGTATTCGATCGCAGACGGTATGTCAAGCTACAGAGTTTCTTTTCAGACATTGAAAGTAGGTCATAAATACCATGTACTGGTCACTGGACCCTGGTTGGCCTTCCAAGTTCAGTATCAGGTTCGCACCATTGAATCCATACCATGAATCTGGCCCAGCGCCAATTAAAAAAACTTGTCCAAAAACGATCAATGCTACTGCCCACGACATCGTGATACCGTGAGGTTTACGATCAATCTGCAGAACGCTAACGGGCTCGACAAGTTACACGTGACCTCTACACATTGACACGTTGACCCGTAGAAGTTATCAAAGGGAACGTGATAAATCTCGGTCATCGCATAGATAAGCATACAAAATATTCGTGACTATTAATGGGTTTTGGTCGTTTTATTCCCTTCACTGAACACTTCGTTCCACTTAGAACAGTCACACTCATTTCAAGTTGATCTCATAATTGGTAGATTCCAAGAATGAAGTTATTCGAAAAATATTCACTCTTCGGCACCAAGAGCGGTTCCTAACAATTCTTCATCAACTCCATATACACATGAGAAGATAATAGGTCTAAAAGTGTCAGCGGCAAGGCTAGTGATCAAACGCTTACCCCCATCATCCATATTTACATCCTATATTTACCAATACAAATTATCAAATAAGCATCAGCAGCATGTATTGCGTAAGATGTTTTCGAAGGTGGGTGGAGGGGGGTCGAACATTTCGTACTTTGGGGGCAAAGAGGGGGGGATGTGATAAAGTCGTGTACGATTTTTTGTCTCAGGAGAGGAGAGATTTCTTGTTTTAGGACCCCGAGCTTTATCAAGCTGGTCACCGATTTTCTCAGGCCGGTTTTTATACTGCTCTAAATCATTGAGAAGTATTTCGTGTACGATTTTCGTAGAGCAACACAGGTGTACAATTGATACTTAAGTTATGAATAAATTAAACCGACCAAGATAAACAGAGAATAGAATAGATTAGAAACGATTTATTTTTTGCTGCGACCATACGCAGGGCACGTGGTATACATATAATCTAAGATTAGCCAACGGATGCGCATGCGCGAAGTACGAATAAAGTTACTTTTAACGCCAAAGTTATACTTGACCGTCGGTAAAACGGCTGTTTTAGCTACTGAACGAAGCACGGTGATTAATATTACAGAATAAATATAAATATGAAAATTGAATTATAACAAATTAACTACTTGAAGAAAGATTACAGACCGTTTACTGATTTCTACTATGTTTGTTTTACGTTAGAAGTTTGTTTTCGCATGACGCCATCATTTCAAGTGAAAAATAACGCTTTGAGTCAGATCTTCTCTCCCACATTCATGATCGGTCGATGTTTATTACGATCCATGATACTATCCTGATAGTAGACATCATTAGCTTATTTCGATTCATTGCTGCTTGACGATAAACTGATAAAGAATAACCTTTGTCATTAAATACAGAATATTTGCAGAAGATGAAAATTACGCAAGCGCAGATAGTAATTATTGAAGCATATAACTTTTATTACATGGATCGTTGGTCATATCTATTGATAATAATTATGTCCATGGAGGATGTTCCTGAAATATTTATCGTAGTCTCAGTTAATGATAGGATCAAGTGAATTACAACTCACATGTGACGTCTTTCCATTTTCAAATTGAAAAGATTGGGTACAACCGGAACAGCAAAGACAGATTTTTGATCCGATTGAAATCCCACTTCTACTCACTTGACGGCATAGGGATGTTTTCTAAACAGTTTCAGGGCTTCTTTGGTAAAAGAAGAGAGTAATGTCTAATCAAAAATAGCGGTGTTAAAAAATTCACTCGTCAGTCACAGTCAAATACATATTTCAGGAGTCATCAGAACTATAAAAAAAATATACATTTTTTCATGAAGCTAAATACGTTGTTATGGATTAGGTAGCTCGCAGACGAAGGCGAATTTGTGACTACACCGTACGTCGTTGAGCTTTCCGTCTCGGTGTATGCTTCCACAATTTTCAGCCATACCGATTCCGCCGTTGTTCGGTTCTCCTGCAACCCACTCGTCGAAACCAGCCTCTGACAGTAGTCTACCGTCGACAGTTTCGTACCGACCTTCGACTCGAAGATCATGGAAGCCGATGAAAGCATAATCAGGATTGAACGACCCGGGATGAGGCTTTGATGCCTGGAGCAACTCGGCGATCACTTTTGCCTCTGCTTCGGAATTGACTATAGCCAGGTCGCCACCTTCCTCCTTGCACTTTGCTCTGGCGATATGTTGCATCTCCGCGTTGCTGTGTACGTTGTGGTAGCCGATACCAGGTGTACGACTGCAAGAAACATCAGGGCGTCAGGAACCACGAGCAAAACAAAATTTGTGCAGAAAAGTGGACAAAAAGGTTAGCGACGAACGCGGATCCTCAGTACCGTATATAAAATAGTAAAATGTGTGCGAAACTGAACCAATGTGCGTAGGATTTGAAGAAAAAAACCGGTAACGTTAGTTGATTCCAGCAAATCTGACCCCATACCTTCGAGTATCGATGTTTACAAGACTTTGAATGTTTTTAGTTGCGTTCCCAGCAAATTGGATTTGCTATTTCAAATTTCTCAAATCTGACTTCAGATGTTAATCAGTGACGCAAAAAACCTTCGAGTACCAATTTTTATCAGAATCCAAATGATTTCGTGTTTTGTTCTTTTTGCAGCATATTGAATATGCCAAATTGTAATTTTGCAAAACTGACTTCAGATTCGTGATCAGCAATCCTAAATACCATGTGGTACCAAACTTCATCCGAATCCGAATTGGAAGTGATTTTCTGGACCTAAAACTAAACTTTTTATTTTCGGGTTGATTACAATAACTTTACTATTCTCTGAAAACAGAGAAACGGGAAGTTGATAAGTGACACAGTATTTGGTCTCACGTGTAATCTTCTCGTATGGCAGGAGTGGCCGCAAGCGCTGGTTCTGAACCGCTCGAATCTTGATCGATGTTCATGATCGGGTTAGAAGTGTAAAATCCATCCAACGACGTGTTCGGCATGGTGTTGATGAAATATACCTGTCCAAGAACGATCAACGTCAGTCCCGATGACATGGTGGATAACTAACGATAAGTGTCACAGGCGACTGTGCGAGACGAAGATCGGCCACCTGAGATATATGAGACTCCAAGGCTCTTGGGAACTCGATACTTGAATTAACTTGAACTTACCGGTTTTTTGTTATTGATGTTATTGAAGATGAATGTGTGACTACTGACTAAGAAGTGCATCTTGATCTAGATTATATTCGAAATTTTATACCGCAATTACAATGCGTTGATAACTTCTGGGATGAGAAATGATTTTGTGTCAGATTACTTGATGCGAGTTGCGTCGAAACATCAGATCTAAGAAACCTCTGGATTTTGAAACCTTGCGACTAACGTATAGGGCTTTGTTTAACTCGCTTTATGAATAATGTTATAAAGGTACCCGTTGTATGAGGGTTTGACAGGGAAAGTCATAATGAGACACCCCTAAACTTAGTACCCTGAGGAAATAGTTGATAGAAATAAGTGATATGAAATATCTGAATTACTGGTTGCTGCGTCAACCAGTATTATTGTGAAAACAGTCTTGTCCCAGACTTTAAACTCTGAACACGTATATTCACTTGCTGAATAAACATATAATTTCTTGCACCTTAAACTTGGTCTCACGTGTCGCCTTTATCATTTCGGGAGAACCCTTTATTTTATTCGTGACAAGGTCCCATCCTTCGTTACAATATATCGCCAATTACGAGTATAACTATACTCAAGTTAATCAGCGGTACACAATTAGTGACGTCAAATGGTTCGCTTCGGTTCGATTCTTGATCGGTGTTCACAATTGTCTTTGAATCGTTGAGTCCTTCCGGTGAAATATTCGGCCTGTCCAAGAACATCAGTCCTGACGACATCGTTTTTTTCTAAGTTTCATGGACAACTGTGAACTGTGATCGACTTCGCGAGTTACATGAGACTTCAAGGTTCTCGGAAACTTGACACTCGAACCCAGAGGTTTCACATAATAAGACCTGCACGTGTTTTTTTTTTTATCAAATGTGCGAAAATTTGCAACCGCGATAATTCTGCTCACCAATCCACGGCTCTGATACATGTAATTTTTCTTTTCTAAACCAGTTTCGGTTTTCCAGGCTGCGGATATCGCTGTCTATATCGCTTCTCCAAATCATACATTATCGATCAGAAATGGCAAATAGTACATTACGCGAAGCGAAGTGGAGCTTGCATCGGTATCTGTGCCTTTGCCATCCATCATCTTTACTGAAAGGAGAGGCACAGTAAATAGCCTCCCACCCAGAGACCCACATATACATTCTATCAAATGTATCGGGGTATGGATTTACTTGTCATGCTCTAGATCGAGTAACACGTGATTGTAATTACAGTTCTTTAGATACAAAATACAGGTACACATTACAGGTGACTGAGACCGTGAAAGACAAACATTCTCACATTATAGAACGCGATGCAATCAAGAAAGACAGAAGAGACAAAGCTAGTGAGAGAAGATGAATAAACGAGGAATACAGTTCCAGCATATATCAGTTCCTTCCAAATGCTGTATATACGCAAGACGCACTGGCTTGGTCTCAAAAACAAAACGAGAAAAAAAACGTTTTTCTGATAACCAACGTGGCATGACATGGCTCATGGTTTCGTGAATCTATATACGACCCTTCGAATGAGGATGAGAAATTTCACGTTGCTCATGCTTTTATTCGATGAGTATAACAAACTATGAAGCATCAGAGTATGTTGCAAGTTGTTCCTATGCTCAAATCGCTAACCAACGATCTTCGAACACAAACTCACACAGGTCATTCACATCCATGCATTATCTCTTGCGAGTTTGTGCTATATTTACGTTCACTGAATATTTTATTCTCGACTAAATTACCGTTTTTTAGTGATAATCGATGCCGAATATACCATCAGCTGGTTGCCCATCACAATCCTTGAGTGCTGAGCTTCAATGGTCCGAACTCGAAATTTTATACCGACCTGTCACCTGATATTACAAGCAGTTTATCAATGATACCGAAACTAAGAATTTCTCTACATGGCGTCCACTGACTCGTGCCATGTAATAGCGATGAGTGGCGTAATAGAAGAAGAGAGACTAAAGAATCAGGCTATGACAAAAAATGCGTTGTTTCAATGGAAATTGTTCTAAATTTCTTATGATAATTCCCACAATGTCCATACATTTATATATTTGATTGGCTGACGCAAAACAATTATTGTAACGTATCAGAAATCCTCAATGTCACTCGGTGCAGAAGATTATAGAATTGTGTTCATGGTCAGTGAGTTCTTAATCTCACAATCAAGTGACGAAATATCAATGTCGCTTTTTCGAATAAAAAATTCCGAGTAATAACTCCGCAAAGAAAACCAAGAAACAGTGTATGAAGAAGCAACAGTAAAGAATGAAAAACTGCTTAAGTTTGTGCTGCATCTCTACCGCGGACAACATGTTGGCATTATCATGTAGCAAAGCTTCGTCACCCCAGCTAGAAACAATTTTATCCCAGTGATCTAGAAATCCGGCTTCACGGAGACGTCCAACTATCTCATTCATAGGCTGCAAGAGAAAGGATCCTTTCTGAACAGCGATTACTGCGTGATAAGTTAAAGCGCAGGGATCCAATATATTGAAAGTAATTAATTTTCGGTCTCTGGCGACGAGTTGCTGCCAATATTTTAGGGTCGAACGTAGAGTGAAGATAGCGAAGCCTTTTGCGCTCTGTAATCCATTTATAGCCTCGGATGAGTCATTTAGAACAACTAATCGCCACCGCAGTTCTTCTCGGTGTTCGTGGTCGGAATACAGTTCTTTCATGACTTCGATATTATACCGCGAAGATCCAACCGGAATACCAGCACTTATTATGCCTGCTAAGTCTTCATCAACTGGCAAAATACGACCGGTCATCAGAATCGAAGCCAAGGCGGTTGTGTACGCGGTTTTTATAACCAACGAATAAAGCAGACTGAAGATCAGCAGTAATCGACCTCCGACGCAAACGGAGACGTAAATAACGGGATTGCCCAGGTTCAAAGAGATGACGTCTAGGATCACTGCGACCAATCCCACACTCCTCTGATTGCCTAGAAGGAAATTCAGAAGAAACATACGTGTGAGAATGTTGTCAATTCGGTTCCACGTGATGGTCCATAACCTACCGTTTCTGGAAAGACTACACAAGTTGTCATGAGCGTAGTTGACCACGCAGTTGATGATGAACATGATGCCAACCGAGGCCCAGACGTCCCAAGCAAATTCTTCCCACATGACAGCAGTCGAGTCGCTCACTTTGAGAGAAACAGCCCAACCATAGCAAGTCTGGTGGTACGAATCAGAGTGGTCGAGCACTTTGATCGATTTAGTAGTTGGACGGAACCGACTGATGCCAAAATCAGCCGTTTGAGATGCGACGTCGTGAAGAACACCTGAGTTGCTAGTGTAGTTTAACTGATCGACGACGATTGGAGAATCTCGCGATATGGTAAAGTTGAGCAACTCAGCCATCGTCAGGAGCAGGTGGCCCTCTTGTCCGCCGACTATGCTCAACGACCCGTCCGGGTTGACTTTGATCACCATTTTTGGCTGGGATTTGGCGGTGCTCACCTTTACTGGACATCCATTGAAGTCTTGAGTCTCATAAGCCCAGGAGCCGATGTCGATGTCAGATGCAGGTTTCCAAACAGCACGCGATTCGATTCCCAAAGAGCAGTCATGCGTGAGAAATGATCTACGATGTCTGACGACCTTCTCGTCAATGTGTACTAGTTCGCACAATACCGAGACTTCTTTCGTCAAGCGTTTGAAGAACTGGGGAATATCATCATCCTGGAGAGGCCCTTTGTATACGATCAGGCATTTAGAACTGCTCCCGATATCTGCCAGGATCCGGGCGTTCGTTTTCAGATTCTTCCCGGTCAAGTCGTCCAGGAAGAAGATTGCAAGACTTCCCCGAGTGAAAAACTCCGGGTAGACACATTTTTCTGGGTCTGTACACACCATGTACGGATAACTGTTGAACAGTGGCTGGGCGAGTGGAACATCGTCAGGGGATCCCCCGACGACCAGCACTTGTCGAAGGTGGTATTTTTCGACGACCGCATTGGTGAATTCAACCAAATATGCTTCGAAATAACTTCGTTCGTCGATGATAGCGAGTGGTGGACTGTTTGATAGCGAACATCGTGACGAACCGACTAGACAGAAGAAAAAAAACACTCTGAGATAACCACATTCTGCATGTATCAGAAAATCTAATCAACAATTGACTAAATTGAAAACTCATGGTATACTATTCTTATCTTGAACGATTATAGCGTTAGGAAAATGTGACTCAACAGTTTTTCACAGCGAGTAATTTGGACAATAATTTTTTTTTCGGAAATGTGTTAATTTCAGTATAATTTTTTCTGCAGATGCACATTTTCACAACCACTAATAAATTCCTGCACAATGTTACCTTCATCTTTGCATGGTAGCAAATTTTGATAATTCGAAGACGGGTGTGATGTCGAATTGCAAACGACGACCTGCCACAGTTGAGAAAAGAGCAGCAGTGCTGCAACGTGCATGATTATTACTTCTCCAAAACTTTTGGTTCAACGCATGAATCTTGGATTCCAGGTGTTTTAAAATGAGTGCCACTGCGATTTTTCGTGTCTTATTATTAGCGTCAGAAGCAGCTAATTCTAGTCATGTGTACCCAATCAGTGTCGAGTTCAAACTACTAAATTCTACCCTGATTGTCCTTTGTGTACCTTCCTCAGCTCACTTGATAGCCGTAGTCACGAAATTACATCGATTCGTAATTGTTATAGAGTCGAATTCATGTATCGCAATTATTAATGGCTTGAGTCCTCATAACAACGCTCATTTTAGGAAGAGACATGTCCAACACACCCGGTGTCAACAATACTGGAATTATTAGCCCATAATTCCAGGTCTTCAAAATCACCGTACTGGAATTCAATAGAAATTACTTGGATTGATTGGCATCATTATCCCCAAAGTCTGTTTAAATACGACAAAAGCCCAGATTTTCAGATAAATTTGTTTCCTAATCCAGTCGGTTTAATCGATAATTCGCGGACTATTGACACGTCAATTAAATGAAAGGAGTTATTTCCCCCTCGGCATACTATATACTTATTGTGAGTTTAGTGGTCTAAAGTAAGGCGTGTAATATTCAAACCTCATATAAGATAGACAACGTCAAAGCCAGATAGGTTTCTCGATTTCGCTTGCCGATGATAATTAAAATTCCCACCGCCTCGTTGTAGGCAACCGGAATTACGTCGGTAAAAAAGAACCACAACCTAATTCAACTTAATCCAATGAACTCAATGTAATTAAATGTAGTAATTCAATGTAATTCAACTTAATTCAATGTAGTACAACCTGATTCAATGTAATTCAACGTAATGTAACACGGTTAATTCAGGTAATTCTCGTTAATTCAAGCAATTTACTATTAATTCAAGTGATTCACGGTTAATTTAAGTAATTCTCATTAATTCAGTGAATTACGAATTAATTCGCGGACTATTGACACGTCAATTAAATGAAAGGAGTTATTCCCCCTCGGCATACTATATAATATTACTAGTATATACTTATTTAGAGTTTAGTGGTCTAAAGTAAGGCGTGTAATATTCAAACCTCACAAGATAGACAACGTCAAAGCCAGATAGGTTTCTCGATTTCGCTTGCCGATGATAATTAAAATTCCCACCGCCTCGTTGTAGGCAACCGGGATTACGTCGGTAAAAAAGAACCACAACCTAATTCAACTTAATCCAATGGACTCAATGTAATTAAATGTAATTCAATGTAATTCATCTTAATTCAATGTAATACAACCTGATTCAATGTAATTCAACGTAATGTAACACGGTTAATTCAAGCAATTTACTATTAATTCAAGTAATTCACGGTTAATTTAAGTAATTCTCATCAATTCAGTGAATTACGAATTAATTCGCGGACTATTGACACGTCAATTAGAGGAGTTATTTCCCCCTCGGCATATTATATACTTATTTCGAGTTTAGTGGTCTAAAGTAAGGCGCGTAATATTCAAACCTCACAAGATAGACAACGTCAAAGCCAGATAGGTGTCTCGATTTCGCTTGCCGATAATAGTTAAAATTCCCACCGCCTCGTTGTAGGCAACCGTAATTACGTCGGTAAAAAAGAACCACAACCTAATTCAACTTAATCCAATGAAATGTAATTCAATGTAATTCAACTTAATTCAATGTAATACAACCTGATCCAATGTAATTCAACGTAATGAAACACGGTTAATTCAGGTAATAATTCAAGCAATTTACTATTAATTCAAGTGATTCACGGTTAATTTAAGTAATTCTCATTAATTCAGTGAATTACGAATTAATTCGCGGACTATTGACACGTCAATTAAATGAAAGGAGTTATTCCCCCTCGGCATACTATATAATATTACTAGTATATACTTATTTAGAGTTTAGTGGTCTAAAGTAAGGCGTGTAATATTCAAACCTCACAAGATAGACAACGTCAAAGCCAGATAGGTTTCTCGATTTCGCTTGCCGATGATAATTAAAATTCCCACCGCCTCGTTGTAGGCAACCGGGATTACGTCGGTAAAAAAGAACCACAACCTAATTCAACTTAATCCAATGGACTCAATGTAATTAAATGTAATTCAATGTAATTCATCTTAATTCAATGTAATACAACCTGATTCAATGTAATTCAACGTAATGTAACACGGTTAATTCAAGCAATTTACTATTAATTCAAGTAATTCACGGTTAATTTAAGTAATTCTCATCAATTCAGTGAATTACGAATTAATTCGCGGACTATTGACACGTCAATTAGAGGAGTTATTTCCCCCTCGGCATATTATATACTTATTTCGAGTTTAGTGGTCTAAAGTAAGGCGCGTAATATTCAAACCTCACAAGATAGACAACGTCAAAGCCAGATAGGTGTCTCGATTTCGCTTGCCGATAATAGTTAAAATTCCCACCGCCTCGTTGTAGGCAACCGTAATTACGTCGGTAAAAAAGAACCACTGGTGCTCGAACTTTTCTACTTACCATGAGTCGCTGAGTAAGTTTCCCGTCGATAAATGTAATTCGCATTGCGATCGTGGTTATCGATATCGTTCACCGGTGGCGTGGACAGCGGTGGTTGCGTAGCAAGATCAGTCATCGAGCTATGCGTCAAGAATTATCGAAAATAGTAGTGGCTAGTGAGAGTGAGTTGACGGGACCGAGTGAATATATTAATAATACTGTGTAAAAAATTGATCTGATAATTTATAATATCAAATAAGCGTTTGCATCGTGGTTGAATACTCGCGAAGCATGATCAGGCGCGATGAAGAATCGCTTTAAAGCCAGTTCCCACCGTGTTTCCGTAAGTTAACGAAACACTCGACAAGTGCAAAATGTTGAAACTACAACCAGCTGACGTATTCTGACACATAGCTGACAGCTGAATCGCAAAGTGAGGAAGCGAAAAACATACATTGCGTAATTTTATATGATAAATAAAAACTCACGTAACGTATGAACGTAAGAAAATTAAAGTAACAGAAGCAAAAAAAAAATTAAAATAGAAAAATTAAATATAAAATATTAACAGAAATATCGAAAGAAACTCAACTGCGTAAATAATTATGGCGTATCTCGACGCCTTGTTCAACCAAAAACAATACCTCGGCTCTGATTCACTGGCTGATTTATGCTTCAGATTGATATGCGCGAATTTGGACATTATTTCATTCAAGGATAAAAACGGCTATCGTACATTGCGGAAGGGTCTCGCATTTCCAAGCGAAATATGCGACAAGATCATCGAATTTGCACAAAAAAATTGTACCTCCGATGTCGACGATTATTTTTTATCCATATTCAAATCCCAAGGGACGAGATTAAAACGGGTTAAAATCGTAAACTGCTCTCTGACCGACGAGTCTGTGCTCGTTATCGCCAAACACAAAGTTACGGACCTGGAATTGACCGAGTGCTGCAAGCTCACCGATCTGTCGATCGAACACATCAACGCGAATTCGGAAAATTTGACAAGCCTCGCCTTCAGAGGAACCTCCACGGTCGTTTCTCAGAGACGCAAGTTTGGTAAGAATTTTTCTTTTCGTCATTCGGCGTCGATTCGTCCCGCTGAGCCCGTATCGATCGCATTTCAGATGAGGACTCGTCGGTAAACTACTACGAGAGAGGCTACGTCCTGAAGGCGGATAACTTGAAGCGACTTGCTCTCTGGAACGTAGAGATAGCTGCTTCGGAGTACGTCCTGCTTTTGGCGGGTTTGAATAAATTGACGCACTTGGATTTATCGAATGCTCTGGAGATAGGGAATCTCTACTTTCACAGCTTGGTACCGAACCTCGTTTCCTTGTCGCTTTATAACGTGAAAATCAACGCGGATCCTCAGCCTTTCGTCAACAACGTTTGCCACTTGAAACACTTGAGGTACTTAATCGTCTCGTTTCGGTTCACAGCTGACAAAGAAAATCTGTAATCTTGACGATGTGGAAGTCTATCGCCTCTGATTGGACGTCGGTTCAATGGGTCTGGTTGTGAATCAGATTAGAATCATCAAAAGTCATTTTTGAGCTAATTAACTTGAAGATTGTTGGAATAATGACGACAATTGATGATGAAATGATTCGATATAAGCAGAATTCATCGGCATTCAGATTCCTTTAAAATTGGTTGAAAGTTGATTAAAATCAGTTCAAATCGGTTGAAAGTGTTCATTATCAATGCGAAAGAGCCGAATGATCGTAATTTTGACTATTGATACACTTGAATTTGAATTATTAGTCTGGAACTCTGGTAGCAGCGGTTGTTAATGATTCATCATTTCCACAATCTGACTCTAATCAATGAGAAAACAAATCTGTATCGTTCTTTAAATAGAGAATATTTCCACAGTTCGATTGAGTCAATATTGTGGCGATTAGAATTGTTCTCTGATTGATAAGAGGCGAGAAAATGCGAAATGAAATTCTAAACATTTTTTAACACAGATTTTTTAGACTGTGGCTCGAATACGAGCATCAGAAAATTCTCTTCTACTCCAGGATCGTAAGATAACATTTGAATCAGATTAGAATCATGAAAAGTCATGTTAAACCTACTTAACTTGAAGATTGTTGGAATGACGATGATAATTGATGATGGAATGGTTTGATACTAGTAAAATTTACTGAAATTCCTTGGAAATTGGTTGAACATTGATCAAAATGGTTCGAAAATCATTTTAAACTGATCCCAGATCGGTCGAAAAAGTTCCTTATCTGATTAAGGGATGCAAAAGAGCCAAATGACCCTGATTTCTACGATTGATGCTCTTGAAGTTTTAGTAGAGGATATTTTCCACAGCTCAATTTCTGTTCGAGAAACCAGACAATTCAATGTTCCGGTGATCAGATTTGTTCTCTGAATGATAAGAGGCGAAATCAAGCTCTAGATATTTTTTAAACACAGATTTGTTGGACTGTGGATTGAACACGATCATCAGAAACTGTCTTCTACTCCAGAATCGTCTAATTTTGCTGTACAATTCGCGTATTTTCAAGGGACTTGGATATCTCTCAATCGAACATCAAGTATGGGCACTACGAAAATCCTAACAAAGTTCTGGGAGAGCTGGTTCGCGGACTACCGATGCTTGTTTCGTTGGATATCGGTGGGACAAATTTGGCAGGAAGGGGAGTAGCCGAACGGCCTGATCACACGGTCACGTACTGCAACACGCTCTGCGACATACCAGGACTTGCCTCCAGGGTCGAGAACCCACTCCAATTTTTAGGTCTTTACGGAACCACTCATGGTGCCTGTAGGCGATACGACATTCCTGCCAAAGTGGTGAGAGCCTGTCCACAAACTTTAATCCTGTCTGGTGATCGAGGACCTTCTTTGACCGCATTCGAAATTGCAGATTGCAGGGGATGGCAACGAGGAGCAAATATTGATAGCAGCCAGAGTTTGCATGGACAACAAGCGGGATCTTTTGCGTAAAGTTTTGAGCGATTTGTATCACGTATTCAGGTACGAGAGCTGTAAACGAATGGACCAGGCCTTGTGCACGGTTTTAGAAGCGATGGAAAAACACCCATCCGAAAAGCACATACAAATATCTGGGAGGTGGGTCGAAAAATTGATCAACAATTTATAGTATCGTAATTCTGAACACATGACGACCTAATATATCACGCAGCGCGACGTTATTCTACATAGTTAAGATGAAGGAGGAAAACGGACTGGTCGTTGAAATGAAAAGGAGAATAATCGGCACTCTGCTAGTCGGAATGCGCACTCATCAAGACGAGGAAACAATGATGCGAAACGGCTGCTTAGCTCTTTGCCAGTTTCGTATTCCGCATGACGTGGTGCGTATGACGTCACATTTCAGCCAAAGCAAAATTCTAATATATCCAAATATTTTCACAGATGTGGAATTACGAGGCCCTGGTCAGAGTGCTTTTACATTCTGCGGAGAATGCGGAACAGGAGGGCTTCGTCCAACGCATCGGACTTTATCTGCTCAATTCGTTGGCTTGTCAAGTTGATGGAAGGCACAAACGACTTCTAGGAGAACTCGACTGCGTACCGACTATGTTGAGACTGATCAAGTACAGACTCGACGGTGGTATATTTGACGATGTTCTAGAGGTCGCTTGGTCCACCATGTGGAATATGACCGATGAAACCCCCATCAATTGTCGAAGGTTTCTCGATGCCCAAGGCATGAAGCTCTTCCTCGAGTGTGTCGATGTGAGTATTCGGGATCAGATCAGAATTTATCACCACTCGCACATTGGATGATGCAAATATCGTAAAAATGTCTTGAAATCGATCAGGCGTATCCCCACAAAGAGGAACTTCTGAGGAACATGATGGGTCTACTGGGTAACGTCGCAGAAGTAGAAGATCTCCGACCTCGTTTGATGGAAGAGAGATTCATAGCTGTATTCGCTGACTTACTGCGGTCGGACAGCGACGGGATTGAGGTATCCATCCTCTCTACTACTTTCATAAAGAATATCGTGTACAATCATTGATTAGTTTATACAATTTACTTTTATAAAACTTTACTCCGGTGGATCAGAGAATGAGAAGAGTCATTTTTCAGGTCTCCTACAACGCTGCGGGTATTTTGGCGCACATGGCTTCGGACGGGGAACAAGCCTGGGTTATTTCACAGCCCACTAGAGAAGTTGTACTGGCAAGAATGGTCGTTGCCATAGAGAGATGGGATCTTTCCGCCGAACGGAACATCAACTATCGCTCGTTCATCCCGCTGCTAAGACTACTAGATATTTATCACACACCCGAATGCCAACATTGGGCTGTTTGGGCGCTAGCTAATCTGACCAAGGTCTATTGTGAGTACATCTGTCATCTTAAAATTGTTCTCTCATCGATCACATTATTTAATCGAATTTTGATCAACAGCCACGAAGTATTGCGTCCTGGTCGAAAGCGAGGGAGGACTAAGGAGGCTGGAGAATTTATTAAAGGATGGAAGACCGTATTCTAGGATAAAGGAACTCGCTCGCCAAGTGATAACGCATTGTCGTCTCGCTTGCCACCGAGAACAATTTCAATCTTTGAAATTGCCTCCCGACGACGAGTGCAATGCCGAAGGTCTTTAGACCCTGATCATAGTTTAAAGATCCCCGATCATCAACTGAGTAGGAATAATCGTTGGGTATAAAGTACTGAGTTTCTATTGCATTCGGATGTTTGTTTTCGAAGATAGAGCTTCATTCTCTTAGCAGTGGAAGGTTTTAATCAATTAAAATTCCGATGTTCTCGATGTTTTTATTGATAATTTGAACGAGTATACAGACAGATTTTAAAAAGAAGTCAACGTTTCGTGCTCGGTACTTTTATCCTGAGATGATTGAAGCTTTAACTGAAATTTCGCGCAATCAACTTGAAAGAGAAACGATTTAAAATAAAAATAAAAATAAAAATCTGTAACGAGGCTCAATAATTCTATGAAGCGTAAGGTTGAAATGGTGAAAGAAGTGTTTAATCCGGTGATTACTACGGTATAATTATCGTATACAGCCCTCGATAGCGAAAACACCTGACTTCATGTAAATAGCAATCCCCTTATAATAAAAGTACCTATTAAACTATGAAGAGAGATTATTTCTGTGTATAGTTTAGGATTATAGTTATAGTAGGTTTTTTTGGTTTTTTTTTCGATTTGTTGTTAATATTTGTCAGATTTTGTTATAGGAATTCGGACATCCAGTTACTGCTTTATTATGAATGAAAAAAAAAACGGAGTTAAAGATATTATAAAATTCTATGATTGAACAATAAATATTTAAGATGATAAAAAAAGCTGGTTTATATATGGATAAAAAGGAAAAATATTCAGTTTCAACTTTTTTCCTGCGAACTATCATGAAAAATCATAATCAAATGGGTCGAATGGACCGATTTTTTGTGAATCCTATCGTAGTTTCGGCGTGAATAGTAAGTATTTTTATCAAGACATCCTTGTATTTTGTAGACCAAATTTTTCTTCTTCAATTCCTGTAAAAGACCGAATCAAAGATTTTGAATAGCTAAATATTCTTTTTTCTCAAATTTCGTTAGGCTTGTATTTTATCTTGTACTTTTTTTTATTGAAAAAAATGACCAAACAGGGTCAGGGAATTATCAACCTACTTCAACAGAAGTAAAAAATCGAAGAACAACGGATGTTTCATGAATTTTTTTCTATTCTCTCATCCGATAATTTAATACTTAGGATTGATGAAAAACATATAATATTACACCTAATTGTTTATAGTCGATTTTCCCTTGAATCAAGTTTTGTTTAATACAGCGTTTGAATTTCGCGGTCGCGTGTGACGTCATACAGTACCTTTTGCGCACAGTTTTACCGTCCGACGGCGCTGCGGACAACCATGGTCAAGGTCAACAGAATAACATGGCGGACGAGGTACTCTGTGACGTCACGTGACGTTTGAAAATTGATAATTCTGAATTACTGTTAATACAGTCACCCGAAGTTGATTATAGTTTTAAAAAAATTTATTTCATTATCACGCACCCATTTATCATCTTAGTGATTTTTTTTCGACAGGATTATCAAAGTTTATTGAAAAACTTTTGAGACCATTAATCATTACTCGTTTTCACGTACTTGTAGAATTTTATGTATTGAAAAATATTGCAAAATGGCGGAACTACAGCTATTTCACACGAGCGCCTTTTTTTTAGCATCAGCTGCGGTGGACATCATAACTGAAGAACGGTTTATCTAAAATCAGAATTTCAAAAATATTTCCCTAGTACATTGCATTGACTTGGGCCTGAATAAAGGATTTTGAATTTTGTTAAAAAACAAACTGCTTATAGCAAAAAAACAGAAAGCTTAGCGCCTCAAAAAATAAACTTTCTGTTAGAATTGTTGTAATTTTTTGAAAAATAAAAATTTTCACAAATCCTTCGTTCAGGCCTAAGTCAATGCAATGTACTAATGAAATCTTTTTGAAATTTGCATTTTAGATAAACAGTTTTCCAGTTATGATGTCCACCGCAACTGATGCTAAGAAAAAGGCGCTCGTATAATATAGCTGTAGTTCCGCCATTTTGCAATATTTTTCAATAAATAAAATCATACAAGTACATAAAAACGAGTACTGATCAATGGTCTCAACAGTTTTTCAATGAAACTTGATAATCCTGTCGAAAAAAAATCACGAAAATCACGTCCTTCCGCCCGCTCCAAGTCCTTAAATTTCAAATTTCCCGCCTCTGTGGCTAGTGACTTTTGTTGTTGACTCTCTAAAGTTCGCGACACTGTCTGTCAAAGTGTGAAATCCCCCGTTTTTTGTTTTGTATCGCTCGTGTTTGTCCGCGAAAAAACAGTGGACAAGCGGCTGCTTCAAATACGCAGCTTGAATTTCAGTCGCTGTTAGAACATTCGAAAACCAGATCCGGCTCCGTGTTACACAACCGGTGTGTCCATACCGTCGAACGGGAATCCTTCCCGTACGGTATAAAGCATAACCTCAATCGTGACTCTCTTTTGTTTTGACTAACAGACAGACAGCGAGCAGCAACAACTGAATATCGCGTCCACATTTCGTCGTTCAATAAATTATGGTAAAATATTGTGAAAATGGTATCGAATCGTAATCCGAAAAACAACGATGGAACCTCGAAGGTTCTGGTGCCGGTTTTATTGTGCGCCTTCGCTATACCAGTTTCGATGCTATTCTGGATCGTCAACATGATATATTCGGTATTTGTACCAGAAACCGAACGACACACCGACGGTAAAATTGATTCATCGCTACATCCGTGCACAGGAAAAGCCGCGCTTCAACTAACAATTTTCTCGACCCCCCGCAGGATACTCGGTAATCTCTCCGTGGAGGTGGCTCACCGCTGTCATCATACCGATATTGTGTGCAGGATGGGGTCTAAAACGCAAGAGCGTAGACCTGAGCGGCGCTTTCTTGGGTATAAAATAATCTCAATGTCAATTTATTGCCTGTGACGTTATAGCTTTCAATTTATCGGCGGCTGTCAGTGCCAGAGGCACTGAAACCAGCTGATAATGGTCAATATAGAATCGTTTCATCCGTTAAGCGATCTAATAAGCAAAAAAACTTAGAAGTACCTTGTTGTGCTGAATATAAGTAGACCCCTGATTCAGGACTTTTTATTTGGGATTTGAATATGAGTCCAATTGCAGCCGATGGTTTGAATTTCGCATCATAAGTTTGATGAACGTTTTTTTTGTTATTATTGTAGAGTCTATCCCTCGAAGTATCCATTATCAATCAATGGAGATCCAATCGAATCAGAAAAACGAATTGATTGAGGTTCGACGTTTTGACGACATTCCGTCATCCTCATTGGCAACTTTATTATATTATAATGCAATAGAGACAAAAATCAGAAACAATTACTTGTGAAGAAGACTTTTGTTCAATTGATTTGTCAGGAAACCCCAAACTGGACTCGATCTGCACTTCAAGTTCTCTGATTATCCGTTTTAACAACAATTCGCAATTATTGCAGGCTCGAAATATCATTAAAAATTTGTTTATCGCAACTTCAAACTGATCCTTGAACGAAAGCTCGCAAATATGCATTTTATTGCTAGAATATTACGTTCATCAGTCGATAACGCTGATCCCCTAAAAAGTCTCGAATATAAATCGAGTACGGTTTTTGAGGGTGAAGTCAGTTACCAAAAACCTCGACTTATATTCGGGCCGATGCGGTATTTTGCATTCGCTTCGCATCGGCGGTGCTCAAATCACCTGAAATTATCACATCCGTCTACCGACTGTTTTTCACGCGGTACAGATAGATGGATGTGCCTCTTCATGGTGGCAACTGGGTGGGAAAACCTGGGAGACCGGAAATAGTCAGCGAATTTCTATTTTCGAGAAAAGTTAGGGAAAAAATCGGGGACCTTCACTGATCCACAGAGAATTTTTTCTTGTAGTTGTTTTTTTGTTATGAATACTTGAATACTAGATGCTATTATCGAGTGTCTTGTATCCTAGCGTCGACTTAAATTCTATAATTTCAAAAACACTTTCATGCACTGGAACAACTTGACATTATTTGGATATTTTGAAAAAAGAGATGAGAATAATGCATTTGTGGCAGGAAATGTCATGAATTCCGATTCACCCGACTCCCCTAGTACAGGATTCGAATATTCTTACAATTTTTAGTACAACTGATCATTTTATTTCATCAAACTGCGTACGAGACCCGAAATCACACAATTATTCATTCCATTCTGTTGTGTAATGGTACAAACTTTAACATTTCATTGAAAGAAGTCCTGAAAGACTGCCGATCCACGAGTTGCGTCACGATTGATTTGATTTGTACGTTTTTGAATCTTTAATAGATGATAGGCTTTCAGGGTCAACGAATAATGTGTCTTCACTCACCTTCTGATACACAATGGATCTGCACAGTCGATCTTCTTTCTTCGATTTTCAAAACACAATTTTTCTATGTATTTACAGGATTGATAACAGGCTTTGTACTGAGCATAACGAGTTATACGCACGTGGCTTGTCTGATGGCGTTCTTCTTCTCATCGTCGAAAGCGACGAGGTTTCGTGCCAACAAGAAATGTAAAATTGAGGGAGAGTTCAAGGAAGGAGGACAGAGGAATTGGATCCAAGTCTTGTGCAACGGCGGAATGGCTACTCAGTTAGCACTGCTTTATCTATTAGATGTCGGATGTGGAGAACGGCCCATCGACTTTGTCAAAGATTATAGAAGTTCTTGGCTGTCCATCGGCATATTGGGTACAGTAGAATGCTGATAGATTTTGACCAAGTTTCATAAATTTCCTGTGTAATTTTCTTCAAATTTGAGCTATCTATTTTCAAACCTTACTGAAATATCATTCCCGCATCCATATTTCATCGTAACTCTGAAGTTTACATTGAAATTTTTTCTTCATCAAGAAATGACTCAGCACCGATAATAATTCATCATACTCAACACTCGAGCGTGGGAATATTGATGAGTTGCTCTTTTGGGGATATAAACACAGGCCAAGGTAGCCTTGACATTATCGCTGTATTCAAGTTGGCTGATATTTTCGCTCAAATTTCGTCACGTACTAAAGATCGGTTTATCGTCAATAGTAGACAAATATGCAAAGAAGTGGAAAGATATTTGCAAGGTTTATGGATCTTTGATCGAAACCTTGAAACACGTTTGAAATCGTATTCTTACAGCGTGTCCAGCCATCCTGCTTCACTTTGAGTCTTCTTCTAGGTGCGTTCGCTTGCTGCAACGGTGACACGTGGGCATCAGAGATTGGCACTGTTATAGGCAACAGCGAACCGTTTCTGATCACTACAAGAGAGAAAGTGCCAAAAGGTTGTCCATATCAAATGAATAATGGGTCTGATTCACCTTCAAATGAATCTCAACACTCGAATTCAATGTGTAATTCCGCCTCTCTAACAGTAAAAAAAGAATATTGATGATCTCTTCTCACAGGCACCAACGGAGGAGTATCTTGGATCGGACTTTTGGTCTCCTTGTTGGGTGGTCTGTTCGTAGGACTAGTCAACTACGTCACAATATTGTACACCGTAGACACGGTGGCCTTGCAGCTGGCTGCACCGCAGTGGCCGATCATTATCGCCGGTGGTTTTGCAGGCCTGGCTGGAAGCGTTTTGGATTCCATGCTTGGTGCCACTTTGCAGTACTCTGGTGCATAAACAAACGATTTTAGCTAGTGATATTCACGTGTCGTTCTTTGACATATTTTGCACGTTCCTAATGTCAGGATGCAATACTAATGATGATTCTTTTGTACCTTGCAGGCATAGATGAGACTGGTAAGGTTGTTGAGCGGCCTGGAAAAGGCGTCAGACACATCAGTGGGAGACAGATATTCGATAACCACAGTGTGAACCTTCTCTCAAGTATTGCAATGGCTCTGACCCTTCCAAGACTGGCGAATATCTTTTGGCCCGCTTGATTATCTTCAACGATCTTCGATTCCGTACTTTTTTATTCCACTTATCATTACCCAGGATATACTTAGTAAGAACAACCAATGAACAACCTGGGTGAAATCGTTTATACAACAAGGCTGTTTTTGTACTATAGGTCAAAGATATCGTTACTAGTTGTTGTTACTAACGGCATACTCGCTGCTTGATCATGATGGACCGACATTCAGAATATTTTCTCCGCAAACCTTTTGCACATTGAATCGAATTCCTGCATAATCAAACAAAAGGTCTTTGCTCTAAGTCGCATCCATTTGTGTTAATGTATAATTATGTTACATTAAAAAGCGAATAGCATTATTCAATCCTTCGCCGATTCTCCGTAGTTCTCAGGGGAAATGAAACGTGTCATTAATGGCACTAATTAATATCTCTCATGCTCACGTCAAGGGGACGCAACTTTCATATTCCCTTAGAACCTGTCTAGTCATCCATATTTTCGATGAATTACCAGATATGCAACCTATGGATGGACCTAAACTGGTAGCTGTTTGAAATGTCGATTGAATCGATGTCATTTATCGTTTCGAGGAGTGAAGGTGTAAGAAATCAATGAATAGTTTACCAATTGTTACTATGACTGTTGTTGTTGAGAATTTATACCAAGCGATGATCCACGAGAAGAGATGGAACGATTGTACGACCGATTTCTTTTCACCATACAAGAAATCATCGGCGCGATAATACATTTTTCATATTTTCTCTACTTACCTCTTTTCAAATTTAGATAATGATGTACCCCCTTTCCATTCCTTTGTGGTCTGTGTGCCAGGCTGGACAGCGCCACAAGTGGCGAAAAGTGGGATCAGCATGGGCGGAAATTAATGCCGATTGGTAAGATTTTATGTCGTATGTATTCGCAACCACCCAATTCATGTGCCGGCTTTCTCCGTTACAAAGTGTATTTTTTTCACCACTGCTAGCGCTGGAGGATACTTACACATCTCATTGGTGTTTGGCCCTCCATTCTTGTTCATCTCGTTACTGCTGAAGTACGGCATGATACTCAATCCCTGTATTGTTGGTTCAAATATAAGATCAGAACTTGAAATCTGGAAAACGAACTTTTGCGCAGCATTGGATCTTTTGCCCGAAACTATTTCAGGTGGCAGCAGGGGGCTAATCCACCAGGATGGCGGCGTCACTTACTCATATGATTCAGTAATGTATTTTCTGCGAATTGTGATAATTCGTGTGAACAAACTATTCCAGGTGGCAGCAGGGGGCGCCTGGAATAGTTTGTTCACACGCGTTATCACAGATGATACATTACTGAATCATACGAGTTATTGCCGCCGCCATCTTGGTGGCTTAGCCCCCTGCTGCCATCTAAAATAGTTTTTCTTGAAGCTCGGCGTAGATGGCATCATCATAGCTTGTGTCAAATCGGGCTGAAGTAGTAGTAAGTAGTAGCAGAATCTACCCGTCCCGCTGCTCTCGACGGGATTTCACTGTATTAATGGATTCTTAAGATCTCAATGACAGTTAATTTATTATTACTTTATTCAATTTTGATTTGAATAATTCCGTTCAATCTCGTTGATTCGTGTGAATAAGGAACATAATTCACAAACAATTATTGGCTCATCATAATTATCGCCGCATGGAGGCGTCAAAACCGCGTAAAGGACACCTGTGATTAATTTTGCGGCGGCGATACTCATCCTTCGCAGTGAGAAGTTGATCAATAATAATCTCAATTATTCGTTTACCCTGAATATATATATTTTTGGGTAGTACTATCAGCTATAGGTAATATGAATGTGTACATATATTAAAAAACAGCTTGACGTTTGTTTTTCCCCATAATAGTGTGCACGTGTTTAGTACGGTTTATTATAGTTTACAGACACATCATTGCATGTTCTTTGTGGATATACAAAGATATATACATTAATTGTTTTTTTGTTTGTGCTGTACAGAAAATTTTACACGTCAGATCATTTTTTTGACAAATGAGTCATCCCCAAAGTCAAGAGTCACCTTTTTTTTTGGTCTCACATCCTCATTCATCTGCATTGCAATTGTAATATCAGCTCCTATAAAACTTGCCCGAATCGGATATTCCGAAGCAAAACATTTCATTTCATTTCATTGTGTGCGTGTGTGAGTGAAAGATTTCACTGGTAAATTTTTTGAAAGATATTGTTAAAATTATTATCGAATTCTAATTGATCAAAGGTTCACCCTTATTGATAGTTGGTTGTGACTCATTTGGCAGAAAATGTCTCATACAGATTATACAAACATTGATTGCATTATTTTAAATTAAAGTTAGTACATAAAAATGTCCCATACAGATTATACAAACATTGATTGCATTATTTTACATTAAAGTTAGTACATAATGATAGTATTTTAATTGTTACATTGGTGAGCCGGCTAGGCCAAAGAAGAATTTCTGTTCGAAATACGACACGATTGTTATTTCTCTCATTTTTTTGAGTACATAATTTTTACATAACGCGGAAGATTTCATAATCGTTATTATATGTGTTCATTATCAACCGCAATTAGTACTATCAAGGGTCTTACTTTTATTTTACAACATTACGTTTCATTACATATTTTCGTTGAATTATTATTGGCTCATCATTTATTGTTATTTTTAGTTAGAAAGATACTAAATTTACTCTGACAATTCTGTATAAAAATTACTTTAATTGTCATACATTTTTGAGTGATATGACGAGTATAGGTACCGAGTACTTTATTATTTCATTTCATTATTCCACCCTGAAAGAAGCTCGAAGGGAAATCCGGTACATCAAAATAGGACAATCTGCCGAAAGAGTCACTAACCACGATACCTGATAAAAGTATGACCAAACTGCACCAAGTGAAAAGTGTACAATAGTTAGGAGATGAAGAAAAACGCAAAAGAACGAGCGGAACCCTTTCAGAAAAGGAGGGCTATCCGTTCCTGGGTCCTGTGGTCATCTATATCGGACATATTCGGATAAATGACTCACTGTACTTTTTTTCAAATTTTATTATTTCACTGTATCATGGTGTACAGTGAAAGCCGAGGGGTGAATAAAAAACAAAATCTGGTGTACGAAGGGCCGGAAATGTTCGGAAATGTTGGAAAATATGGTGTACACACATTTTTGCGTGTCATCTAATATTCTGTTAGATAAGTGAATAAAGATTGTGATCGATGAATTGGATCTCATTTTACTGACCAGTATAAAAAATTATAGCAGTTTGAAGAACTATGGTCATCTCTCCCGGAATTACCCTTTGGTATATTTTTTTTTTCTTTTGAAAACTCTATGGGCTTTTTGCCAGGATATGTGAATAAGTCGTAACCGACAAAACTGTAAAGTTCGGAAATGATCCACAGGAACAAACTCGCAGAGTTAAAATTTGAAAAATTCTGGCTCTAGTCTTTCTCGTAACCGGGTTACTTTCTCGATCAAAGTGCAAATACACATTCGCGTGTAATATATTCTACACATAAAACACAAATTTACTTCCAATTATTTTTTCATTTGCAACAATTTCATTTCCTCCTATATTCCACCAATGCAATCTGAACCAGGTCCTAAGCCACATAATATACCTGTCAAATGCGTCAAACAAAATCTCTGTGTGACGCCACTCGTTGCAAAGCCATCAAGTCAAAAAAACTTCGGAGGTAGAGAGGAGTAGAAAATTATTTTTTTGAAATTTTCCCACCTCACAGCCCTGTGAACAATCTTATAACGAGAGTTACCTGTATATTATTGGAAATAAAAAATCTACAGATAGGGATATTTTAGGATAAAACGAATTAGCGGCGCCACCGGAAAAACGACTCAAATTGTGCCACTTTCCGCCGCTAGGAGCGCCACTGACTCTGATTTAGTCGCTTTCTTTGTGGCGCCTCTAACGGGAAAAAGGAGCGATCCAGAATGCAGGATCCTCATAACGAGGCTAAAATGAGCCCAAGACTAGCCCAGAATATTTGGAGGTTGATAGGGTTGGGGGATTATACCCAAAATATTGTGTTAGTAGTTGTGGTTATCAGCACTGGCTTTGGTACTGGTTAAAGTCGTTGGCCGAGTCGTTGCGTTTAATAAGAACCTGAAGATGATTACTACTTCCTCGACGCGCGGCGGCCATGTTGGACTCCGCGACCTCCTGAGGATCCTCCGCCGCCGCCGACTGATAGTCACACCTTCTCCTCTCCCGCCATCGGACCTGCGGTCGATCGGACAAACTGAAACAATCAACACCCAAAAATGGACTCGACTCGGGCGATGCCATTGGCACGATACGGACGACAGATCTAATTCAGTGAAAAACAATAAATGTAGTCAGTTGATCATTGTTAATCACATATCGATCTACAATGACAGAAAACGATAACGTGCTGTGGTAATGTTACGGGCGAACCTCCCCGGTCAATAGATTATGGTGAGCAAAATTATTTGTTGGAATATTCAAAATTCAGCGATTATATTCAACTAAACTTTAACGTGTTAGTATCATTGTAAAAAGTTAGTCCGCATTGCACCATTGACGATACAAGCTCCACGTACAGACTCATGCAACACTTATGTGTGTTAAACGTGTGATGGTATTCAAAATTGAGTCAGTTCAATTGCTTGAATTATTGTCTCATTTTGAGTTTATTTTATTAGTTACCATTGTAGAAGAAATAATGGAAACTCATACACTAACCGAGACTGTTGTTGCGGTACAGGAGTTTGCCCTCTTCCTCACGAACGCGGTTCCTTCCCATTTACGTTTGAACTGAGTTATCACCTCACCGTTGCAGAAGCAAAAGAGTATCGCTACGCAAAGACCCTGAAAGAAGAGGAGATCCATCATTATACGAACAAGAGTTCGAAGATGTTTTGGTGCACCTGAAAAGACGCCGTGATCGCGGAGACTACTTCGTAGGCTCGTTCCCAGGGGTGACCATCGGGTGGCCGGAACGGAATGACCAGATAATGAAGACCCAACAGTGGGACCAGAAGTAATGTTGCCCTGAACAAGAAAAAGCAATCTCTGTCTGAAGAGGCAGACGTTCGTATTCATTGGTATGAGGAGAGCAAGTATGATCATGTGAAACCTGAAAGCCTGAAGTATCGCCCTAGAAGGTCCGCTACCGATGGCCGGTCCAGCTCGTAGTTTTGTCAAGAGGACGCGCACAATGTTGCAGAGGAACAGCAGGTTCAGTAACGTGGAAATTCCAACTGGGTAGAGAAAAACGCTCGTGTATTTTGACTCGTGTATCCAGCATCTGAAAAGAGTCAACTTTTTCATACGTGTGAAATATTTTGATTGGACACATTCTTCCTTCATCCCGCATGAGTGAAAAGCGTTTTCCAGATGTAAATCCACGAAGAGTGATGATGCAAGTTCTGAGTTGAATAAAAGTTACGCGTTTATAAGAATCATGGAGAACAGCGAAGCGTGTCCGTCACCTGCGTATGGAAACTTGCTACCAAGTTTGAATTGGATGTGAAATTGAAAGAAAAACTTTTCTCAGTTGCTGGGCTGCAGGCACACTTCGCGGAACCTACCCTCTGTACTAGAACTTTTCCCACGCTCTTTAATTTCTTCCCCATCGACTTCGCGCATCGTTGAGCTTAAAAACACCCATTTATTGGGGGATGGAGACACCCACAAAGGCCTCAAGACCCCGATGACGAGATATTTATTTGAGGGGTGTAAAAATTTCAAAATTGATCTCGGTGCGAATGTAGAAAACCTTGCGAAAGTTTCGATACGTGCTTCATGTTGCCACTGATCTAGTTATCGCTTTTGACCGCTGGGCTCGATGCGGTATGCCATGCTGGTGGGCACTCCGCACTTTGCCTTCCGTGTATCTACGTAGCTTGCCAAATTAGATATTCGGACGTGCTCTCCATCCCCATGCGTCGTATATACATCAATTAAGTCGCGGTAACATTCTACCAACCCACACGCCATCCTAACCATACACAGAGTTACTGCAGTCCTCTGTTCGTAATTCGCAGACCCGAAACCACTGCCCGTGCAATCCATTATTTCCTCTTATTAGATCCGCATGCGTACCTTGCATGATTTATGGTGAGCTTGATTCAAGCGCAATCGAACGCCACAAAAAAGCCACGGCCCTGGTTTATCTTCAAATTTGATTCAATTTCCGATAGCCACATTTCAAGTACGTTTTGTTTTTTCATTTTTGTACATGTTCATGGTTTTGGAAGAATTTTAGCTCTCGCCAAAAAAGCTCTGGGTCTACTTTATTGCCGTGAATGTCGTAGCCTGATCTAATTGGAAATAATTATACGTATACGAACTGCATCGTGTCCTCTCCGTCGTCACTGGAGGCCCTCAATGACGCGTAGATGATAACGATGAGGGCTGGTGTGGGCCAACCCAGGCACATCAACCATTTGACTAGCTTGTGCTCGCTGGTGAAGGCGCTTACCAGAAGAGTGTGCAGGTAAAAACCCTCGCATAACATCCAGGCGTAATTTGTCAGTAGAAAATAATGGAGAACCACATGAAGAATACGGCAGCCGATCTAACGACAGAAGCAGTCCATGTGGAATGAATTATAATTGACCAAAAAACGAAAAAAAAAAACGAGACCTACCCCATTTTCTAAGCTAATTTCCGCATTGGGGACAACGAAACCGTACCAAATCAGCCACAGCGCATTGTTGAATGCGAAAGAGGCGAACAGGTTCATGTGCAACGTGATTCTGGCACATCGCAACGATCTGTAACATTGAATTATGGCGAATTTAATTTCCATATTTGTCCTCAACTGAAACGTGAAATTTTTTCATGAAACTCACCTAAAGTAAGTAAGAATCGCCAGAGACAAGAGTAGGGCGACGAGTGATATCGCATATCCTGTTTTGTAGATGAAGTTCAGTTGCTGCTGCCACTGAAATGTGAAACAAAAAATCATCAAATCTATCTGCTTGTGGAATAATTTTCAGAAATTTGGTTATTGTTGATGACATTCTCTGGGGGAAATGTATATCGACTGAATCATGACTGGAAACAGGCACGTGCCGTAGCACAGTGGCAGAGTTATTCTTGTATACTGATATTGAAATACTCGAGATGATGGAGCCACAACAGTTGAGGCTTACGAAGAGGATAGGATCTTATCCTCGCATTAAAGAGCCTGGGGAATCGCGTCCCGTGAGTTCTTCTTTCGAGTCCATCTCTCCCCCCGTTTCATGGGCAGGCTATATGTGATATGGTCAATTTTTTATGAATCTGAGAATCTTGTATTCGTGGATAAACAAGAGATGATCGTTACATTTACATGCTATTTCCGCATCGGAGGAGTGCGGGAAAAAGAATATATGGCAGCATGTATGTGGGCTAATCCCCCAATGTGCCAAAAAGTCGCAAACATACGAGTCTCCGGCGTATTCAGAATCATGAATATTTCATATAGTATGGTTCGTGAGCGGTAGTAAACCTGACGATTTTGGAATATTTCCAATTTTATCTTCCACTCTTTAAAAATTATTGGGGCTTTGAAAATAGTTACAAACAAGGATTATTCGAGTCTGAAAAATCGAACCCTTTACTATATACGTGCCATCAATTTCTATTTCCTGAACCTAAATAGAACGTTCGGTTAGGCTTCCGATTCAGCTACTCAATTACTTTCTCTCATCCATCAAAGTAATTCGAGGAAAATAAACTGCTTTCCAAATGTCTATAAAAGGCGATCACTTACCAATAGCAATATTACATCGATGCGTATACTCACACTGAGATCCTCAACGTCCACGCAGGTGGTATAATTGCTCCATACTTGTTGAGATGCGGGGTGTTTGAACCAGGAACCGTTCGCGTCGCATACCTTGTGTGCGAAACCTGTAACAAAATCCGAGAAAACGTGTGAAATCCCTTTTCCAAATTTTACACTGCTAATCGTTACAATTTTCATAGCATTTGCTTCCTCTTCCGCTTGATTTTCTGATGATGCTGTCTACGATCGACATTCACACTTGTGAACGAGCGCCTCGTAATTTAGACGGAGCTTTTCAAGTCGTCCACGAGATGTTCGAAAGGGTTGGATCTCGGGGTTTGAGGGAAGGTTCCATTAACCATCACCACGATAACGGAACGGAAACGCGTTGTGCATGGATCGCGGAAACACGGATACAGACTATGTTCAAGGAACGAGCAACCGACCAACACAAAAGCAGCGTAGCTACACGACGGGGAAGAGCATTAATAACAATCTGTCGCCACCGCGTCTTCCGTGGATGCAGTTTACCCAAGACTCCAACACAGTACACAACCTGACGGCTCGGTACCTTGACACGGAGACTGTAGGGGATCTCCGGATCTTGTTGCTCTATAAATCCGCAATTTAGAACAGTACCTTATCTTCCTTTCTCTCCTACGATACAGAGAAGAAATGGCAGAGAGTGTTCGAAGCGTGGTCGATGAAGAGGATTTTTTCCAAGAATTTTACCGTTGATTGTACAATGAAAGCATTTGTCATTTTTGTGAAAATTTAGGAGTTTCCAAAAATCGCAGATCATTACAACAATTTTAATCTGATCGATTTAATCGAATACCCTGCAGGAAAATCGAGTCATATTTCAGAAGAAGCTATTGATCTAATTTCTCCGGTTGGAATTGGGTTATCTTACGACGTCAAGGTACGCATGTCTACATCTGAGGTACTTTTGGAGCAATCCACCTGGCCAGATCAAGCTTCAAGCTTGCTCAGAGGAGGATGCGAAAGGTTGTTGAGATACGAGGGTCGAGCCCAGACGAGGGAGAGATTAAAGGATCTACTAAGGGTTTCGCTTTCGGATGAAGTGGTAATATTTCTATAATATCACCCAAACACCTTGATATCCATCGTCAATTTAACCCGAAAACTCATTTGCTAATGTTTACCTAGCATGAGACGTACACCCTTATGTCCATGAAATTTCGTTGTAGAGAAGCTGAAATCTCTCACCTTCAGAATAACCCAGATATTTCATCCGAAAAGGCAATTGATACCGGTTGGTACAATTATACGAAACGATTTTCCTGCGTCTTTCAGGCATTTTGTGCAGGAGCTTTCCTCCCTCTTGCAGAAGCATGTGTAACGATCAGTGTACGATAGAGTAAATCTGTGCATGTGTACAGAGTATAGGTAATTTGCTGAATCGTGTTATTCCAAGTAATGGAATACCAACATTTACTTTACCCTCTGGTACACCTTGTGACTCGATGAGAAGAGATACCCCGCAAAGAAGATGGGACAGTATCAACTTTTTCTTTTGTCCACAAGTGAGAGAAAATCTGGGAATAAATAATAAACGATATTGTGACATTTTTATGAAAAATTCTGAATCGTATATATGGAATATAGCCTTGAGCTTGTGCGCTTTCTACACTCACGTCGTATAATTTTTTGGATACACGAATACTCGCGACATCCTCTTGTCAAAATTTGTTTAAACGTCTTAAACAGTAAATATTGGCTGATCCATTCCTAGAGTGGTCCAAAAGGAGAGGGCAAAAAAATCCACCCAGTAAAGTGAAAGACGTCGTCACTTGTCAGCACAAAAAAAAAGTATATAATTGCGCTCTTTTCGTTGGTAGCCATTCCGCTGGTAAGTTGTCATGATACCTGGTGGATTTCAATTATATGAATACGCTTGCTGTATTACCATTTGTCACAAAAGCCTGAGATTCAGGTATTGCACGGATACAAGGTAAGGTTTAGCATACATAGTAGTAGACTTATTGATTGTCGGAGTCCTCGATGCGATACCGAATCCCCTCGAATATGTAGAAATCATTGGCATGTATGAAATTCCTCGACGAAATGAAATTCCGATACGCTGCAGAAGTCGTTACCCATGGAAAACTGTTCACAATAGGGATGCTTATATTGCTTATGATCAGAATTTACCTGATCGTATCGTTCAGGATTGAATATCTGCAACTACTATAGCATTTGGTCGTATCGATTCGGTATCAACCATCTAAATATCCACAAATTACCCCATTGCGAGATCCTTTGTCCGGCAATGCACGTTGAATCCCCCCTCAGCAAACCAATGAATTTAACTTCCCCGTAGCTATTACCAGAATTATTCGCAGCAAGTCACTAATCGCAGTTAAGATATTAACTTTCTTTGGTAAGCTCGGCAATATCATGAAGGATTTTCTGAAAAAAGTTCTCACGAGCATGGAATATTTTTATCCACGGAAGGTGGCAACTTTCATGAAGACAGCCCAGCAAACACAGAACTGCCGAAATCATAATGGCCCAGCACTGACAGTGCTGGCAATGTGATGGTATAGGCAAGCCTTTGCTACGCCACTACATATATGTGAGATAGTGGTATTTCGGTAAAATTTGTCCGGTATCCAACCATTGACGGGACGATGTCGGTGACCAAGTACTGGTTTCCTGCAGGGCATTTTGCAACTTGCCACAACCGAGTTGCCGTCACTTCACCCGTATGAACAACATATGCACGCCTGTATTTTGATGACGCAGTTCGCACGCGTCTTGGCGCGTCTTCCTACGTGAATAATATAATTACTTAGTGCATTCAAGGAGCGGGAATGGAAAAGATGCCGTCCACGGGTAACTCAAAGTATTCAGTTAAACTACATTTGCTCGGAATTCAACCTTAAATTCAATAATGAGCATTCTGAGAGATAAAGGATAAGAGAATTTTGAGGTTATGATTCGACTTTTAGGTAAATTGTCTGCTTACTGAGCACGGAGATAGTCTTCGTGTTACTGAGGTTCATTTTTGCCTGTTGCGAGCCAAGATGGCTTAAAACAGTAAATATCCCTTCAAAAAAAAAAGTCAAGGTGGCAAGTCTACAGAGATATCAAGAAAACTGTCCAGGAAACTATTCAGTTGACAAAGCTAGAAGGCAAATTGAAAAATTATGAAAAATTGAGGTTATGTGCATAATTTGATAATTCTTATCATGCACAAAATTGGTAATGGCGCAGTACCGTATTTCCGTAACTCTATGATAACGGTTCGATAACAGCAGCCTTACCAACTCCGGTGCTGGTTAAATACCGATAATTTGACAGGCTACTGCAACCGTTATTCTTGCGGTGCGGTGAAGGTAAGACGAAATCGATTGCACAAATTTGTCACATAGCCATCACTGGTTCGGTACAACAGTATAATACCGGTCTTGCCTTCAGTGGCCCGGCTGTCGGCCACTGTGACACCATGGTGCTGGGCCATCACAAATCTTCCGGCAGCGGTTCGGCACCTTTAGTATCGGCGTTCCTCCACCTAACCAGTAATGGCCCTGCAATCTGTGTTTGCTGGGAGTGTTCTGCGAGGATTGGATGAAGAAGTTTCACGCAAAATTTTATGCAGCTACTCCAAACTTTCCACAATTTTTGTTTCAGATCCTTTGTGATATTGAAGCCTTTCTCACGATTAGCTGAACGGGAAACTTTTTCCAGTTATAATAACGACCGACTATCTTCCGCTAGGCGCCAAATCTCTCAGGGAAATTGATGGGATAGTTTCAAATCACGTGATTGTCCCCTCGAGATTAAAGGCAGGTTCGCATGTTATCACAGCGGGATATGGGTTTAGAGGAAGGTTGATCCGCCAAATGAGAAGGGGAATGATTCAACCCCGCAGGGATAATGTACGAAATGGACGTACATTAAAATGTACATAACACGAATTTTGATGCAATCTCTGAGTAGCTAATGCTTCTTATAATTCAGGTCAGTGTAAATTCACCGATGAAAATATTATTATCAGGTGAAAAAAGTTAGGAAAGTACTAATGGAGGAGCGGATAGTTCTTCGTCGAAGTTCCGAAAAAATCCAAAATTGTGTTGCAGCGTTATTTTCGTAGAATAATTCATCTGATACAAGAGTTCTGTTTGATTTTCTATGATAGAAATTGTGATCAGTGCCGACATGGAAATCGTCAGAAGTGTCTCTATGGTCTTCAAGATATTCTTTTTCTCTTCATCACCCAAAATATCTGACTAGAATTTCTTGGAAAAATGGACATTGAATGAGAGTGATTTCTAATTTGTATAAAAACTGTTCATCATTTCTACTGTTGGTATATGACGATTCGTTGCACGTCTGAGGAGTGCACGTGAAAGATTGATGTTCTCCAGAGGATGCATAATGCGATCACATATGTATATCTATGCATGAGCGTACACACGACGTACTTGAAATATTCTGCTGTGTGTGTTGCAATTTCAGAGAGTCGCAGATCCGATATTTCCATAGCTGTATATCGCATGGTCAGCACAGGGTGAAAATACTATGTCACATATTCTAAGAGATATATGAAAGGAACATATTATATATCGCCCAAGAAGCTCCACGAGTGTCTCATATAACGTTTGAATTCACCTCGAATATGAGGATAAAATATGTGTTCCAACAGATTTTACCGAGGGGACCAGAGGCACTGGAACATTTTAGAACTTGTATAAAATTGACGACTGAAATGTAGAATAAAGAGAACGACTTCTCGGAGACCAGTTTTTCGAGATCTTATATATCATTTGCGATAGAAAGAGACATTCATAAAGTAAATTTAAAAAAATATCTCGTCCAGTTTTTAACAGAAACCGAAATCCTGATTGTCAGAAGAATTCCCCAACATCCTTTTTCTCCCTTCTCTCCCCAATTAGGTGATAAGGAAGTCGCTTCTTTGACCAAATCCACGATATCTTTGTTGTTGGAACGGATTGAATTGAACGACTTTGTCGCACCAAGAATAACAAGATCGTCATAAACTAAGTTCAGTTGTGATGTAACTCAGAGAACTTCCTGTTTCACTTCCTGTCTATATTTCCTCAGGGCAATCTCCCTCGGAATACAGAGATTCAATATTCAAGAATAGCTCGAGAAAAAACGACGCAGCGACTTGAGCATTTTTTCACTGTATTTCAAATATCCTGCAGCCACATAGTTATTGTAGCAACTGATGAATCTTTCACAACTTCAGACCAACCGGAAATTGGAAGTTCGAGGTGAAAAGTAACCCTTGATTACCCTGCAGCTGGTGTTTGAATAACTCGAAACTCTCGCAATCGGGCATGAAGAGTAGTTTCATACGACGTGATTTGCGGTAAATACAGACTCAGTCATTAGCGTGGCATCGGTTCTTCGGTTCTCCAGATTATCGATTCCCAACGACATGACAGCCGGCTCTAATGGACGCAAAATCCATCCCAGAAATCAGAACCGCAAATTCTGTAGTATTTCGAGTGAATTAACGGGGGTTCGAGAGGCAGATTTGTGCGAGACGACTCATTAATTCTTGTTTGTAATCAGCCAGATTTCCTGAGCTTTTTTCAGTCTGACTTGATTCGGGCATTTTTTGTTTTCCCCGGTGTAACTTAACTGGCTAGACTGAAGCCTCCTAGCTTTAAATGCCACGGTTATTTCACGTATATTCATTTACATTATTCATAACTTGGGATCTGGATGTTTCGTGCCAGCAGACATTCCGGCGACAGAATATAAGCACGACCAATTAGCAAATTGTAAATTATTGTCGTCATACGATATTCGCAGACACGGTGGAGCAACGTCAAATGTTGACTATCAGGCAATGGATAATCTCGAGCGATTAGACCCAGGTTTATCCATCGTTTTGACAAGTATTCCAAGAATTTATCGTTCGAGTATATACTTGAAAAAAACTATGTACATTTTCTCAGACGTATTATTCTTAAAAGTTTGAGTTTCACCCGACCAAACGGTACGTAGTCACGGAATAAACGACATAAGAAATTCAATTTATAAAATGAAAGTTCGTGATTTATTTCCACATTCACAGCAAGCCAGTGTAAATAAATTCACAACGTCTCGAGCTGTAATACTTCGTCTTTTTTCTTTCTATTTGAAACCATTTAAATTCGCGATAAAAATCGTGCCTGTAGTATATAGGTAGATAGTAAACGGGGCAAAATAACCGTGCTCGACAACCACGACGCGATGGTTCGATAAATGTAAAGTATGCCTATTACACTTCGTGTTTAAAATTCAGCCACTCATGCCTCACGTTCTTCGAGGTCTCAAGAATGCTTTTAAAACCCCTCATTACCTAAGCTATACAGTATTTAGCCGCAAAACACGCACATACGCATAATAGACCGCAAAACTTATTCACCTGAAGAAAATTGTTCCATTTTTTTATTCGGTACTAATTTTTCACACGAACACGGCACGTTTAATGAAAAAAAGGACAATACCGAAGATTGACCTGTAAAAATATCTTCGGTCTACGCAATAGTGAAGAAGAAGATCCTTTTGATTTCAGCGAATTCTTATTTTTGATGCCCCATGATGTCCTGACTTTGGCATGAGAAATCGACATTGAAATGCCAGAAAGAAAAAGTGAAATAAACAGATAGTCGAGGCATTAGAATACGTTAGTTGTGGTTTATGTTAGGACTAAGGTCCTTAGAGCCCAAGTGGTTGCAGCGATCTCTAGAATTTTTGTGACCACCAGTTGGTCTCTAAAAGTAATGCTAAGAGTTACGATGCTCCTTCCTTGAGGTATGAAGAGATGAAAAGATTAATTTCAATGATCAATTCCTTCCTATTTATGTTATTAACGATCCCATTTCCAATATTTCAAACGGGCGATTCAATTAAGGCAGCTGGTGAGCTTCGACGACAGTTTCAATAATTTTTTAACCCCTGAGAACATTGGCTAACACGTGAAAATCAGTTATTTTCCTTTACAGCTGAGAGAGGTTCATGGAAGATCGTTAATTAACTCGATGTATTAATTTATGTGTATTCGTATCAAGTCCCGATGTAGGAAATTGCTATCAGAATCAGCGTTCTATTTCTGAGAGTGGCTCTGGTGAAACTAAACATCTGAAGGACCAACTGATTGTGCGGGTTCGAATAAAGCTTAGGACAGACGAGTTACGTAACTGGGCCGCGGTCGCCGTGGTCAAGGAAGCTTTTTGCAGAATTGACAGTTAAGCTTCATGACGCGTACGAACTTTGCCATTCTACGAATCGGAAGCGTTCAGGAAACGGTATAAATCATTCAAGGAAAAAAAAAAGGAAGTACATACATCAACTAAAGCTAGTCCAGAGCTTTCGAGTTCAAAGTTTCAAGTGGAGTTCCCAATCCGCTTTCCACCACTGTATATCGATTGCTGTTCGATAAAACTTTCAGATTGGGTTTTATCGCTTTCCCAAACTCTCAGAGGCGTTCGAATCAGCACGAAAACTACAATTATTTGAGTAAAGCTCCCATAAAGTCTTCCGTCGAAAAACAGAGAATTGAAAATCGAAGAGACCGGATTGGTAATGAACCGAACAGTAATCCCATAGATGCTGAAATTGATTAAGATTGGACACTATGTGTAGGCTTCACGGTGTGCTGCTTCAACGCTCCAAGCCAGAAGGATTCGGATACACACAATTCGAACGATCAATTAACACCTATTGGTCGAGGACCCCGAAGGACTCTTCGGTGTAGTGGCGAGGTCGTCAAAGCGCCTTCGCCACTTCGAGTCGACGAGCGATTCAAGTACCGAAGAAATTACGCGGAATGTTTGCGACACCACAATTACAGTCCAGGTAGACAGGATGCCTGGGTATTGATACTGCCAGCCGGCGTCAATAAAACCAAAGTCAGGACACCTGAGTTCATTGTTTGTCATTTGAGATTTTTTTCTTCGATAAATTTCAGGTAAGTTAAATCGACGAAATGGTCTTGAGCACTGCGCAGTTCGGGTCAATCCCTCAATGGACATTGCTATACTTTTTACAGGATGAGTACAAGTATCGTAAAGATCAGTTTCCTGGATTAGAACCGAAGAGCTTTTAAAACCGGTCGTCTAAAGGCCATTTCCTCCTGGGAATACCTTGCCAGGTGGTTTCAACCTATCTGTAGATAAATATCTGCTATCAACAGTCCGTGGCCGATTACGATGCCGTACATAACAAAGTCGAAGAATCTTTCCTATTTTTTCTCTCAATATACTCACGTCAATTGTAATCAGTTCTTCTCCTAACGACCCTCGCAAGCTCGTATAGCGCGACGAAAAACGTGAAAGGATGTCGGTAATAACTCCGAGTAATAAAGTGTTGCCAGTTTATCAAGCTGCGCGTGATGGACTTATATTAAAAAATTTATTTCAGAGGCACAACGCGTAACAGTTAAGCTCTGAGGGTTTCAGATTAATTCCGAGACTGATGGGCCGGGTAGCCACACGCGGGTAAAAAGAATCACTCCAAAAAATGGCGTAACGCAGACTTCAAGTCTTCAAAGACTTTCCGTACTTGAGAAAACTTCAGGGACTTCAGGGATTTCACGGGACTTCAGCGACTTCACAGGACTCCACGTACTTGAAGGAACTTCAAAGACTTCATAGGACTTCAGGGGACTTCAGGGACTTGAAGGGAGTTCTGAGACTTTACACGCTGTTATAATGAGAATTCGTCATGGTGGCGAAAGGAATCGAATCAGAAATGATAATGGGGGTATAATTCGATCATTTCTCGGGTGTTCAAGCGTTGATAATGATTCAAAAGAATCAGAAAATGACTTGAAGGAAGAGAGAATGATAGTTTACTGCTCATTCGGTCAAAGTGACAAATTCTGGTGAAGAATTAGCCATATATTTTGGCCCCTTATTCTTCTCGTCAATCTTGTCTGATTCGTAATCGTGAAGTATTGTTTCAACCACACGGATTGAATCCGAATAATTATACATTCTCCGGCAGAGTCAGCTGCAATTTGTGCTCATTCATAGGCAATGAGGTTATAACCGTCACTGAGGTGAGTGAGGTTGTCAATGAGCAGATACGAATGGTATCAGAGTACGTCTGTAATTTCTTGTCTCGGAATTAAATCAGCTTTGATTTCGAGTGATGATAATCTTATTCAATTATTCAAATCTGTACATCTATTCACGTTTATTTTTGGCAACGTCAAGAGTACTTCGGCAGAGCTTGAAACAGATCAACTGTTAACTCCGAATCTTGAAATACTTCTTCACGGTATCTTCTGGAAGCAGATCATACAGTCGCTGGTACCAATAAATTCACGTATGAATGAATCCAACCGCGGTTTTGAAAAGATTACAAAATACTAAAAAGGTTACTGAGGATTACAAAAGATAGTAAATTGAGGAGCCATTCAATGTCTCTGGCAAAATTGATCAATTCAGTCCTCGATTTAGCAGTAAAATAAATGGAAGAAATATTGACAATTTTTTCAAGAACCATTGGAGTTGATCTATTATAGTTGCAATTTATCATTATCCCTCGGCTACATTGAGTGCCTATAAGAACCGTTCGCTCCTGCAGGTCCTTCCCGTGTCAGATAGGTGGAAAATCTAATTTCGTTCGAAGAAGGAAAGTGCTGACTTCACTTATAGTCAATCGTGATTTTACGGTAGTGGAAGAATAACGATTCTATAATTGGATCGAGAGCCTGGGTGTGCAGTTCAGTTCAAACCCTTCCCAACTTTACTGCCAGCTGATCTCTGATCTCTTAACTCAAAATCCGTTTATCAAGTTCGAATTTCATTTGCTTTCTCATACAACAACTCACGCCAATAGCTTTAGAAGATCACTAGCTTTCGGACCACTGAATCGAAAATCAAATTCTGATTGGTTGATTGAAAATCCAGTGGCTGGACTCAACCACGTGGAATCACACATGAAGAGTGAATTATAATTACACGGTTCAACTTTGACTTCCAATTACATTTTGGTTCTTATCACTGCCACAATCATGGTGCAGTTTCTAATCCTCTGTCTCGCCGTGTTCCCACAATCAATTAATTAGTCATGATTAAGGTTTATCGTCGGTCTATCGTGACCAGACTGTAAACCGGAACAAACGACCCGATTGCTTTGTAATTTCTTCGGAAGGGATGAAGTGGGACTTAAACAACGTGAATTACTGCGATTTAATATTCATCAGATTGAATTGAAACCAACAACGTTGTCGATCAATTATTCGTGCTACCTAATTTTCCCATTGTTTTCTGCTTCAGAAGACATCGGAGTTTTTCAACAATTAGGAAAAGCTTGGGCGGTGGTCTGAGTCCGAACGACGAAATAGACGAAGCGTTTATCTCTACGTTTTAGGGGTTTTATATGCGAAGTAACTTCAGCAAGAAATATTCATCTCAATTTTAACCGGTCCGTAGTTGCGGGGGTAGAATTACTGGGTTGAAAAAAAAAGTCCTTGCGGTAATTTGTTCCACTCTTTTAAACCGCACCGCGTGTACAGTTTACCGGATCTGATGCCATAGGGTTTCAACCACTTCTCGACCCGGTGAAAGCTCAGAAGAAATCGGAGAGATACATTTGGCGTTGTTTCCCAGCTGTCACATCCACCTTTACCCTCGTCCTTTTAACCGAGTAAAAGCTTTGTGGTGGCGGACAACTCGTCGTCTGAAGGTCTGCAAGGAATTTGGAACGCTAAGCACCGTGAAACAAGGGTCAAAATGCGATGCTATAACTGTAGTTTCGATTATAATCATAATAATAATCATCGCCGCAGGGCTCTGCGCCAGCAGCCTCATACCTATTCTCGTTTATCATCAGTCCCACGTACCGCTACACCACTCTGGTACTCTGTTTTACAAAATTTCACTCGATCCTGCCCCCTAGCGTTTCGGAACCACAAAGACTTTTGCGGTGGACACGAACGAGCTACTCTTCGGACATGACGCAGACATTCTCATTAAGAGCATGCTACACTCATTTTTTACTCTTCTTACCGACCTTACCGGGTTTTCACTGATAGCAAAGCCTACGCGTCGCGAGCGCGGAAAAGGAACCAAGAGTGCAATTCTAAATGGAATTCCGAAGATATATATCGGAAAACTTCTTTGTTTCATGCAACAATGAAGACGTATTCTTTTAAACTGCACAAAATGGTAATTGTCGATGTCAAGCGGTGGTCGCGGCCATGATTGTGAGTTTCGCCCGCTTGACATCGACAATTACCATTTTGTGCAGTTTAAAAGAATACGTCTTCATTGTTGCATGAAACAAAGAAGTTTTCCGATGTATATCTTCGGAATTCCATTTAGAATTGCACTCTTGGTTCCTTTTCCGCGCTCGCGACGCATAGGCTTTGCTATCAGTGAAAACCCGGTAAGGTCGGTAAGAAGAGTAAATAATGACTGTAGCATGCTCTTAAAATTACTACTTAATGCACGAGATATAACTGGCTCTTTGGTTACGATAACTGTACGAGACACGAGACTCATGGGTAGTGTTCGCATTTTTGAGGAAGGAGAAAAATGGGTTAGAGAATTTGATTTCAGAGAAAAGGTCGGAATAGTTTGATAGATTTTAGCCTTCATAATGGCCACTGTCGTCGTTTTTTCGAGTTATAAGATGTCTTCAGTTTTCAGTTTTTAGACTTCAGTTTTCGACGCCCACTAAAACCAATCGCTGCTACACTTGGAGCTACTAATATATTTGAAATTTGAGAATTTGTAAAATTCGAAATTATTCTTTGAAAACTTTTTCTTCTCTGTAAAATTATATTAAGAGTTCATGATAAAGCGCTTTCTTTCCGTCTGATTCAGGGACTCGACGTTAGCGAATTAATTTCATATTTCCATCTTATTCAACTATATACGAGAGGACCTTTATATCGCGAAGTACGGTGGCTGTATTAAACCGAAAAAATTTCCATACGCTCTTCTGCCTCTTATATTTCCCTTGGCAAATGTTACCAGCCTTCGTAATTCTTATTACCGAAATTAGATGTACAAGTGTGTACGAGTGATATACACGACTTGCAGATCCATTTATCGAAAAGTTTTTCATCTGGAGGAATTACAGGCGCCTTGGGAAATGGAATGATATGAAATATGATGCGAATACATAGCGATAAGAAAGTTATATAGCGTATCTAAATAATATTACCAATGAAGTTCTTCATGTCTTGTGATCGTACGCAGAAGTATTGTTATTCAACTTTTAGCATCTGCATCAATAATAAAAGAACATTACCTCACTTTTATTTGAAAGAAGGTCACAGAAATTGTTCATATTGGAGAGAGAAAGCGTCAGGTAGAGATACTGAAGGTAGTAAAAACTTGAGAAAAGACCGGTGATATTTTCTGGTTTTCTTTCGAATCTCCGAGACGTGAGCTGCCGACCAATAGCCAGACGCGATACACAACTGGATGAGAAAAATAAATCGTTTAGAACTGAATTCGATGGGTAAAGCTGGGTAGTTATCTGAAATGCCATAAAAGGAGAAAATGAGGAGAGAACAAAATCGTTGAATTTTTCATACCCAACTCATACATACTTTCATATTTTGACACGTGTTCGAATTCGTTTTCTACTGGGTTCTTTCTACCCGTGTGTTTCACGCAGAAAAAAAGTCATAAATACAATGTAAACACCTTAGATTTCCTCCGAACTCGTTCGTGACCAGGAAATTAAGAGAAGAACAGTAAATTGTGTCCGTCAGATTGTTCTGTATACCGGGCACGATCGAAATGTACAGGCACTTAAGTGATAATGTGTTATACCATACCCGGGAAAACGAGATAAATTCTTTCTATCACCATGACTATACTGCTCAGTGCTCTTTTTTTTCTTTTAGATCGGTCAAGAAGCCATGTTTTCACCTTGAGATACTTCATCGATGTAAAGATATCATAGAAATGCCTATGTGCATCTGCATCAATTTGTCTTTTGTCTGATATTGTTCAGTTTTCTGTTTGACTTGCTGTGAGGCGCATAATTCTAGAATTGTATTTTGGTCCATTGAATTTAAGATCTCAATTAAATCACAAATTAATCGGTTAGGTTGACGTGCATAGTGTTTTGGCCTTGATTATCCATTAGGTGTTCCACTATATACCTATTTGCGTAATTTTTGTGTCGATGTAACCCAAATTCATATCATTTTAACATTCAATATGCAGTTTTGACTTTTTTTTGCAACATTTCGATACAAAACACTGTCAACATTTCGACGGCCGCTATTAATATTGTCTTATGTTTTCGTTTCCATTTGGAAAAGACCTATCTGAAAATGGCTCGGGGTAAAAGACCTAAGTCCAGTGTATAAGCATAGGAGATAAGTCTTTTACCCCGAGCCATTTTCAGATAGGTCTTTTCCAAATGGAAACGAAAACATAAGACAATATTAATAGCGGCCGTCGATTTGTCATAGTTTAAAATAGACAAGTACGACGTATTCCAATCGCGAATGAAACTTGATTTATGAAAGTGCTGACCCTCTCGTTGAGTCCCGTGATTTATGTGTACTGCATCCGTTTCCTGTACACAAAGTATACTACGTCAAATTTTTATCATTTTTCACCCCGCACCTTCCTCACTCTTTTCAGCTCTACACTGACGATGAGCTTACGTAGAGCAGCCGACTCGGGGTCAACTTATCGTATTATATGTATCAAATTATGCAGATGTTTCTCATCATCGATAATGCTATCAACTGTAGTATCTCATCCGCAAAAACTCCTTGTTCAAAAGTTTACTCGGTGGTCACACGGAGTCGTAAGAAATCAAGTGGCTTTTAGAGTAAGTGCCTAGCATTCCACCCTTCGCCTAACCTACTACTCAGACATGCGGACCATCTGGTCTGGTCTGCTATGGAAGACGCCGTTTGTCGGATGTTTTCAAGAAGAATTTTACTGCATCCTACTTTCATCATCCCAGGGTCGTCAAGACTTTATTATACCCGATTATGTTACACCTTCGATATGATCTAGGGCATGAAGTGAGGAACTTCTGAAATTGTGTCAGAATTCCAAGTATCACCGAAATTAATGATGTGATGTGATGTCAAAATGACTTATAGCACAGAATCGGTTTCGCAAACGGCGTATGGTGTAATTCACACGGTTCACCACGACTCGAGGCACGTGATGTAGGTGCAGGTCTGCTCGGGCAAGGTGGTGAATGATGAACGGTTGAAATTAATGAGAATCCACGGAGGATCGCGGGGTATCACGGATAAATAATCTCTCCGCATTTCAATCGTAAAATTTTTTTCCGGGGATATTCATCAGTACTTTCTCACACCAAGGTGCGAAATTGCCCCGTTTCGATTCGAGTTTGCACGCAATTGTGACCGCAGGCGAGGGCATGGATAAGCCCCCCCAAACCGTACTTTTACATTACAAAGTAAAATCCTCGTGTCGAGAATGATAAATGCTGATGGAAATACGCATGCAAATTATCGCGGATCCTCGTCTCTGAAATCTTTTCTTTTTTAATCCTACCCCTATCGATCTTTGCACTAAATCCGTAGCGAGTAGGGATAAAAACCGGATGGATAAGAAAACCAACACGATGATTAGTCTACGATTTCTCGCTAATTGGAGGAAGATAGTCTTTTTTTACATGTACATCTCCGAGCTTGCTGGACTTTAGATTACTTTTCTTCAATATGCACACAACGGACAAGTTCGATCCACTTCTCCCATCCCTGGGCACAGAAACACACGTTCCATCCAGCAACGGTGGCTGAAGTGGGCGAGGGTGGAACCGCTGAAAAAGCAGATGTATTAACATAGACAAGATAAAGGCGGTTTGCTGTACGCGAGACTGCAGTAGATCGCAGTACAGTAAAAAGCACATTACGTTTTGCTTTTTATCGGAGGTGGTGCAGGTTGGACGAAAAACTGTGATATTCAACGTACGATTTCTACGTCCAGTGATACACAATGTTTTTGCTCTTGTCTGCAGAATGGTCAAGATAGGAGGGGCCGTGCATAAATGACGTCACCACTCAAGGGGGAGTCACCGAAAATGTGACGTTTTGCGACATGGGGAGGGGGTTCACGCAAATGTGACGTCACATTTCGAAATTTCAATTTTCTTCAATATTCAGTCAAAAACCCTGTCTCAAATTTGAAAAGCCCGCCCGAGGAGGGTATGTGAAAGTTTTGTGACGTCACCTTGGGGGGGGGTCCAAGCTTTTTGACTTGGTGTGACATGGGGGAGGGGGGGTCAAAAAAGGCAGAATTCATGGTGACGTCATTTATGCACGGCCCCGGAGGCACAAGGATTCAGAAATCCACCGAGTATTGGAACCACCATTGACACTCGTAAAACGATATAGTTTTTGAAAATGATAGAAAGAAAGAGAAGTATCGACAAGTCGAGTAAAATGAATGAACAAAAATCGAATTTGATGATTATGATAGAATCTATCCCTCAAAATATTCATTATTCTCTGTTTCTTTCTTTTTCTTCTACTGAAGTTCCCGATGAGGATGACGAAAAGTCATCGAAACGTCGAACCTTAATTATTTTAAGTATTATCATTGAAGAATAATCGAATATATGAATACGACCAATAATTTTAGGATTAGACTGACATCTCCCAAGCTGACGTTATCACTTAGAAAAAAAGAATTCGGAATATTTTAGGGATCTTGTGCTCTTTCGATGCTCATTTCTTGCCACATTTTCGATTTTAATCAGTGTCTCACTACTGTGATATTTTTTTTTTTTTGTCGAAAAAACAGAATTTCTTCCTCAACCCTCAATTTGTCACAGGACAGTTTCCCACATTGAGGTCACGCGTTTGCTCGTATTGTATCGTAGCGTCTGACCTCCCAGTCGTTAGTCCCTCTCTAAATGCCGATATGAGTGGTCACGTTATCAAGTTGCGTGGACTCGGACGTCTGCGAGGAGTGACTGAAAGAAATATCGACGGTGGTAGTTATCTGGCCTTCAAGGGCGTACCCTACGCCAAACCCCCAGTGGGAAAGCTAAGGTTCTCGGTAAGTGTGCGAAAAAAATGTGAAAGACCAACATCGACGATATGACATTTTCACCGAGAGATGTTCTACTCTGTGAGCTCGTACAACTCAACAGCTGATCGCTGTCACGTGGTACATCCCACTCGGTAGTCGGACTTTGACATGCATTCAATGCCGCTCAACCGCGGTTACGATTAGGTATAGCGGGTTTCTGGCTGTCAGTGGAATCTGGAAAACCGGGAAATGTCAGGGAAGTCGAGCTCAAATCCCGGAATTTTTCCATTTTTCACTTACTGCAACTTCTGCAATGTTCGAAAATATCTAAAACCTCCCCTTAATTCTAAGGTTACCTTAGTTTCTTTCAACTGAAATGTGTATCGTTATCTCTGGTTCGACAATTTTCCCATTTCAATCAGATTAAAGCTGATTACGCTCGAATTTTTCGATTCAACATTTGTTTCCCAGTTTGATTCTTGAAGCGGCACATGAACACGTCTTCATTGACGAATCTGCGCCAAAAATAGACTCCTTTGGGTGCTAAAAATGGCGAATTGAAAAAATTTGCGTACAATAAAAATGAGCAACTTTATTACGTAACGAAAGCTTTTGTTGTTTTACATTCAAAAATTGTTTTGTTTGAGTAAATAGGGTTATAAAATTCGTGAAAAAATTGAAATCTGAGACTGGAACACCGGAAAATGTTAGGGAATTCGATAGCCAGATGTATTTTAACGCCAAAATAACAAAGATCGCCATATTTCATCCTTCACGGACTATGTTACATTCGCTTATTGTCAATCGGCGATCGTAAACTGGTGAATCTTCGTCGATTCCATTTTCCAATGAATTTTCTCACGATAAAGTAATCAGACCTTTGAAATTTGAGCCTTTGCTATAAATTTCAAAACATAGAGTCGAGACCAATATAAGAGACGTAGCGGAATTTTTATGGTGATAAGAAAAAATTCATAACTATACCTTTTCAGTGTGTTTTACAATGTAATCGTATCAACTCTTCCTCGCCGATTTATGATAAACATGATAATTTAGAGCTCATTCTTTTCATACTTTCTAACAATCAGATTGAATATATTGTCAAAGCATAACTAATAGGATATGAGACTGATGAACCTGAAAGTCTGTTAGCTCTTGGAATGCCATTAGCATGTTTGACATAAAATATGCATTTTCTCTATCCGTACATCCATCTACGGAAAATTGCACGTATACTCCCACTCGACGTGGGCCCATCGCTCAAGAATAAATCATCCTCCACTCTACGTGTTGAATAATATGCGTAGTACGATGTGGTTTCACGAGTTCCAGCTCTGATCACCATATCGCGTATCACATTCTAGGTGACTTAATTTACAAGGCATCGGGTTGTAGTTAATTATCACAGTATTAATTACGGAAGGTTGGGTCGGCCTTGACCTCACCAGTGCTGAGGAGTCGTCCATAAACAACACGATGCACTTTACGAAGGTGGAGAAGCAAAGAAAATTCACAAATTTTGACATGTTCCGCACAAAAATTGTCCTAGAAAGCAGAAGAACGTCACTGCAACTGAAATTGATACATGAACCACAGATCACAATATTGTTATACAAGTTCACAATTTGAAGTGACTGAAGATTGGTAAAAAGTCACGTGAGCGCGAACACTTTGACGTCACATATGATGTGGTGAACATTGACCAAAAATGGTGGTTTCTATGTGATGAGACAGTGTTTTATATTTTTTTCTTGTTACTGATCAACTGCATCGTAGTTTGAACTATCGCCGGAAAATAGCGTTCCGTAGTTTACAGACGGTCTCTTATTATCTGCGGCAGGATCCCGTTCCTCTGGAGCCATGGACCGGAATCAGAGATGCTGCAAAGTTCGGTGATTCATGTGGACAGTTCGATGTTGCAACTAGGAGTATTGTGGGCAGTGACGATTGCCTTTATCTGAACGTTTACGTTCCGCCAACCGATGAAATAAAAATACATCAACGCAATTTACCGGTCCTGGTTTTCCTCCATGGAGGCGCCTTCGTATTCGGATCGGGAGACAATTTTATCTACGGTCCAGATTATCTCGTCAAGAAGGACGTCATCATAGTGTCCGTCAACTACAGACTTGGTGTTCTTGGTAAGCAGAAAATTCAATTGGTTATCGTCCTTAGCTCGTCTTTTGATCAGAAATAGTCACCAAGGGATCATAAATCTTGGCTACTTTTCAAATACCTTCGCAAGGTAAACTGGTAAAGAGATCTCAGCATTCATCTTCTCGCACAAAACGTCAAAGATTCCGTATTTGATTCCACAGGATTTCTAAATTTGGAACACCGAGTCGCTCCTGGCAATCAGGGACTGAAGGACCAAGTTTTGGCGCTGCAATGGGTGCAGGAGCACATAGAGTCCTTTGGGGGCGACAAGAACAACGTGACTATACTCGGCGAGAGTGCCGGAGCAGCTTGCGTTCATTATCTCGCGTTGTCTCCGCTCGCAGAAGGTACACGTGGTCTTGACGAGTTGATCATTGCGAGCCGATTACATCCGAAATTACGTAAAAAATTTCAGGACTGTTCCACAAAGCCATCGCTCAGAGCGGATCGGCTTTCTGTGCATGGGCGAGTGTACTCCAAAGTCCAAAGCGCTTTGCTGACAGGCTGCTGAAGCACCTCGGAAAGACAAATTCTTCCAGCGAACAGGAGACGCTTGATTTCCTGAAGACCGTCGACTGCGAAAAGCTCATCGAGGCTCAGAATAAAATTCAGTCAATGCAGGTGCGAATGTATCGTCTCACAATTGCTCATGTTTGCGGATAGTTTACGGTTTGTGTTCACAGGAACGTCTCCAATTAGCTTGGCCGTTCGGCCCGGGCGCTGATGACGCTGCCGAGAAGCCATTCCTACCAAACTTTGTATCTTCGATCCGAAACGGGATTGTCAAAGTTCCGTTAATCCTGGGCTACAATGACGCGGAGGGAATCGCTCTGGTCCCAGGTGCCCGTTATTTTTGACGGATATTTTACTCCTGGATCACGAAGAAGTTTTATATGACATTAGTATGAACTGCTCTTCCAGGATTCAACGAATCTACCTGTAAAGAGATGAATGCAAACTTCGAATACATCCTGCATCCTCAGATCTTGGCAGCGATGAAGCGAGATAAAAATTCAACACCGGATGAAATGAGGCGGTTTTATTTCGGGGATGAACCCTTACATCCGGAAAAGAGCCTTCTAAAGTACGTGGAGATGAGAGGTGACGTGCACTTTCTCAACGGGCTTCACGACCTGGCTGAAATTCAAGCGAAGAAAAGTGCGGCGCCGACGTACTTCTACAGATACTCTTTCGACAAAGGCAACTCTTACATGAAAATGGTTGTGAATATGAGCCACATGTCTGGTAATTCTTCAACAATATTTCCTGCTTTGAAAATCAAGATGAACGACCATACAATTCAGCTGATTCATAATTTTTTGCCGTAGGAGCGTGTCATGGCGATGAATTGCTGTACCTCTTCCATCCTCATGGATTGTCTAACCTGGGTTTCGAACCCCCTGAAGATGGATCGACGGAAAGGACGCATATAGAACGTCTGACACAAATGTGGACGGACTTTGCAAAGACTGGGTAAGACGATTATGCTTCTTTGTGATCGCGCACTGTATGAGCTCCGAAAGGATGTTGCATCACAGGTTTCTAGAAGCCAAAGACCTTTGTATCGGAAAAGCATGAAACGTAACTAGATTTTGTTAATTCTGGTTGAGAATTGTTGCCGGGTAGAAAGTAACGTCGCATCGAACTAATACGGCTGCAATTACAACTAGTTTTGTCGATTTTGCAGAAACCCAATACCAGCCGAAAGCGAATTCATAAAAACTACTTGGAAACCTATAAAGGAAGCCAACGAACTTCATTACTTGGAAATCAATGAAGAGCTCAGACCAGCTTTGAACCCAGATGCTGCAAAGCGATTGTTCTGGAATAAACTGACGAACAAGTTATAACACAAGCGTTGTATGGACTCGAAGTTCGCGAGTCCACATCCAATGGAGGTTGGAAAGTGTCACATCGATAACCTCCATGTGATTGTTAGAAAAATTTGGTCTAATTTAACTTTGAGAAACACTTCCATCAACTTCGGTTTTTGTGTTATTCCTCGCTCACTGCACTCAAAAAGTTGTTAGTAGGTACCTTTTATATTTGTTTTCACCACACCTGCACGGAAAGTGCGACTTTCGGCCCGCTGCGTGAACGGGAAGTCGTGCTTTCCGATGCAGGGGGTGGTGAAAAATAGTATACAACCCACGGGAGTGAAAAAGGCATCCCAAACTGCGTTCTTGCCAATCAATCAATCAATCAATCTCACATGCAGTTTGGAATAGCCTACTTTCCCTCCCTAGGTGTGTAACATACTATTCTATGGATATTGAAATATAAGTGAGGGCATTTTAAACGGTGTAAAATATAATAATTTAGGCGCTGCACTTGACGCTAATTTTTGTCTCAAATCAATCGGTTTTGAGTTTGAAACATAGAAATAGAATTTAACGTGAAGTTAGATTCAATTTAATAGAATAGCATTGTCAAACACGTTCGAAAGACCCGAAATGAATGACTGGTTTAATGTACTTGGTGGTACGCGACTTCACCGCGTCTCTTTATAAATGAAGCAAGGTTTATTCTTTTTTAGTATAACTTTATGTCTCCTTTGCAAGTTTCTTGAAATAGTAGGTATATTGTGAAACGAATAACTTTTTCAGAAGTTTTTTTCAAATTTTTGCACGGTTTGCCAAGGCTCAAATTGTCCCTTTCTGATTATACATCCTTTGCTCTGAATTAGCCAACTGAATCAGACTTGCCGAAACGTATAAATTGTGACACTAGAAAGTACCAACATTTACGGTATAGCTTCTTCAACGTCATGAACACGATATGTGGTTTATAAATCAACTTGTAATAACTTGTAGAATGATGTACGATCTCATAATACGATGGCATGTAATAATTATTTTAATGAACAACTGGCTAATTACGCGTCTGATCAATCTATATCCATATTGGTACATAAATTGTCGCCACTCACAGAAGCTATGAGACGGTCTGCGCGCGGGTATCACGAATAGCTATAGCTCCATAAGTGTATGCTCAATTATACATTCAGACCTTATTGTATTCTGATTGCTTCTTCTGGACGTTATCCGGTGATAATGTTATTGTTACCAGCAACCAGCGTCAATATGTCGACGTATACTTTCATGCGAAATTATCATGTTCATGAGGTTACACAGAGTCGACAAGAAAACATTCAGATAATTAAATCGAAATTGACGGACCCAATTTCCTCACATTTTTTCAAGTTCGATATCCTGTGGAATTAAGTTGGACTACTTCAAACGATCATTAACTGCAGAACAGCGAGTTCTAGATTGATAGTATAACCAAGCGATAGCACGGCGACTGTCCTTGTTTTTCGAATGATGAGGAAGCCATATTGTCACGGTCAATGGATTGGCTAATTGTAATTCGATATTTGTTCAATTTTTCGAAGTGTTAGTAATTTTGTAACAGCTGCTATATACTATACCATATGGGATATGCGACAAATTCAGGATTCCAGTGGTAGAAAATAGCAAGGGAAGTCCTTTTAGAAAAAAGGCAATTTTTGATGGATTTTTTATTATGTTTGCATCATACAGCTTCATCTGCGGATATGATTCCATTTATCATATTTCTGCCCTCGGGATATTGCTATATCGGATTTAATATTGAAAAAGTAGTCTCTATGATAATACCTACAAACAAAGTAACTTGGCAGAGCTGAATAATTAGGTTATCCGAGGAGATACATTTACATGACTTTGAAGTTTGAATCCAATGTTGTTCATTAAACTTTCAGATGAATTTGTTTCAGATGTCTGTATCAGCAAAACCGATGAGCTCCGAAGGAAAGTATCATACGAGATTGCCTATCTCTATACCTATATACAGTTTATCCCAAATGTTAGAATGAACTGTGATTCGACACGAAATATGAAATAATTATGAAAATATCTTCAGATATTACAGATTTCGCGTATTCTATGAATATAGTATAATCTGGACATTTTTTTTTTTTTATGAAAGTGCTCGATGTCTTGCCTTTCAGAATCCATAATTATTCGCTTATATGCATCATTATTAGACCGAGCTGATTTAGAAAATGATTTTCTTGATCAATAAATCAAACACGACGACGAAATCCATACGTAAACATAAGACTGTAGTTTCTTGATAAAATTATAGTTTCAATGTACACATCAAGTATTTTTGTTACATAATACGAGTAGATTTGTACATTGAAGTTATTTCTATTTATTTATATCGGTATTTATATCGTATATTTACATGAATTTTGTGGAAGATTTTAGCAGAAGCTCGGAGAAGAGCCAGAACGTATGTAAATAATCTCTGCAGTCCGATAATGCGCAGTGAGGGTCGACCGGCAAAACAGCCGCGTGACTATACCATGACGTGATCGAGACAATCCAGCCGCTCTCGTCGCTCTGAGTCTGCGCGTTGTGGCAGTTCGTGCTCCCACCGGCGAGCAGTGTGGTTCATGCCAACTTTTGTAGTCTCGTATAAATTTCGTATCGTTGTGTATAATTTGCAGTTACAGAGTTGCGAAAAATACCGAGTGCCTTTCTCGTTGGAGACTTTATTAGACCAGCGAATGATCCTCGCATGGCATTATTCAGTGCGTCGAAAAGAGCTGCGTGTGGATGTGTGTGAACTGAAATGAACTGCGCATGACGTACCGACTGACTTCTGATTATTGTGTCACCCGATCGTCGAGAACGGGTCTTAAAACTGCCCAACGAGTTTCCCGTAACAGTTTGATGTAAAACTCTGCAAGTGTTAATCGGATGGACGTGTAATCGATTGATTGAACCGTAAAGATGGAAATCGAGGCGCCGTACCTTCAGGCGATCCAAGATATCGGGGGGAAGACGCCGGGAGAGAAACAGAGGACGATAAATATCATCGCCAGACAGTTGACTCAAAACGCTGGGTGTGAGATTCCTCATGTCCCAGAGGCCTTGAAGCCATTGGTTGACGTCGAGGTAGCGAAGAACTTGCACCGGTATGAAGGTATCATCGCGGCCTTGAAGAGCGAAGACATTACCGTTGTGAGTCGAGCCCTTCAGGCGAGCTGGTTCTTCGATGGCTCTGACAGCAGCGTGATAAACGCGCAGTACTTCCGGGAGAATGTTTTCCCGGAAATTTCACTGTACGCGCGTTTGAAAGTGATAAAAAATTTGGGAATATATTTAAGGAACACCGCGGTAGCGGCAGAGTTTTTCCTCGTAGTGACTCAACTGTACGGCATCGATCAAGCTGTCCCGTTACTCACTGCTTGCGAGGAGAATTTCGCCTTCGAAATGGTGAAGGAAAATAAAGTTGTATTGTCGGAGAGAATGGTGGCAACGCTTTACCGCAAATACCCGGACATGGTGATTAAGTATTTGAAGCTAAGCAAGCGAAATGATGACGATGCTAGGAATCTGTACCGCATCAACATCAACGATTACACGGAATTTCTTCCTGAGATTGCTAACAATCGATTTACGGAGTTCATGGAGATTTATGATATGCACGATGGCTGCTTGAACGTTAAACTTGGCAAAAAGGCAGCAAACGTATTCGTCAAGACGCAAGCAGATTTGTTGGTGGCGAAGCCAGGTCGATACTTGGAATTAGTGTCGCTGAAGACGGTGACCCAGAAATTGTCTACCGAAAACTTTGCTGAAATGTTCAAAAACTTGTACCCGGCAAAGAAGGAAGATTTCAGGTACAACACACTGAACAACTATTTGCAGTATTACAAACCGGAGCGGGAACGGTTGCCTTTGCTGCTCAACACTTTTCGTCTGGTTTATGGCGCGGATTTGTTGACTTGCGAAAAATTGGTAAATTCTGATCTTATCAAGGTGTTACCTGCGGACGATAGAGTGAAGCAGGCGAGATTGAAGTTGGCAAATGACAAAGACTGGCATTATTACGATCCTGGGACATCATGGCGGTGTTATCTACCAACCACCGAAGCTATTCCTGCTATAAAGCAAGAAATTACGAAATCTTCAGACGCCGCGAAGCGTGGTCAGCTGTTGAAGCAACTGATATACACCTCGAAAGTTAACGACGACGAGAACGCTCTGCTCAAAGTGCTGAATTACATCTATGACAGTCACAGAAATGAGCAAAAGTACGTCTTTTACGGCTGCCTCTCAAAAATTTGCGAATTTTTCGACTTGGCCACGCTCAGTTCCGATCATTGGGAAGTCTTGAACAAGTACATAAAATTAGCTGAAATGCAAGACGATCTCACTAACGAAACGGCTAGTCTGTCGCCAGTGATCGAAGCAGCTCTTCACTTCTGCCTGCTGAACGATCTCCCCTTTGATAACCATTTTCGGATGCTCGTGAGCATGAAGATAGAAATCTACCATTGTCGCTGGAATATTCTGACGAAACATTTAGACTTGGAACGCAAGTTTATGGATTTGTTGATGGAAGTCATACCGCAGCAATATCCCTTTGATAGCAAAATATGGAAGGACAAAGAGCTCAACATCATCGATAGTCTCGCAACGTCACTGTGGGATTTCAACAAACATAACAAAAATTCGAATAGCAAGCTCAAGAATCTATTCCTCAGGGACTACCCATGGCTATTGGAAAAAATCAAAGCTCGCCTCACGAACAAGAAGGATGTTATTCATCATTACTCGCTATCGAACTTGCTGACACTTATGAGAGAAAATGAGCGGGATTGTTACAACGAGCTCATCAGTGACCTTGACCAATTTTGGGCCTTCGACGTACAGATCATCTTCGACATTTTGAGAGTACAGCCAGGACGAGTTTTACAGAACTGGAAAGAGTGTTTACAAGCCGTTCGAGAAAAATGTGATCGCAGACACAAACATCAGTTGTCATTCTTCGTAGCCAAAAGTCAATGGTACCAAGATTTGCCGATAAGATTCTTCAAGGAATCCCTGAAAACGTTCAACGATCCGGTAGAATGTGTTCACTCGGTTGCAACGCTGGCTTTACTGACCGACGGTGATACTTTTGCAAAAATAATCGAACCCTTGATTCCCACGGATGATAAAATAGATATTGATAATCCCGAGGCAAAACATACGTACAATACACTACTCGTCATCGCATCCAATTTGCGGAAAGTAAATCCGCCAGTTTCGTTGGATATCATCGCTAAATTTTGCGTCGGTGATCATCTACAGATGGCAATGCTATTCCTAATGAGCGTCTGTCGTCGAGTACCAGTCGCCAAGGTCATCCCGTTCGCGAAGATGTTGCTTAACAGACGTGTGTCGGTTATGAAACACGGGATTAGATTGATGTATTTAGTTACTCCCCTGGAACAAATATACACCGTTCTTGCCGACCTTTGGAATAAAGAAGGACATACGTCAATCCGAGGTGTAGTTTTCACCAAGATCTACGATCTGTTTTGCAAACAGCCAGACGCCAGAAGTTGGCGAATGATCCATACGTGCCTGGACAACTTGAACACCAAGGACGACGACGAGATCTTCAAAAGTTTGTCGACCCTATCTCAAGTGCCAAATGAATATCTTTGCGAATACATAAAATCGGTATTGAGCGCGATGGATTCATTACAAGAAAAAAGCGAAGACCCGTCTCTGTACGTCAATACCTCGCACGATATAATCCGTAACATCAATGGATCAGTCACTAAAATTCTTCCCGAAGAATTAACTCAGGAATTGATCAAAAAATATTTATTTGTTTTTGACGATAGTCACCTTCTTATGGAAACCGGGATACAACTCGCAGTAAATAGTTATCTACTGGCATCAAAAGAGTATCACGAAGCTAGATTCAAATTTTTTAAGGATTACTTCAAAGAGTCAGTTGAAAAGTATTGGGATAAGACGTACCCGAAATGTGGTAATTTCTGTCCGATGAATTTCGTAACTCACACATTTTTTGCTCGCGTGTGCAGCATGCGCAACGTCAAGTTTGATGTACGGGTCTTCGAATCCTTGCTAGAAATTTTTCAATCGGTATTAAAACCGATCCAAGATGCTGGCTCTTACTTGAATCTCGTGTACATCATCGAGTACTATAAGTCAAATACTGCGGTAGATTTTGGTACCAGATTGGCGCAAAAGATTCCCGAATTAGTCGACATTTTCAGTCCAGAGTGCGTTGTTCCCATCGCTGACCAATTATTAAGCTTCATAAAGCACTGCCAATTTCCTAATTCAGAGAACAACCAAGAATGTTTGTTGTCGATTATCGAAGTATTCGCCAATCATGGAGCAATTCATTGCGCTTTCATAGCTGCTCGTATGTTATTTGACAACAAATCGAAAGAGCTTAACAAACGTCACAAGGCAGTTGTGCACAACTTACGCAATATCCGTCATCCCGGCATTTCCTGGTTTCTGAACGAACACGTAGCCAAGAGCAATTTCTGTCCTGGTTTCGACGAGGATTGATTTGTTAGGATTGAAAGAATGTGAAAACTTTTTGTCTGCATACTGCAGGATATACATTTTTTTGTATATGTAGTCATGAATATGAGACAAATTGAATGGATCATAATTCTGGTTGTAATATTGTGTTTGATACTGTGAAAGTTGTTTTTACGTACCTATATGATAAGCTACTAGAATAAGATGAGCTTCAAACTATCATCAATTTTCTTTGTAAATATTTCTAACCGATTAGATGTTTCATTTTTCGAAAAAACGTTACGTGTACCATATATAGAGTGAAGATATATTTACAGATTATTTTTGTATACTATTTTTCCATCGTGATATTGATATGCATAATTAAATATAAAGATTTTTGTTTGAGATTGTGAAAGTGGATTTTACGCATAATTCCACGCAGATGTTACTTCTTTTTGGAAGTGGTGAGTTTTTACTTCTTTTTTTTTAACGTTACGTGTGTCGTACAAATAGTGGACAAGACGATTTTTTAATACTACTCTCGCATCTTGTTGTTGATACAAATGACATGATATCAAGATTTTTCTACTACCGAAAGATTCTCGCCTTTAGATGTTTGTTTGAGACTAGAGATCATTTTTTTTCCTTTACGCACACGGTAATACTGAATAATTGGTTCCAATTAGTAATTATCAGGGATCCAAGCTATTTGCTTAGAATGAGAGTTACTTTTTTTGTAATCGAATTTCTTCATACACGCTTATAACCTATTAGCAGATGTTCGAACTTTCCGAAGAGTGTTGCATGCAGGTTGTATGAAAATGAAGATATATGTATCTAAGATTATTTGCTAATACCACTTTTGTATCGCGATATTAATATATATGATAGAATATAAAGATTTTTGTGCTAAATCTAGTGTTTCAATTTTTTACTTCCTGCATCCATTAATGTTCCCCGAAGTAGATAATCCTCTGTAAGTAAACTTCATCCACTCTCCTTTTCACTTTGAACCTCTTTCTGACTATAAGGTATTTTGATGAACCTGCATAATCTCACATACAGAGACACTCGTTTAATCAGCTGTCTAACCTATCCAAATCTCTGAGTAACTGGATCCATGGGTTATGTATAGGGCATCAAATTTCAGCTCTTGGAAAATATTCGTACACGAATGAGAGGGGCATCAATGAAGGTATGTGAGTATTTCCTGACTCGATCTCTCTTTGAGTGAAAATTGAAAACATATTCAAAGATGCAAACTGATGTAATACTTTTTTATTACTTAAGTCGAACAACTAATTCTGAATGATCGAACTGGTTTCCAGCGTGACCTGCAACAGAAGTGAATTCTTCGAACAAGCATTTCTTACAATTTTTGCATAATTCAATGCAATAACACTCAGCAATGTTAATTTATAACAGCTAATTGATAATGCGCAGCATAGTTGGCCGCTCGAGACCTATACGACCCTCGTATGATGGCAAGTCAAGCACAATTCAGCAGTTGCTCTTGCTCTGAGACTGGCAGTTTGTGTATCGAGGAGTGTCGTTATACGCAATAACTGGTTTAGTGCTACCATATGATAGATTATTTCGAACTATCAATCGTTTCACCAGAATCGTGAGTTGCAGTTGACTGCAGTTAAAAAGTAACACATAAGTGTCGTGACTGCTTCCAGTCCATTGACCAGTTGCACTGGACTCAGAACGAGAGATTAGTTTCTAACAATGGCGGTCGCGGCATCATATCTCCAGGCGATCCAAGTTATCGGTGGAAAGACGCCGGGAAAAAAACAGAAGACTTTGAATATGATTGCCAGGCAGGTGGCTCTGAGAGGTGAGAGTCAGATTCCCGATGTCCCAGAAGTGTTGAAACCTTTGATTCACGTGAAGGTAGCTAAAATCTTGCACGACTATGATGGAATCATCAAGGCGTTTAAAAGCGAGGATATGACCGTCGTGACTCAGGCCTTGAAGGCACGCTGGTTCTTCAATGGTTCTGACAGCAGTTTGGTGAACGCGCACTATTTCGGGGAGAATGTGTTTCCGGAAATTTCTTTGCTGAAATGTTCAAAAACTTGTACCCGGCAAAGAAGGAAGATTTCAAGTACAGCACACTGAACACCTATTTGCAGTATTACAAACCGGAGCGGGAAAGGGTATCTTTGCTGTTTAACACTTTTCGTCTAGTTTATGGCACAGATTTGATCAGTTGCGAAAAATTGGTAGATTCTGATCTTAATACCTGCAGACGAGTGAGTGAAGCAGGCGAGATTGAAATTGGCAAATGACAAAGACTGGCATTATGACAAACCTGAGACATCATGGCGTTGTTATTTACCAACCACCGAATCTATTCCTGCTATAAGCCAAAAAATTACGAAATCTTCAGACGCGACGAAGCGTGGTCAGCTGTTAAAGTAACTGATATACACCTCGAAATTTAACGACGACGAAAACGCTCTGCTATCAAAGTGCTGAATTACATCCATGACGGACACAGAAATGATCAAAAGTACGTCTTTTACGGCTGCCTCTCAAAAATATGCGAATTGTTCGACTTGGCCACGCTCAGTTCCATTCATTGGGAAGTCTTGAACAAGTACATAAAATTAGCTGAGACGCAAGACGATCTCGCCGACGAAGAGGATAGTATGTTGCCGGTGATCGAAGCAGCTCTTCACTTCTGCCTGCTGAACGATCTCCCTTTTGATAACCATTTCCGGATGCTCGTGAAAATGAAGATAGAAGTCTACCATTGTCGCTGAAATATTCTGACGAAACATTTGGACTTGGAACGGAAGTTTATGGATTTGTTGATGGAAGTCATACCGCAGCAATATCCCTTTGATAGCAAAATATGGAAGGGCAAAGAGCTCAGCATCATCGAGAGTCTCGCAACTCGTCACTGTGGGTTTTCAACAAACATAACAAAAATTCGAATAGCAAGCTCAAGAATCTATTCCTCAGGGACTACCCATGGCTATTGGAAAAAATCAAAGCTCGCCTCACGAACAAGAAAGATGTTGTTAATCATTACTCGCTATCGAACTTGCTGACACGTATGAGAGAAAATGAGCGGGATTCATACACCGAGCTCATCAGTGACCTTGACCAATTTTGGGCCTTCGACGTACAGATCATCTTCGACATCTTGAGAGTACAGCCAGGACGAGTTTTACAGAACTGGAAAGAGTGTTTACAAGCCGTTCGAGAAAAAAGTGGTCGCAGACACAAACATCAGTTGTCATTCTTCGTAGCCAAAAGTCAATGGTACCAAGATTTGCCGATAAGATTCTTCAATGAATCCCTGAAAACGTTCAACGATCCGGTAGAATGTGTTCACTCGGTTGCAACGCTGGCTTTACTGACCGACGGTGATACTTTTGCAAAAATAATCGAACCCTTGATTCCCACGGATGATGAAATAGATATTGATAATCCCGATGCAAAAAATACGTACAATACACTACTCGTCATCGCATCCAATTTGCGGAAAGTAAATCCGCCAGTTTCGATGGATATCATCGCTAAATTTTGCGTCGGTGATCATCTACAGGTGGAAATGCGATTCCTGATGAGCGTCTCTCGTCGAGTACCAGTCGCCAAGGTCATCCCGTTCGCGAAAATGTTGACTAACAGACGTGTGTCGGTTATGAAACACGGGATTAGATTTATCAATTTAGTTACTCCCCTGGAACAAATATACAGTAGACTCTAGATAAGTGGCCCTCTCACGGGGCTAGAGGAGAGGAAAAAGGCTACTTACGAAATGCCTCCACCACGGGGCTCGAGGAACTTGGGAAGAGACGCATGACGGGTGGTGGGAGCAGCGCAAACGGCCTACGCGCACCACATACTGCTGTAGTGGGGGGCATAGTGTTTGTGTGGGTAACCGTCCGTGTGGAGGGAAAGCCGCTCGCAGGGCCACTTAGCGAATGGCCACTTATCTAGAGTCTACTGTACACCGTTCTTGCCGACTTGTGGATTAAAGAAGATCATACGTCGATCCGAGGTGTAGTTTTCACCACGATCTACGATCTGTTTTGCAAACAGCCAGACGCCAGAAGTTGGCGAATGATCCGTACGTGCCTGGACAACTTGAACACCAAGGACGACGACGAGATCTTCAAAAGTTTGTCGACCCTATCTCAAGTGCCAAACGAATATCTTTGCGAATAGGGTAAGTGTGGGTATTACTGCGGCTCGAAATGCGGGGCCAACTTGACGATCATATTTTGGAAAATCATTCGAAGTTACCGACTTTTTGTCGTTTCCACATCAATATTCAACTTATATTGAACTTAGATAAAAATTTAGAATGTGATAAAATGATTTTTTCATTAAATAATAAATACTTGAAAAAATTATGCAGATGCTGGTATTACTGCGGGGTCTAGAGCGACTGTGGGTATTACTGTGCACCAAATACGGCGGGTGTTCCAATTACTGCGTTCCTAATACTGCGGGTCGTGTAACTCATTTATATGTTTTATTTGACTGATAACAATTAAATCTCCGACAAAATCTGACCATTATTATTAACTCAACCATTATTATCATGTCCACAGTATTCGAGAACTTCATAAGACACAAGACTAATTGAAACAATTTTTGTCAATATTTTGTAGGTTAGGCATTTTTGTAGGCATAAAAACCGCAGTAATAGGGGCGCATGCTGAGGACATTTGTGCCAAATACTGCGGCAGCAAATTAGAAATTACTCATTTAAAGTAAATAATCACAATGCTCGTGGTTTGGTTGATTCATTGCGTTTTCTCAATATTGGATTAAATATGTAAATTTTGTCAAGATTAAATAATCAATCAAGATTTAATTCTAATGAATTGAAAAAAAAACCGCAGTAATACCCACATCCGCAGTAATACCCACACTTACCCTATATAAAATCAGTTTTGAGTTCATTGAAATCGATGGAAGAACAGAGCGAGAACCCGAAGCCGTACATATCAGCTGCCTGCAATATCATCCGTAACATCGACGAATCTCATGTCAGAATTCTTCCAGAAGAATTTACACAGAATATCTGTTCGAATTCGACTATAATAGCGACATTTTCGTAGCTGGGTTGATTCTCACATCGAATAGTTATCTCATGCCCCGTATTACGGCGAAACATTACAACGAATCAAGACACATTTTTTTCGGTGACTTGTTCAGAGACTCGGTTACAAAATATTGGGACAAGTCGCACCCGAAATGTTCGAAATTTCATCCAATGAATTTTATGGTTTACATGTTTTATTGCTAATGTTAGTCGAAGGATTGATGTGTCAGATATGAACGTGCAAGTGTTTGGATCTTTTCTTGATATCTTCCAGTCAGTACTGAACCCGGCTCAAGCCTCCTGTTCCTACTTAGATCTCTTTTTTGTCATCGAGTTCAAGAAGTCAAAAAATGCTGCAGAATTCGCTACTAGGATAGCAGAAGAAATTCTTGAACTTGTTGAAATGTTCACTGCGGAATGTGTTTTTTCCTTGTCCGAGAAACTACTCAACTTCATAAATTACCGAGTGTGCAATTGGGTGAGCTGGGAAGAAACTTTGTTGACTAGTATCGAAGTATTTAGCAATAAGGGTACGATTCATTGTGCACTAGTTGCTGCTCACATCTTATTCAACAACACATCAAAAATACCCAATGATCGTCAAGAGGCCATCGTTCAAACCTTACAGGCTCTCAACCATACCGGTGTCTCCTGGTTTCTGAACCAACGTCTGGCCACCAATCATTTCTGCCCATGTCATTGACGACGATTGATCAGGACGGGTTAAAAAATCGGAAACATTCTGCCTCGACTGAAGGACTGTATCATTAAATGAGTAGAAAGCAGAACCATCCAAATGTTTGTTGGGTTTATTACGAAATATGAACTTTTCTGAGATCTGGATGATCAATCATACCCGAGCTGGTCTCTTTTCACGAAGCGAGGAAGACCTTGGCCAGGCAGCCATGCGAAGCAAAGTGATCATGACATATGTTTTCTATCTAAAAAAAATTTACTTTCTAGTCTGGTATCAATTTCAAAACAAGGCCTTGTTGATGTCGTCGTAATCATGAATTTCATAAATACATAATTTGTCCTCGGATGGTAGCATTGCCCCGATCTTCCGAAGACCGGACAAATATATGATATTCAACTGTCTCTGTTTAACAGTAAGACTATGATTATCAAACCAGATATTATATGAGTGTGACAAGTTATCATTGATCTCGTATCCATGTGATCCAATGTATACAATAGAATATGAGGATTGTTGTATCAAATGATGTCAATTTTTTGTCTACCTTCATCCGACCCTTCCATGTCCAGAAAGAAACATTACAAAGGAGCTAAAAGTAAGCACTAACATCCCATCTCCTCCCTGTTTCCGAAAGAGGGCAAAGAGCTTTTCACATTAAATCAACAGTTCTCATTCATTTTGGCCGAGCGGTTGGCCAGGCTTGAAATCAGGTGTACAATTCGCAAAAAAGGCACTTGAAGTTGATTGAAATCGGTTAAAGCCAGCCAAAATCAGCTGGTCTGGAGTCAGTTAAGGTCAGCTGACTTCACGAAGTCTTCAGTTCTTGATTTCAGGTGTACTATTCAATAAATAAGTAACCCCTCGGTTTTGGCGGATCCCAATGTTTTACATTTCGTTTATTCAACACAACACAGGTACTGTATTTTCCCCGTTTACGTTGATGCATAGTCTTTGAGGTATTTGGTTCGAGATTCACTGGCGCTAAAAGAGGCAATTCCATGTTCGACATGTACCTTTGCGATATTTATTACCGGTCAGGAAAGTCCAAGGTGGCCTATTACTCCGGAAGGGCAAAGATATTAAAGTGAAGAGTGGGTGGACAAAGGTCAAGAAGCATAGAATCAAGTTGATTTATATGCGGCAGTGGTTGCGGAAGAATTATACGCCCCCTCTGACCGAGGCACGACCTGTGGAATACGGAAGTTCGTTCATCGATCCTGAGGCTGGTCTTCACCAAGATTTACGGTCTCTTTTGTGAGCCACCAGGATCCTCGGAGTTAACAGATGCCGAATGGAACTGCAGATGTGACTGAATAACTTAGGTCCACTACAATATCCGCTATTGATGTAGGATAATTTTCACAAGTTGGGTGACGTTACCATCGAGCATGTCAACAAAGCAGGTTGAAGTTGAACAAACACTTTTCAAAAAAGTCATCGCAGTGCAATTTAGACCTCAAATTTGGGTTCCCAAAATCTCCTGGCTTTGAATTCGAACAATTTGTCTCGGTCAGGTAATTCAGTGGATGGGCCATCCTAAGTAAACCAGGTCCGTCGGAATCTGATCAAACACAGGAGAATCGTAATGCATAATGGTTGAGTTTGTACCCTAGAGACGGTAAAGCGTTCGGCGATGATGAGAGGGGTTTTGAGTATGAAGTCTCAGTCTAGAAGCTTGTTTATCCGTGTTAATTATTTATTGAACTGTTGTGCGTAAGATACCTGAGCCCCAAGTGGCTCATGCCAGTGCACAGATGTCTGACTAGGTAACAGCTGATATATTCGAAAACCATGAGAAAAGGTGGCTGATTTATTCATGTGGGATAACCCATTTTGAAGCCCACAGGGAATTCGCGCGGATTATATTTTGCCTCGGAAGTTTCCATTGTTTCAGAAATACTGGCGTGACGAATAAATCCGTTTCGCGGTTCACGGATCAGTTTTATCTCTCCTTAACGCTTATTCGTTGAAACAATTGAATTTTTAGCTACTCATACGACTATTGAAAAAAAAAAAAAAAATAGACAAATGCCAAATTTGCTTACGTGTTGCATCGAATCCTGTGATGAAGTCTGGACATTGATAAAATGCCGTTGTTCCAGCTGGAGTGGCCGGCCAGCAGGACCAACCGTCAAAAACTGCTGGGCAGAATGGCTCTGGAAAACATAAAATGAAACACCAAGGTCAAAATTGATTAGACACATATCCGAGAAGATGATTTATTATTCATCGGTTGATTTATTATCTTCGTACTCGCGATTACATTGAAATTAATTGTCAGTTCTTGTGCTTTCCCGCACCTGAATTCATCCGTCCATCTAGTTAAACGGACTCTGAAGTTTTGGGTATACAGCATATAATTAATGTTAGCTTATGCCATCGGAGAGATACGAGATACGAGATATTAGGGAGTAAAAGTTACGAATGAAGAGGGGCAAACTTACTAAAGTATATACTCGGATCTGTTATCATTTTCCCTCATCAACAAGTTATTCAATAGGCGTGTTTTCCACTTCCCTTTACACACACACCGCAACGTCGAAGCCATTTGTTATCTGGGAACAATACATACGTAGTTTTGCTACCACATGTGATACTTCGTCCAAAGGAGCTCGGAAGTTAATTCAAAACTGCTACCAGATATCACGTGACAAATTCACGTCCTTTGCCGTCGTACGCAATTTATAACAATCAGGTTCTGGTATATGATCAGATATTTGCACCCTTAGGAAGTGACAATAAAGGCAGAATATAACAAAGCACGACAGTATCAAGTTTCTTCAAAGAGATTCTGCCAATCTGGAATCTGGAAGTGTGCCATTTTTATGCCCCGGCTTTTGTGCTGTTCTAAACTTCGATATTCGCGCTCTATATTTAGGGCTTTGAAATGAGCTTTTATACCTGCACAGTTTTCATTTTCCTGCACGTATAACGTCAGTGATTATTTTTCTAGCCCCATTGTCAACGCAGCAGTCGCTGTAAAGCTTTATCTGCAATTAAATATGCTTCACATCTTAGCGATGCTTTCAAGCTTTGGATCACGGTTTTGGACTGACAATGAGGGGTACGAGCAACCCTCTATTTCATGTGAAAATGAACATTCCAGCAGCGTCTAAAGATAATAACGGAGTAAGCTTATTTATGTCAGGACTCTGTACGGATTTGAGTCAGCACAGAAATTGTGTGATGACTGGGTACGAAAATTCAGAATACCATCGCTGTGGCCGTCAGCAGTTTGGATTAATACTCACATTTCATATACTATCAAATACCAAAAATACAATCTGTGTGATCAGAGTTTCAAAAGGAATTTAATAGGTGAATGGATATTTTACTCGTCATAACCTGAAGCGATGAGAAACAGAACTTCCTTTGAAGAGTATTTTTTGAATTTACTGACCATATTTCTGTTCTATGCATGATAAAAGTGTATCAGACTTTGTTGAGTGGGTTTAAAAAAAAATTTGCAGAGATACGAAATCCACCTCTTAATTTTCCTTCTTTTTCAATGTATAAGCGTACTTTCCTTAATGAAATGATGAATAATTCACGCGAGCAATGGGCTCTAATTAAGTATATTTCTACCGGAGATTCTACCGCGGTGAATATAATATCCGGATAACAGGGAAGAATAATGGCATAACAGCCGGCTCGGAGTTATAACGTAACATCGTTTTGCCATTGCTAACGTTATGCGGGAATAACTTATCGATTGATTCAACATTTATAGAACCAAGAGGGAAGATGAATGAGAATGAGAAATTTTCTCTTGCTTCGTTCATAAAAAACTAAATTTCATCTACATTCCGTAATTCAAAGTCAGCCAGAGTCAGTGCTTGCAATCGCAGGTACAGTAATTAAGTAAATTGTACAAAACTGGAATGCTGATTCTAGGCCTCGATCATGGTAATTGGCATAATTAATGACTTGTAACGAAATACGATATGAACGAGAAAAATTGAGTACAAAGACTTACTATGTACGTTTGATTTGCAGAAAGGTTATTCGATTACTTCGAGACTGATAGACCCAGTCATGCGACCAGCTAATGAATATTAAGAGCATGCTACACTCATTTTTTACTCTTCTTACCGACCTTTTCGGGGTTTCACTGATAGCAAAGCCTACGCGTCGCGAGCGCGGAAAAGGAACCGAGAGTGCAATTCTAAATGGAATTCCGAAGATATGTATCGGAAAACTTCTTTGTTTCATGCAACAATGAAGACGTATTCTTGAAAACTGCACAAACAATTACCATTTTGTGCAGTTTTCAAGAATACGTTTTCATTGTTGCATGAAACAAAGAAGTTTTCCGATATATATCTTCGGAATTCCATTTAGAATTGCACTCTTGGTTCCTTTTCCGCGCTCGCGACGCGTAGGCTTTGCTATCAGTGAAAACCCGGTAAGGTCGGTAAGAAGAGTAAAAAATGAGTGTAGCATGCTCTTAAAAGCTGAGGCTGAATAATTGGAGAAAATTTTTCACTCTTTCCAAACAACTCAATCTAAGCTTCCAAGCTCTAAAAAATAAGTAACATAAAGTTATCGCAAGTTTAAAGACGGGAGCTACAGGAAATTCTGGAATTTAATTTCCATATATGATACCCGGATTAAATTCATACGAGGCGCCATGAGGTTAGGTGTCAAAGTTAATTCGTTCTTTTGAACTTGGTTGAAAATTTAATTAGAAGATAAAAAAAAGTTCAAACCGTATTTACTAATTAATCACTTTACTTCTCTCCCACTCGAAGAGGAGTAAGGTTATCAAATTTTCCCAACGATTTAATAAAATAACTTCTTAAAGAAATTATGAGTGAAAATATGATCCTCTGATTCCCGAGGATTTTCGCCCGGCAATAAGTCCCGGATTCGCTACAATCTACCGGCTCCGGGTTTAAGGATATAAACTTTACGAAGCGTATAAGACCCGTAACTTTATCGTTATCGCTGTGCGTAAATCCAGCTTTTGACTCACATCGGAGCTATCAGAGTCTGGGTGGAACTCAAGTCACCTGAGAGAATCTAGCCTCAGGAAATCTGTGATCCGTGGTAAAAATGACTCCTTTCATAAGGTGCACAATTTTTTAACAGCAGAAAAAAATGGCAAAATCACCGAAATCAAAACCCTGGGATTTGGAAATAGGCAATCAAATTTAAAAAAAGAGGCTGGACTCCCATTTGAACAAGTGACTCCCAACTTTCATAATGAATTCCAATGATTAAAAAATATTTCTATTGAATTCCAAAGACTTTTGACGAGTCGGGTCAGTTGACTCGAGCCGAAATCAGCGATGCCGAGTTGTGAAATATGGCTTTTGATGAGACTATAGAAATTCTACAGCCATACTTCTGTACCGTTAATTCGCGTGTATATTCATGGAAAGAAGCAGATATATATCCATCAGTATTAGCATGCTAACAAGACAGGACGTGGCTGGAATTTCCTGTCAAACTTTATGTGTAAAGGAAGATGCGAAACTGCAGGATCACAGGATTATAACATAACTATATAGATGTGATCCGGTTAGAGAGAATTTATAATCAGTTACCAGCTGGCCGTACTACCCTGGTCTGTATAGTTACTCTCTGATCCAGCAAACTCACCACAACTAGATTAAAACGTCTGGCTACCTTGTTTCAAGAACCGTATTTCGTTATTGGAAAAACTTGAATTGTCGGATGAAATATTTATCCTCGTGGAAACAGAATCCCGATTCGCGGGAGATATCCCAGCTCGTTGATTAGTTTGGGAAAATTAAATCACTAGAGCCATCGGTATATCGTTCATCCAGATTTCACAAAAAGCTTGTAAATCTGACCTCAGATTCTTGATCAGCGGTTCAAAAAACCTTCGAGTACAAATTTCCGTAAGATTTCGAATGATTTTAGTATTTTTCCCAGCAAATCGGACTCGCCATTTTGAATTTCGCTAATCTGACTTCAGATTCGTGATCAGTGACCCAAAAAACCTACGAGTACCAAGTTTCATCCAAATCCAAATGTTTTTAGTTTTTTTGCAGCACATCGAATACGCCAAATGAAAATTTTGCAAAACTGACTTCAGATTCGCGATCAGCGATCAAAAAAACCATATGGTACCAAATTTAATTGAAATCCGTTGATTCGTTCTCAAGATATCGTCATTTTTGTTGTGTTTTTTAGAATTTTGTTATTTGAATAGTTCAAAAAGTACTAATCCGATCGAAGCCAAAATCTAATCAGTTCTAAGTTAAGAAAAGCCCCGTCGATTGAGCTCAAGTTGATCGAAATCCGACCACGCGTTCTCGAGATATCGCGCGGACAAAAATGTGGTCACGCACACACACACAAACACACACCCAGACGTCAAACTGAAAATAGTCGGAGGTGATTCTTTGGACCTCGAAACGTGAAGATTTAGTGAAAACTGGTAAAGTGACAAAATTACACCTGACAAGGTAATTGCCAACAGAGTTTGCACTCGTCAATGCTCTTACTGAAATCCGATTACCGCAAATACATACTACGCCTGGTGATTAACAACCCGCAGAGCAGAATGTACGATCTGTAATCACTGCACAGGCGTTATGACCAGAAGAACGTGTATCCGGAATTTATGATCTTATACGGCCATAAATTTGATACTCCGTTCTTTGCGAAAGATTCTCATAAAAAGCTGCAGCCACCCACGAAGCGATACTGCAAATCGAGGCGATTGAAGTGATTTCGAGGGATTTTGGAGCGATTGTAACCAGAGCGGTTTTTAAATTCTAACAAATGAACACTGGTCTGGCGTCAAATTATGGGCATATGAGTCAGTTTGAATGAAATAAGCTTCGGCAAGGAATGAGATCAATTTTTTACTCGAGGAGTGATGAAATTTGATAATTTGACAGCGAGTGCAGGAATGAAAAGATTGATCACGGATTCACGGTCTCAGCTATACAAGACTTTCTGAGTTTGATATAATCCCACAAAAATATGCAAGTGTGAGAAGAGATCGATAATGCCTTTAATAAACTCGAGAGCAGAGTACAGAGCTTTACCCATGCATAATTAAATAGGTGCGAATTAAACGGGAAGTTTAAGCGTCTTGTACAATCTGACGTGAAGTGATATCACCCGTTGCCTCTACCTGTATTCCATTTATATTCATACTCTAGAATTTTTCTCCACGCTTTTTGATAACGAAAATAATATTATCTTTTAATTTTTAATAAAAGTGCGAACTGTATGACGTAGTTCAATCTGCACAGAAGGTATTCATGTGTAGTGTACAAATACTTTTTTCGTCGCGATTGTCTGGGCGTCCCCCTTTGTGCGTCGAGTGCGTCTCTCTTACCTGAATCTGTTCAGAGGATTTCAATAAATATTGGTTCAGGGAACCAGATAACGGGATATAGCCGTCAATTGATTTCTCTCCCTCGCCCACGCTTCGTTTCGCCAGCATACCATTCGCTCCTGCAGAGATATAAACCAGCGCGAAATTTCATATTCGAATAAAATTGCTTGCTTTTGCTTGCAGCACTCGATGCAAATGAATTATTCTGGGTACAATAAACGCTAGCTTCAAAAACGGGAGAAAAATACGGTTTTAAAAATAATCTTCCCATGAATATCTCTGTGGATTCTATGACCGACTTTATTGTGACTTGAAGTAACACTTAACTTGTAAATTTTTATCAAAATGAGACGCCTTGTATGTTCATTCAGAAGAGTTATTCATACTGCTAAAAGCAGATCTTTGGAGTACAAGGAGAGAAACTTTGGCTGGTTGTCAATAATTGAATAGTATTTGCTACTGGAAACTAGAACTGAATAGAAACGAGACTCTCGAGCTTTCAACTTCACCATGATGCACCATCCTCGTCTTCTTCAAACTCAGAACTACGAATGCTCTGTTCTGTTACGTCAATAATCAACGTCTCGCTGATATCTTCTGCTCGGTATTATCATATCGGCTATAGTTGCACTTCCTGGACAGCAGAATTATGAACAATTTTTTTGTTTCTCTTTTACGCCTTCTTCCTAATTGGTCCAAAGATTCAAATGAGAATGTGAAGAGGCGAATGAAAGAGTCACCCCAGAATCAAAGATCAGTCATTGACCTCTTTCGGCTTTCGCTTCGACTCAGTCAACCCTTTGAGAACCAAATGTTCGACTCTAAATTAGAGACTTCTCACAGTCTCTCTTTCACAACTACTCTCTGGTCTGTGCGAAATTGAGTCTTTTTGCACCATCCACGGATCCACAAAAGCTGGAACGATTTTAAAAATGTCCAAAGAAGGTCAGAGCCATTCGTTACTGAAGTTACGTCAAAACTTCCAAGTCGTAAGTTCTAGTCAACTAAGCTAAGAATTTTCATATAACATCGATGAGATATTTTTTATTGGAAATAGTTTCAATTGGACGATCACGTAGTGTGATGTACAGAACGAATTCTGGATGTGCACGTCAACTTTGTAACGAGTGTTGTATAGCTACTGCAACGAGAAACAAGTCATGAGTACTTTCCAATGACACAACAAAGTTACTGAAACTCTGCTAGTTGAATTAAAGTATGGATAAATTATCAAACTGCCCTAGCCCGGTGAACATACTCCCCAACCTTCGTTAGTCAAGAAATTTGTGTCCATATAATTGGTATTAGTTGACAAACATCTATAACACTCGCTCGAAACTTCATCAGCAGTAAATTGCCACAAAATTTGTATTGACGAATTATGTGTATGCAGAACCGGAGGGTCAAAGATTGTTAATATACAGAAGAAAGGAACGTTGATAACGATAAATAGAAAAATTTGGGTGACGAAGAGGGAAAGTCGAACACGAAAGCTGGAACTTGGAGCTGTCCCGATGGATGAGAGATATTAGAACAGTGATAACTTATTTCAACTTTGAGGCATTAATAGCCGTCAATTCAGATAAAACGTCTATACCCACACCGCATTGACGAGCCTCGATGTGCAGCCCATCGTTGTTTATAATTGGTTATCGTCGTTGAATCTTAATTGACTCTATTAAATTTTCAATCTGGCTGCAGTGAAAAGCGCCAGGGACATTCGCGATTGTCTGGGAAATCCTATTCCCAAATAATACAACAAAAAATCGATTCGATGAACCAGAGATTCGAACCTGTTTAATAATCGTCAGTATCACACGTCAAGTTTAATTTCGAGTAAAAACATTGGGTATCCAGAAAGCTTGGTTCGAATTTAATTTGAAAGCGGAACACCGCAGGATGCAGTTTTATTGCGGAAAAATAAAAAATGCAGACTTTATATCTACACATTCTTGAGAGTAACGCGGACTCGTAGCTTCCGTTTACGATTTCTTCGTGTTTTATTTCCACTCTACAGTACCGGCTGCTTTCTGTGCAACTTTACGAGAGTGGGACTAAGAGTGTAAGCGCGGAAAATGCAGATCGTTTTCATTCGGTATTTACTATACTTTTTATTTTCCATCTCTGAGACGGCTGAAACTTTTGAAAGGCGGGTTTTATGGGTGTGTACCTCGCCTAAAATCATTTTTCAGGAGCACCTCGGTGGTTTATTACCATCCGGATCTGAGCAGAGAGTGAAATTTGTGTTCCAGTAAAAACGAAAGGACGGAAGAGTATGAGACACATAAACTGGAATGGATGGTGTTTTAGTGAATACAATGGAGTTGATTCTGTGAAAATCTGTAAATTTTGGATGCAAACTGAAGTGAATTTAAAAAAAAAAACTATAATTAGGATAGCAAGTATGTGAAAATAAGAGGAAACGACATTCGATTATCAAGTAGGTGAAGTTCGTTCAAATATTCGTACAATATACTAGGACAATTTTGGACAGGTCGGGTTTTTTTTTTGGACAGTGACAGTTTTTATTGAAGAAATATCAATTTTGGGAATTTTTGTGTCTCCATAATTAATTCACCATATTTGTGTCAGCCACTGTAATTTCGTCGTTGTCCTTGATTTGGTGGTTTTTTTCTTGTCACGTAGTCAGACACTCTTAGGTGACTTTAGATTATGAATTTATGGTGGCTATCGACACGTTTTTCACAAAAAACTGTCGAAGACGCCGCAGGTATACAAATTTTTGCAGGATTATATAGTTATAACTGCTCCATCTTTCGAGGGAACTTCTTTCGTGAACGACACTCTTGGAATAACAATCATCTTCCCGGAAGACTGAGAACCCGCAATTTTATTTGTCAACCTGCTTGAATTTGAGATTGAAATAATTAAACTTGCTATGAAAATAAAAAATATCAAGTTTCATCCGATTGGTTCATTGGATGGTTGATGTGATTGGATTTTATACTGAACCTTGCGGGTTATCTGTGTTATCCAGATAACAAAATGCGTATATTCTCATTCGAAATAAAACGACATAGGATATTTGTGAGATTGAAGAAAATTTCATTGAGAAAAAGTAATGACGTGGTCAAAATAGAGATTTGTATTATCGAAACTATATCGATAAATTAAAATAAAATGTTATCACAACCTTTCAAAGTTCGCGGTTATAAATTACAAAAATTAAAAGTCTTCTCACTTAAAATATTATCACGACGTTAATGGACTTGTAAATATTCAGTTTGGTTAATTGTTCTTATTTATTACGAATAATTCACTCAGTCAATCCCAGTCGAATTTCGGATCGAAATTCCCGTAGCCATTTTCCTCCAGAGGAATAATGATCCTTGATTCATTCAATGAAAAGTGATAGATTTTGAATTAAAAAAATTACAATTTTCTTGAGAATCGAAAAAATTTCTATAAGGAAATTTTCATTCCAAACTCGGCAGGGATTGACTTGTCATGATCGTCAATACAGTTTTTATACATATATCCTTACTAATCCATAGATCAATTATTTAATTTCAAGGTAATTAAAAAGAAAAAATAATAATGAAAAAGTGAATAAAAAAAATAGTTATTTCGGAAAAAAGTTTAGCCAATTCTGCTAGTAATTTTGTCAAAATTTATGATGTTGGAAACTATTTTTCACGAATTCCGGAACATATCGTATTATCGTGTATTTCTTACGAACTGTGTAAAACTTCTGATTCATCTTATATCGCATACAACGACATCATAATGCCCCCCGCGTGGTGCATAATAGTGCACATATGAGCGACTGTCTTCGCGCGTGTGACGGTAATTAGGTACGACGCATGACGCCCGCACGTATGTATTCGCATCACTACGTGCTGCCGAGAATAGTGCGATTCCGCCCGCATGACGTGGCTCCTCGTAATTGCAATGGTTACGTGCATCGCGTAACTGGGTATAATTGTTAGCTGGGTATACTGTTATCGTCGTAGCGATTGCGGCGACGTCGTCAGTTGTTGTTCTCTCATCTTAGTGAGAGCTAGATTCTGTTGAGAAACACCCTAATATGGTAAATTATCTGGATTCCGTTTACAATTACTCGACAAAAAAATTAGACAATAATACATTTCCTGTTTGGGTTGTGACTCCGAATGCTGCTTCGTGAGAACCACTGGTATAGATATCAATTACTCGGATATTCTGTGTGTCACTACTTAAAGGAGTCACAATACTGCTTCTGATAACGTTCGACATCGTAGTGCACAAATGTGATTTATCGTACGACGTAGTTTGTTTCGTGAGAGTGGCCAAATATTCAGAGAACATTCAGCTGAAGTTGAGATTTCAAAATTTGAGAAAAGATTCGTCAACATGAAGCTGTCAAGCGGTGTGATCTTACTGTCGACCATTTTCACTGCAATTCCCGCCGACGCTCATAGAATTTTGGGAATCTTTCCTCTCAATGCACACAGTCATTTTGTGATGTTCCAACGGCTGATGAAAGAGCTTGCAGAACGCGGTCATCAAGTGGACGTCGTGAGCCATTTTCCGCTCAAGAAACCTTTCCCTAATCACAACGATGTTATTAGTTTGGCCGGCACCCTCCCTGACTTGGTGAATAATATGACAATCGATATGATTAGGGCCTTTAGTCAATCAGGTTCCGAAGTATATCAAATTACATCTCTATTTGGGACTCAAGTGTGCGACTTGATGGGTTTACCGAAATTTAGAGAATTGATTAACAACCCGCCGAAAGATCCTCCATATGATTTAGTCATCACCGAGGTAAGTATAAGATGAACTTTAATTATCGAATATCTCATTTCGCAAATTAATTATGCTGATTGATGATTGGTTTCCGAATAATTCTAATTCACATTATATATGGTCAATTTTTGTAGATATTTGGTGCCAATTGCTACCTGGCCCTGGGTCAGCACTTTAGGGCTCCTGTGGTAGGCTTAGCCTCAGCTTCTCTATTGCCGTGGGTAAATGATGTCGTCGCAAACCCAGACAATGCAGCCTACATACCGAACGCGTTCACGGATTACAGTGGAAATATGAACTTTTGGCAGAGAGTGAAGAATACCTTGACCAATATCCGAACCAAATGGGAGTTCTACAAATACACCCAAAGCCAGGACGACATGATAAAGAAGTACATCGGTCCTCATGCACCAGGTGTCAGAGATGCTGAAAGAAACGTATCGTTGGTACTAGTCAACTCGCATCACAGCTTGAACGGTGTCAGACCGATGACCACGGCTGTTGTCGAAGTAGGAGGACTCCACATCGACGAAAGAGACACAAACTTGACCGATGTATGAATACAATCTTTCAGGTTAACGTCAGCCTTTACTGAAATCGATTAATCGAATTATCTCGTTTTTCCGTATTCCGGACACTCCAGAATCTGAAGGAGTGGCTGGACGGAAGTGGAGACGGCTTCGTGTACATTTCTTTCGGATCGATGATCAAGATAGAGTCTCTTCCCGAGGAAACCATCGTCGCCTTATACACTTCAATGGCGAAATTGGCACCGATTCGAGTCCTCATGAAGATAGCAAAACCTGAGGAATTGCTCCCTGGTCTACCGGACAACGTTCTTACTCATCCATGGATTCCTCAATTAGCTGTCCTGAGTAAGCCTATCAGCTCATTTGAATGTTGGACTCAAACTTACTCATTGAATTCTTATCATCGTAAAAATAATCTCGAATGACACGAGAGTCATATTAATGACCGTGTTGTCTGATAGTTTCGTTTCTTTGTCATATTGCAGAGCACAAGAATATCCGCGCATTCATGACACACGGTGGTCTCATGGGAACTCAGGAAGCCGTCTATTGCGGAGTACCTTTAATTGGCGTACCGTTTTTCGGGGACCAACATCAGAACATGAAACGTTACTCAGAAATGAACTTGGCGGTGGCTCTAGATAACAATCAGTTATCTGTAGAAACATTTGACGCTGCTTTTCACTCGGTATTGCGTGATCCTTCCTACAAGTACGTATTACTTCCTCACATACTCGGGGTCAGGCAGGCCAATTGGTTCCAATAATCAAGTAATTGAATAGGATCCCATGGTCATGGTCATTTACTCTGGTTCAATTATCACTCGTGATTACATTTAAATTTCCAGGGAAGCAGCGATGATTATGTCAACCAGATTCCGAGACCGGCCAATGAACGCTTTGGACACTGCAGTTTTCTGGATAGAATACGTCATCAGAAACGGCGGAACGAATATCAAGTCACCAGCAATGGATTTATCTTGGTGGCAAATTTCGCTCTTAGACGTTTATGGATTTTTCATTCTGTCTGCCACTCTCACCGCATACTTGATCATAGTTGCTGTTAAAAAACTCACACGTCATTTTTATCTGAATAACTCGAGTCCCACAACGATCTCCAAAAAGGTTCAATGACAAGCGTACACAGACGTTCAAAGTCAGCGAGCTGGTATCGACACTGACCTTTGATTTGTTAGCACTTTGTGTCGACTTTTGCTCCGGGGAGACGAATAAGATCTGAAAAGATTTTCAAATCAATTCACTATCTGAACAGATATATCAAGATCCGACCGGATCATGTGCTCAGACATAAGGCATTCAGATCTAGATAGTTTCGGTCGAAATTGAGTCTCAGACATGTTCATGCCTTATAAATCTGTTCAGATCTGGCTACACAGAGACATGTCGAAGTCTTTACCGATATATGTAATTTCTTCTGCTCAGATCTAATTTTTCTCGGGATCTGACTACTCATAATCTACTATATTATCAATTAGTAATTTTTCTGAGAGTTGGTCTCGCGGTTCCTTTGGCTCCGGATGATTTGAATGAGTGGGAAACCGATGTGTGTGGTGGAATCGATTCGGCTTCTCGTTGAGGTTTCGTTTGCCAACGCAGACCGTAATATTGTTCTATACCATTTGTTTGAACATTTGTGGAAACCGATTAATTTCGAAGCGTGCTGTTTACTCGAGGCCAGCTTGACCGTGGTTCAAAATTACTTTTTCGTTATTCCAGAGTTTTATCCGTGGTAGAAAACTCGCCACAAAGTTCAAATACGCAATGATTTTTACACTTTGGTATACGTTCACATATTCTTAATTTCCAATCCAATTTAGAATCAATTATCTACTCACCCAAAATCCTATTCAACGTTTTTTTCTGAATTTATTCGGTGAAATTGTTATCTCTGTTATATCAAATTTTTTCTTTGTTCCTCACCATTCTTTAGCAAATAAATTGGGTACGTTCTTCCATTTTTTCATAAATTGAATTTTATATCACTCCGTGCGTAAAGTGCGACTTTACGCACGCGAGCGTGCGTATAATCGGACTTCACCCACGTTTGTGATATAAAATTTGGTTCGATACATGTGCAAAAGTCGTTTTTCCATTCGTGAGATTGTCACCCTCGCTTTGCTCGGGCGACAAACCTCCCACTCGTGCGAAAACAAACCTTTTGCACTAGTATCGTAATATACTATTTTCGAACATCTGTAAAACCGTACGTAGAATGAATATTCAAATAATTAGACTTTATATTAGTTTTGATAAATAAAACCATAAAAAACTGAAGTAGTTCGGATACTGAATTTTTGATCCACGATAATATTCACATATTTACATTCGTAACAGGTTGCAGAAGTCGTGACCCTGAATGATGCTTCGTCAGCATCACTGATGGAAATACTTGGTGATTGAAATATTTGGCTTATCAACTGATATCACCACACTAGCGTGGGGAAAATTATCAGCGATCCAACAGTATCGCGTACAGCATGCTGTCTCGGCAGTTCGGGATCGTAGGGTACAAGCACAGTCTGTAAGATAATGTTCCTTTCGTGAGTGTGGCCAGATATTTGAGAATTTTTAGTCAAAGTGGAGTTTTTTGAACTGAGACAAAGATTCTTTGAGGTTCGTGAACGAATCATTTCGTTAACATGAATTAAGCACGCAGAGGAAACTGTACATGACGCTCTGATTAGGGCATACAACGTCAAGAAGAGATTCGTCAACATGAAGCTGTCGAGCTGTGTGATCTTACTGTATACCATTTCTACTACGATTTGGGCTGACGGTTATCGAATTTTGGGAATTCTTCCTGCCAATGTACACAGCCACTTTGTAATGTTCCAACGGCTGATGAAAGAGCTGGCAGAACGCGGTCATCAAGTGGACGTCGTGAGCCATTTTCCGCTCAAGAAACCTTTCCCTAATTACAACGATGCTATTAGTTTAGCTGGCACCCTCCCTGACCTAACTAATAATATGACGTTAGACATGCTTAGGGCCTTTGGCCAATCAGGTTCCAGTACATATCATATTTCAACTCTATTTGGGACCCAAGTGTGTGACTTAATGGATCTACCAAAATTTAGAGAGTTAATTAACAACCCTCCGAAAGATCCTTCCTATGATTTGGTCATCGCTGAGGTGAGTAAGGGGATCTTTGATACTCGAATATCTCATTTTGCAAATATATTAGCTGACTGGTGATCATTTTTCGAATAATTCTACTTTACGTCTTATGGTAAATTTTTGCAGATATTTGGATCTACTTGTTACCTGGCCCTAGGTCAGCACTTGAAGGCTCCTGTGGTAGGCATAGTCACAGGTTTGACGTTTTCGTGGGTAAATGATTTTTTCGCGAACCCAGACAATGAGGCTTACATACCGAACGTGTTCACGGATTACAGTGGAAGGATGAATTTTTGGCAAAGAGTGAAGAATACCTTGACCAATATCCGAACCAAATGGGAGTTCTACAAGTACACCCAAAGCCAGGATGACAAGATAAAGAAGTACATCGGCCCACATGCACCGGGTGTCAGAGAGGCTGAAAGAAACGTATCGTTGGTACTAGTCAACTCGCATCACAGCTTGAACGGTGTCAGGCCGATTACCACGGCTGTTGTCGAAGTAGGAGGACTCCACATCGACGAAAAAAACACAAACTTGACCGATGTATGAATACGATCTTTCAGGTTAGCGTCAGCATTTACTGAAATCGATTGATCGAATTATCTCGTTTTCCCGTATTTTGGACACTCCAGAATCTGAAGAAGTGGCTGGACGACAGTGGAGACGGCTTCGTTTACATTTCTTTCGGATCTATGATGAAGATAGAGTCTCTTCCCGAGAAAACCATCGCGGCCTTATACACTTCAATGGCGAAATTGGCACCTATTCGAGTCCTTATGAAGATAGCACAACCTGAAGAATTGCTCCCTGGTTTACCAGACAACGTTCTCACTAATTCGTGGATTCCTCAATTTGCTGTACTCAGTAAGTTTCTCAACCTAGTTGATTGTTAAACATCAAAATTCCGACCCAAATTCAGCAATTATATTCTTCTCGTCATAAGTATCACCTTGAATGACATGAGAGATGTTGAGAATCCGTTTCTTCAATTCTCACAACAATGAGCGTGTTGATACTGATTGTTTTGTATTTTTTCTTTGGCAGGTCACAAGAATATCCGTGCATTCATGACACACGGTGGTCTCATGGGAACTCAAGAAGCCGTCTATTGTGATGTCCCTTTGATTGGTGTACCTTTCTTCGCGGACCAACATCAGAACATCAAACGTTACTCAGAAATGAACTTGGCGGTGGCTCTAGATAACAATCAGTTATCTGTAGAAACATTTGACGCTGCTTTTCACTCGGTATTGCGTGACCCATCCTATAAGTACGTATTACTTCCTCACATACTCGGGATCAGGCAGGCCAAATGGTTCCAGTAATCGAGTAATTGAATAGGATCCCATGGTCAAACGATTCTATCTTCTCCTCGTTTAATCTAGTTCAATTATCACTCGTGATTACGTTCAAATTTCCAGGGAAGCAGCGATGATTATGTCAGCCAGATTCCGAGATAGGCCAATGAACGCTTTGGACACGGCAGTTTTCTGGATAGAATACGTCATCAGAAACGGCGGAGCGAATATCAAGTCACCAGCAATGGATTTATCTTGGTGGCAAATTTCGCTCTTAGACGTTTACGGATTTTTCATTCTGTCCGCCACTATCACCGCGTACTTGATCATAGTTGCCGTTAAAAAACTTGCTTCCTATTTCCACATGAACAACTCAAAGTTTTAACAAAGCAGTTTTAATTTGAGGAAAATTTTTTAATCATTCAGTTCATGCTGATCCGAGGATATGGTTAGTTGAATTGTTCTCGAACGATAAGCTGTGTACAATGACTCGGTATTGCAGTATGAAAGTGTACAGAGTCGGATGATGATGTGGGCCCTCATTTGACTGTGACCGTATCTTAAGGATGTACAGGCCATACAATCTCAACCAAAAGTGAGTCTCGTCATCAATATTGAGTACTTCGAGATGAGATAAAAATCGACAAAAAATCAACCACAATCAAGATGATAAGAGTATTCATTTTCAATAATAATAATGCCCAAAAGTTATCAACAAATTGTTTAAAAAAATCATTGTTTGACAAATTTCCTAGTGACGTTATTTTTTTTTCATGTCACTTGAATTCGTTAATCTTTCTGAATACACATGAATTTTTTCAGAATTTTTTCGCTTTTTTGAAATTTCCGTTTTCCTTATTCCCCAAAGCGTTGCCCCAAATCCATTACCTTTTCGACTTGATTTCCCTCGAAAAAACGGCTTTCAAGGATTTTTATTAAAAATATATATATATATATCAACTGATCATATTCTGAAATTGAGTTGACAATTAGCGATCAGAACAGATTTGTGACTGCCAAGATTGCAATATAGCACGTGCATATCTTGATTTTATCCAATCTCGGATAAAATTTGTTGGTGTAGAAAGTATAACAGTAGTAGTAGAAGCTTCTAGAAAGTTAATCTTACTAAACCAACTTTTATACAAAGACTCACCGTAATGTTTATTAAGATCAGAACAAACATGCTGCCAACGAACCTTGAACTATAGATATGACTGGTTGAGAATATTCCATGATGAGATATTGTAATCAATCGTATTATTCATCGAGTAAAGCTGAAAAACAAATGCATTTTCACGACGCCTGCCTGGAAAATCCTCATTCGCACAGCGTCCGGAGGCACCCAAAACAGACTTTGGCACACGGTGTGCGAACATGAGGTGCATAAAAATGATGCGCATGCAAGACGAGGACTTCCATACAGGCGTGGCAAAAAATAGTGCACTTTGGGCTCTTGCTGCGTCTACTTCTATCGAAATGTACTATCAATGGTATCAAAATTGTTGTATTCGAAACCGTGTAGATATCGAAAATTCCATTACTATCGTTTATCATGAATATTGCACAGTGCGGGTGATGTGTAGAAACATAAGGAGCAATACGATTCGATTAGTGCATTAATCAGAATCGATTAACAAGAAGTAATTGTAAGACAGGTTTGTAACGTACCTAATCGTAGGTGAGAAGAGGGGCATATGTGCTGCCTTCTACTTTTTTCTATTCTCAGACTTGGCTAAAATTTGATTTATGTTCGTAGACACGTTCTATAATTGTAATACTAAATACTAACAATCAGACTACCGATAAAGTTAGTTTCTTCAACCCAATCAATGAATTCGAAAGTCGTCTTGATGACTATATCGGTATTTCAGGCTAAATATGGTCCATGAAGGTCGACGACTTGAGTAAACGACTTTTATGGAAATATACCATATTGGATGTTCCAAGTTTTTGTTCATCATTATTAGGACCTGATAACTCCCACCACTTTTCCGACCCGAGTGGTATCTCAATCACGATCGAAGTAGGTGGGAGTAAGCCCCTCGTGGAACGCAGGGTTCCATCACAGTCTTACCAGACAGTACTCCCGAATACTGGAGCCTGACCATTATGGAACCTTGTGTTTAGAACTTCAGTATTAATGCCGACTTTAAGAGCTCGAATAAGCTGTTTGGGGACGGAACAAGTCGCGTGAGCGTTATACAGCTCGAATATCAGTGGCGAAATCTGTGTCTTCACGAATAACAATTGATCAAAGCAATTGAGGTGGAATCTTCAAAATGATAATGTTCAACTTGTCCGTTTTCCTGATTATTTTCGGGACTTTGCTGCCCAGTGAGGCTTACCGAATCTTGGGCATCTTTCCTTTCAATGGACCGAGTCACAATGTGATGTTCACATCATTTATGGAAGGACTGGCGTCGCGCGGTCATCAGGTAGACGTTGTGGGCCATTACCCACCGAAGAATCCCCTGCCAAACTATCGTCATGTCGTTGATCTGTCCCGTATTCCAATTTTCAACTTGCGAAATAACATGACATACGAATTCGGAAAGAGCCAACTTACGAAATCGACCGTGATTCCAACAATCGCTACTGTGTTAGGTGGCGACTTGTGTCACCTAATGGATCTACCTGAATTCAAGGAGCTCATTCAAAATCCTCCCCAAGATCCACCCTACGATGTCGCTATCATTGAGGTGAGTATGAATCTTCTGTTCAAACTATACATCATGGGGCCGTCCATTTATTACGTAAGACGATCTTCGCCTATTTTTTACCCCCCCTCCACCCCAGTAAGAAATCGTAAGAATTGGAAAGTCCCCCCCCCTCCCCCAGAAATCTTACGTAAGATTGAATAAATACCTGAAATATGCAAAGTGATTGCAAAAATCGTAATTATGCAGCATCCAGTCTAGCGTTAATATTAATGATGTTTTCGACAAAATTTATAAGAATCACAGAGGGTAAGGTTGTCCAACAGGAATGAATCGGAATAAACCGTCTTACGTATAATAAATGGACGGCCCCCATGTTCAGTGATATGTTCTCTTCTATTGTTACTACCCTAACAGCAAAATTGGAAGTATTAGAAAATGAATCGTATTATTCTACGAGGTGTGATTGAAATTTCGTTGGTGAAAACGAGTCAGGGCAATGTCAAACTGTGATTAGTATCTCTTCATCATATCCAGATTGTAATCAATTTCACTAAACGCCAACTTGGCTACGCTGTATTTGAGCGGAAAATTTGTTATGAATACGGAAGTTACTGATTCTTTTTCGTAATGAACACGAAAAGTTCCAGACTCAATAATCAGCAAATTACGTTTCGCAGATATTCGGCTCCCCGTGTTACTTGGCGCTGGGCCAACACCTGAAGGTGCCGGTAGTTAGTATCGTCACATCTCCGATGTGGCCATGGGCGGGTGACATGATAGCAAATCCCGACAATGCAGCTTACGTGCCTCACGTTTTCTCCGACCTATGTGGGAGTATGAACCTCTGGCAGCGTATCGTGAACACCGTATCTTTGATGTACGTGAAGTGGCAGTTTAACTACTACACCGCGTACCAAAACGACATGATAAAGAAATACATAGGACCCGATGCACCAAGTCTCGAAGATGCCGGAAAGAACGTATCGCTTGTCCTGGTGAACTCACATTACACTTTACACGGTGTGAGGCCATTCACTACGGCTGCGATCGAAGTTGCAGGACTTCACATCAGACCGAACGCAACACGATTGCCAAACGTTAGTTGTCATTGTTTCGATTAGCTTTAGCGGAACATGATTTTCTGTAATGTTTTCAATCGTTCCTACAGGACCTTCAGAAATGGTTGGATGACAGTACAGATGGTTTCGTCTACATATCTTTCGGTTCGATGCTGAAAATTGAATCATTTCCCGTCGAAGCGTTACACGCTCTTTACTCTTCACTGAGAAAGCTCGCACCGATTCGGACTCTCATCAAAGTTGCCAACAAGACTGAATTGCCACCTGGCCTACCAAATAACGTTATGACTCTTTCGTGGATTCCTCAAATGGGTGTTTTCGGTAGGTTAAACACTACTCGAAATAACAAACATTCTGGTGTGGAGCTGAAGAATTTGAGTACCTTGACGAAAGGTTTATGCGTAGGCGACAGAAAAATAGTGTTCATATAACAATAATCCGTTGTTTTATCCAGAGCATAAGAACATCCGGGCATTTGTCACACACGGTGGTCTCATGGGAACGCAGGAAGCCCTTTATTGCGGGATTCCTATGATCGGTGTACCTCTCTACGGGGATCAAATGCAGAACATGGCACTTTACACGACGAAGGATGTCGCGGTAACTTTGTCCCCGGATCAGCTGACCGTGGAGAATTGGGATGCTGCCTTCAATGCCGTACTGCATGATCCGACTTATGCGTGAGTCTTATTTCATTATTCAAAACAATTGATGTGTGAGAAATTGACCCATTTTATCGAGTAGTGTGATTGCCTTCTAATCTTCCAGGAGAGCAGCAAAGAAGCTATCGGCTGAATATCGAGACCGACCGATGTCTGCTATAGACACAGCAATATTCTGGACGGAATACGTCGTCCGGCACGGAGGCACGATTATCCGATCACCTGCTATCGATCTGACCTGGTGGCAAATCGCATTGCTCGACGTCTACGGGATTTTGCTCTCAGTTATGTCTGTCTTCGTGTATTTGTTGTACGTCATAGTCCGTAGAATGATAAGATTGGTTCTTGGGAGTGATAGAAGAGGATCCGCTAAGAAGAATAATTAATATCGCATATTTGATAAGATAACGCAGAACATCCTTTCACCAGGTAGAAATAAAAAATAACTGCCTGAGCTTTTTTCGATATCCCTAATGTTTTCGAAGATATCCAAAATCTCTTTGTTTCGCTCGTTGTTTCGGCAATTTTGTCATCGAATAATCATAAATCCGGGTACGTGGGTCGTAGGAAGTTTGTAAAAAAATATAGTTATGAGGAAAAAAGTCCATCGGACATTTCGTTTACGACTAGGGGCTCCGCCCCTGCGCGCTTCGCGCGCCCACCCCGTTCGGCGCTACGCGCCTCAAAAATTGGTTTCACACCTTTTCATTCCCTTAGGAATCGAATTTCGAAAAACATTTAAACTACTTTCTAGGTATTTGAAGGAGCAATAATTTGAAGCCAAAACGAAGTCAATATCTCATCGGGCCGATGAGATATCCATGAATCTGCGAAAACATGTTTTACCCCTTTTATTCTCCTTGTGGGGCGAATTTCGAAAAATCGCTTCTCAGTGGGTGTTTACGAAGGGAAGGGAACATGTTGCCCAAATTTCAAGTTTCTAGGTCAAGGGGTTTGGGCTGGGCGTTGATGCCACTTGTTCCTTCATAGATATAGAAGATATAGATTGATATACGATTGTGTGTGAACAAATGAAGGTGCAATACACGCCTACAATCTCATATCAATCGTAAATGAGGTGGCTTATCCTTGCCACCTAGAATCGTTTCGGTTATTAAAGTACATCCCGAATTTACTCACCAGATGCTGTTTATTGATTCCACAAAGTGTACACTTCATACTCTTTTAAATTCGGCCAAAATGTTTGCGTTGTGTGTCGTAGGTGTGCATTGACGAAATGCTCGTGACATAAGAATATGAACATAGATAACAACGTTATCAGTGGAGATCAATGATAATAGCCTTGTTCAATTACGTAAATAACGCTTTGCTGAGTTACGAACAGAAAAATAAACGCCCCGCTCATGCTGTACCAGCTGAAGCAGTGCTTGTACTTTGCAGATACGAGTGACTTCAGTCTCGAGGAATAAACCAAACTAAACTGTTTTCGGAAAAGCTGGTGAAACTTAAATATTGTCGTCATTTCATTCGTGGAGAATAAAAATTGAAACTCTGAAAACTGAGGAATCATTCACAATAACATTTATGGTGACATTGAATAACGATCTGATAATTATATATCGCTAAAGTCGAAGAGAAGAATATTCATCTTTCAACATGAACCTCGGCTTCGTAATCTTTCTCATCGCTTCTGCGACGCTGCTTTCTGGTGAAGCTTATAGAATCTTAGGGGTCTTTCCTTTTAATGGCAAAAGTCACTTCGTAATGTTTGGAGCCCTCATGAAAGAACTGGCAGCACGTGGTCATCAGGTGGACGTTATTGGACACCATCCACTCAAGAAACCACTCCCAAACTATACGGACGTCGTCGACTTATCCGGAACAGTTTTTTCATTCCTAAATAACATGACTTTTGAGTTCGGAACGACAGCGTTGACTGAAGATACCATTGGCATGGAAATCGCGACTCGGTTCGGTGGTGACCTGTGTGATCTAATGGGTCAACCCCAATTCAGAAAATTCATTCGAAATCCTCCCCAAGATCCACCGTACGATGTCGTCATCGTGGAGGTAAGTAACTTCAACATAAAATGTTTCAATATAAAGATTTTTTATAGAAAGCTGATGTTATTTTTTTTTTTATAACTGACATAAAGCATCTGTGCAGGTATTCGGGGCTAACTGTTACTTGGCTCTAGGTAATCATCTGAAAGTTCCGATGGTCGGAGTCGTCACATCGCCGGTATGGCCGTGGACGAATGACGTGATCGGAAATCCTGACAATTCTGCTTACATACCGCACTCATTATCAGGTATGAGTGGGAAAATGAACTTTTGGCAACGTCTCAAGAACACCTGGACGCTGTTGAGAATGAAGTGGCAGTTTAACCACTACAGCGCGTACCAGAATGAGAAGATAAAAAAGTACTTCGGCCCGGACGCACCGAATCTCTCAGACGTGGAACGAAACATATCGCTTATCCTAGTGAACTCGCATTACAGTTTACACGGCGTGAGGCCGTTCACTACGGCTGTCGTCGAGGTTGGCGGACTTCACGTCAACGAAGAAGCCACAACGTTGCCAAACGTCAGTTATCATCGATGCCTGCAGTTACTTGTCGTTTCTCAGATTAGCCTATAATTATCTTCAATATCTTCTACAGGATCTTCAAAAGTGGTTGGACGATAGTAAAGATGGATTCGTCTTCATATCGTTCGGTTCCCAGCTCAAATTAGAATCATTTCCTAAAAAAGTGTTATCTGCTCTGTACTCTTCGCTGAAAAAGCTGGCTCCGATTCGTGCCCTAATCAAGATTGTGAACAAGGATGAATTGCCACCTGGCCTGCCAAGCAACGTTATGACACTTCCGTGGATCCCACAACTTCCTGTTCTACGTACGTTCTAACCACAATCACATAGCGTATATGTCTACTAATTGTAAGAGCAGGCAGCTGCTCGGTATAGTCTCAATACGTACACTGTAAAAAATAAGGGTAAATTTAACGATCACATGGGTAGGCAAATTTACTTCATGTCACGGTAAATCAATTTTCTCTACCCATAAGAGACTTTCCCACCTAATTGTCTACCCAAGAGGTGGGTAATTTTACAAGCAGGGAAATGCATTCGCCAAAATGTAAGTGCTCAACAGTAAATTTTGTCTGAATTGGGTATACTTTTTGTCTTTACGCAACCAGAGTAATAAATTCATGTACCCACGGTGGGTAAAATTTTGTGTACTCATAAACTTTCTAGCAGTCTACCATGTGCAGTGATTCAATGGCGCAGTCGGTAGCACATTAGCGAGCAAAGCTGGCGCCCTAGGTTCGCGTCCCGAGCTGGTGAAGTTTTTTTTTTTTTTTTACATTTGACCTATACTTTATACTTTACCCGTATGGGTTGTGAAATTGACATACCTATCAATTTGTATTTACCCATCCATGTACCGCGTAAATTCATCTACCCAAAAAAATGTAAAATTTTGTACCTATGAGTAGGCATATTTCTCTACCCCGACTGAGCAATAGGGCGTTGCACTACCCAGACGGGTAAATTTACCCAATTTTTTTTTTACAGTGTAGCATTTTACTGGTCGCAATAATTGTTTCGTTCGTTCATCCAGAGCACAAGAACATCCGTGCATTTATGACGCACGGTGGACTTATGGGAACCCAAGAAGCCATTTATTGTGGAGTTCCTATGATAGGTGTACCCATCTTTGGGGATCAAACACAAAACATCGAACTCTATGAGAAAAAACACATCGCTATACGTCTGAGTCTCAGTGAGCTGTCAGAGAAGAATTTGGACTCAGCCTTCAACGCCATTCTACATGATCCTTCCTACATGTGAGCAATTTTTAGTCATCTGGCAATTTATGTTACATAAATGATTCTTTATGAGGTTTCCGTGAATCTTGCGTGTTACAGAGAATCGAGTAAGAAGATGTCGTCAGAATTTCGAGACCGACCAATGACTGCTACTGACACTGCAGTTTACTGGGTTGAATACGTGATCAGACATGGAGGGACGAATATTCGATCACCTGCCCTTGATTTAACATGGTGGCAAATCGCACTGCTTGATGTTCACGGAGCTCTCGCGTTGGCCGCCGTGCTAGTCATTTTTTTATTGAAAATCATAATATTCAAGATAATGGGGACCCTTTTACAAAATAGAGTCGAGACACCGTCAGTTTTTTCCAAGAAGAACAAGTGATCGTCATCTGATTGTTACTTAATGGAATCATAGTTATATATATATACATATATATATACATATAATATATATATAAATATATATATATATATATATATATAATATATATACATATACTTCATTTGCATTCATTATGCAAAACAATCGTGCATATATGATTAGGTAGCGCTAATCCAATGGCATAACAATTCGTTGTGTTTGACATCAGATGCTCGTACGATGGCAGGTGAAGATTTGAATGTGACTTTATTTGCTTTTTCAGTTTGCTGAAGTTTTTGCCCACGTTAAAACGCTTGGACAGATAAGTAAAATGTCGTATTTTGAGTATGTACTCTACATAAACTTTAAGTAATGTTGTTAGAATGAAAATACTTGAAAAAAAAAAACACGATCGCGTCAAGAGCAAGTAGGATTAACATGAACAATCCCTACACACAGGAGTTGCGTGTCTTATCGTCTACCACCGGAAAGTTCGTGCTTTTTATCAGGAGCCATCGACGTGAATCTTATTTAATATCCCTTATCGAAACCAGCGAAAACAATTTAGCACACAGTCGATGCGTGCATAACTTGCTCCTACTGTTCTTGTGTTCTCAATATAGAACCGACTGATGGACTGTCAATGTACCCACAATGAGTCTTATCACAAAGTACGGTACCGATAGTATATACCAATGGATCTAGCTGTAGTCTCTCACTACCACTGATTATATCCTCGATTACGTCACGACTTGATAACGATAACGTTATGGCGCAGTACTTGACCATTGCGTTTTAGATAATTCCGTAACTCATCCATCTAGAAGTTAGAAAAGTTTTTGGCTGCGTATTCTTCTCTATTATGCAGGTAGTCTAGTGTCAAAGAGAGATGTTTGACAGTCGTACACCAGTGTGATCAACAACTTTCAAACTAAGATAATGTCTCTGATAGAGAAGTTGGTTTAGAACATAGGTACCTCCTGCATCTTCTGATGCTAATTTAGTGAACTTGCGAAGATAAATTGAGCAGTGGAATTTACGTCATATGGTAATAACTGAAACAAAAAATGAAGCTGAAGCCAACAGCCATAGTCAGCAGCCAAAAGTTTCAAAGGTTTCGTGAATAAAATCATGCACTACAGATTCATGTCTGCAATTTCATCGACGTATTCCTTTACATAATATTTCACAAGATAAAAATTCTACGGCCCCTTATTGTCTTATTTCAATTGAAATCAGAATTTTTGGCTGCCAACTATGGCTGACAGCTGCAGCTTCATAAACAAAAATTATTCCACTTATTCAAATGAATATCACGCTCAGTTACAAGATTTTTGTCAAAGTTCCTGGACACTATATTTCGGACAAATTTGGTAGAGTTAATTTCTAAACTAAATTCTTATACAGAGAAGACATGAAATTTGCAATCTAGTCATCCTGTGCTATTTGATTACATGCTTTCCATCACTGCCATCTGAAAAACTACATAATTGCTGGTTGATTGTAGCTGTGTCATGATCTGTTGTATCATGATGACTTTACTCTTATTTTCTTTGTACGTTTCTGTTCTGTATAATCAAACCGGGTTTTTTGTTTTGCTTCTGATAAGGAAGACAAACATTTTTTCCCGACATATCGAATATATTGAAATCGAAAACTCTTTCAGGAAATGATTTACTTCTTCTAATCTACTTGACTCAAGTGGATCGATAGACCCTATCAATGGTTCATAATAATCTTGAAGGAACTTTTTCTAAGACTATGACTCAGTGTTAACAGTTTTGTGGATGTAGTCATTGAAACGTAAATCGAGGCAGACGGCTGATTGAGATGGCAATATTGATAACGTTGAAAATGGCATGATCCACATGTGGTATTTGATTTTCACGGCGAAGTAGTACCATTTTCGGCACATTAAAATTCTTCTCTTGTGCGTGAAACAAGTGATCAAATAAGAGATGCGACACGGAGTGATGCAGAAAATTTCAAACCAAGACCGAGATCTGTGTGTTGGTTCATGCGTCACATCGGATGGCCTTCAATTGCGTCGAACGTCGACACGCGAATAATAATCAAGATCGAGGCCTGGAGATCTTACATAAGTGAAGAAATGAATTGAACGCCACACGCATATGCATAGAAGATAAGGGGAGTCTAACAAAGTCCCATTTTATGCTTAGTGAGACGGTCTGCGATTATCTACTGATGTACTATCGCACATTCTCCCAACGGACAGCAGAATAAACAGTTCCTTGACATCTGAATCAAAAATTATTAGTTTGTGTTACGATTATTTGAAAGTGCAGTTTGACATTCATGAGATTGATACAAAAATACTAAAAACGGGAGAAGAAAGTTACATTGAAACATGAGGATCCTTAGTTTCTCAATTTTATTTGTTTTTTTGTCGCTTGCGCGGCTCGGTAACAATTATAGAATCTTGGGTCTATTTCCTTACAATGGAGCAAGTCATTTTTTAATGTTTGAGCGACTGATGAAAGGCTTGGCGAAACGTGGTCATCAAGTGGACATTGTAGGTCATTTTCCATTGAAGAAACCGTTCGATAATTACAATGACATTATCGACTTACGAGCACCAAATGTGCGGAACCGGCGAAACAATTTGACTTACGATTTCGCGAAGGCGTTTTTTCATAAAAAATCATTGGGACATACAGTTGCGACTGAACTCGGCAATGTCTTGTGCGAATCAATGAGCAACCCAAAATTCACTGATCTTGTCATAAATCCGCCAACCGATCCTCCCTACGATCTCGTCATCGCCGAGGTGAGTCAAGTCGATTTTTTGAACAACGAAGAGAAAGAGGTCCGCCTATTTCTCGAATTAATGTAGATGATTGAGTCGAGTAACTTTATAGCAATACTTGCATCATTTTTCAAAAATGTAAGGTAGCTTTTTTCAGTTATTTGGTTCCCATTGTTACTTGTCCATGGGTCACCATTTGGAAGTTCCAGTCGTCGGCGTCGTCACGTCTGCAATGTGGCCGTGGGTGAATGACATCGTCGCAAATCCTGATGATCCGGCCTTTGTACCCCAGGTTTTTTTGGAAGCTAGCGGAAAAATGAACTTCTGGCAACGGATCGAAAATACCGTAACTCTGTTGTATGAGAAGTGGCTGTTCAATTATTACAGTGCGGAACAGGACACGGCGATAAGAAAATATATTGGTGATCATGCACCAAGTGTAAGAGATGCAGAGAGAAATGTATCGCTGATCTTGGTGAACTCACACTTTAGCTTGAACGGAGTCAGACCTTTCACAACGGCTGTTGTCGAAGTCGGAGGACTTCATATCCCACCAAATGCAGGCCCGTTGCCAAACGTGAGTGTATTTCACTGTTATTCGAATTTTTGATCGACCGTACTGGTGTACGCGGGTTTTCGAAATCAATATGGGTACTGATCGAAATTTATCTCACAGGATCTGCAGCGGTGGTTGGATGCGAGCAGCGACGGCTTTGTATACGTGTCTTTCGGCTCCATGATGAAAATCGAGTCATTTCCCAAAGATATACTTGCTGCACTTTACCGATCCATTGAAAAATTGTCACCTATTTGCGTCTTGATGAAGATAGCCAGACCCGATGAACTGCCATCTGGTCTGCCGAAAAACGTTTTGACTCATCCGTGGATACCCCAATTGGCAGTTTTGAGTAATTTTGATTCATCGAAGCAATTCATCACATTATTCTTCCGTAATTTTGAGTATTGTTATACCGCTGCTTCTAGGGCACAAGAACATTCGTGCCTTTGTGACACACGGTGGCCTCATGGGCACTCAAGAGGCCGTGGACAGCGGCGTCCCTATGATAGGTGTTCCCCTCTTCGCAGACCAGATTCAGAACATCCAAATGTATGTGAATAAGGGTATAGCAGTGTCCCTTCATTACGAAGAGCTGACGGAGAAAAATATAGACGCCGCCTTTAATGCCATCCTGCATGATCCATCATACATGTAAGCTATCCATTCAAAGATGCACTGTTGTCCCTGAGACATTGAGATCAAAATTAAATTACAGAGTAGAGGCCAAGATATTTTCTTATTTCAAAATGGACGTCGAAAAGTCATTTTTTGACGCTTGGTTTTTATCCGTGAAGTGGAACCTTTCAGTTGAACCCGACTAATGTTTTAGGAAAGCGTCCAAGAGGTTGGCTGCAGAATTTCGGGATCGTCCAATGACTGCACTGGACACAGCAATATTCTGGGTTGAGTACGTGGTCAGACACGGCGGAACAAATTTAAGGTCACCTGCCATGGATTTGGCCTGGTGGCAGGTCGAATTACTCGATGTTTACGGGGTTTTACTACTAGCTTCTGTCATTGCTGTCTACCTGTTGACTATCCAAATAAATAAGATGACATCAGTTATTTTCAAGTAAAAAAAAACCAATGTGAGCGTAAGGTATATTTAATTGAAAATTCGTTGTATCAAAAAATGTATGATAAATTCTGATATCATTACCATTATTTAAGCTATTGTGGCGGTAGAGCGAGTACAAGAACTAAGGATGTACTCGGTGAAATAAGTGGGGCCGACGTGTACCCTGCTCACACTACTGAACTTTGAGTTATTCACACAGTAAATCAATCACGTAGTCTTGCTTTGACACAAATGAAGCTCCGGTCAAATCGAGCTGTCACGTGGTCTGAAAAGAGTCCCCAAAAAGTAACCTTCAAATAATCTGAATTGTAACACATTTTTTGGACGAGATCCCACTGCGTGGGACAAAAAACTGTGTAACATACTCAGAAAATATCTGGAGTGATACTTTTACAGGTAAACTGTCACATTCTATTATTCAAAATAGTGGAGTTTGACTGATCACAATTTCCCATGCCTTAGCATACGAAGATCGGTATTGAGTGATTTTCTTGACTGTTGTAGAGTTAGGTTAGGGAAGATTCATGGGTGTAACAGTCATAGTTTCCAAGAAATTCTTTTTATTAGACGACGTTTCGGGCGCTCATGGTCGCCCATCTTCAGGTCTAACCAAGGAATCCATATAGTTGAGATTGAAATTCAAAAATATTGTCATTACACTGTAATAATATAACATTCATAATTATTTATCGGTCAATGATTGCCTGCGATTAGATAAATATTTTAATCATAAAATTGCCTTTTTTTTAGACCTGAAGATGGGCGACCATGAGCGCCCGAAACGTCGTCTAATAAAAAGAATTTCTTGGAAACTATGATTGTTACACCCATGAATCTTCCCTAACCTAACCATACGAAGATCGAAAGCGGAATCTTTTGGACAGTTCTTATTACTACCGCGTGGCGCTTTCAATTTCGTGAGGTGGCACCTACCAGGTGTGATACGCAGTGTCAGGCTGCTTTGTCACGTAACACATCCCATTTCGTCTCAACTGCGTTACCTTTTTTATCTATCAACAAGGTAGTCAATAATATATGACTGAATGTCCCAATTCTGATCTTCAGAGTCTGTAAAAAATACTTGTCCAAAAGTCCTCTACCATTTCTTGTTGCCGTGATGAGGTGATCACGTAAGTGTAGAGTAACTTTTATGGCTATTCCTTAGACCGTGTGACAAGCTGTGTGTGTGGCTACAAGAGTCTACAGGTCAAAAGAGCGGTCCGCTAGATAGCAGCCGCATCGTTGTTCACAGTCACTGCTTATCGCGAACTTTGGCTATGTGCATTGAACAGTGATACGCTACACTGCAGTATCGGTCGTACAGTTGGTATCTCCATACTGCATCTACTCGTAACGACGCGTGCAGTACTCCAACAAGAGTGCGAAACGTGGTTTGAAAAAGAAGGTGGCGCCAGTCAGCCGACAAATATTTTTAATTTTTAGTCTTTTTTGTCTGCGCCTCAAGTGGAAATTATTATTATTAAATGAGGTATCATTATCGTATCGACAGATAAAATCTGATCTCAATTGGAGGCGACTAGACATTCTGTGACGTGTAAAGTAAGTCACTTATTGAACCAAGTTCGTATAAAGTTCGAGATGAACGTTCTATAACATTTTCTTTGTTAACGCTACACTTCATAGTGTTAGGGATACGTGTGAGTACAAAAATACCTATCGGTATGACCTCTGATTGAAGCAATTCGTCCATCTGCTGATGGAGGTTAGTCACATCGCGTACGATAAGTTGATTAGCATGAAACTCGAAATGGGTAAAAGTCCGGAGTGAGGTGCTTTTCTACATACATAAGTTCTACACGTCAAATATTCTACACAAATTATTTTGCACAACCGAATCTCAAGAAATTGTGTGTCTCAATGTGTGACTTCGCAGCGGGAAACGAATGCTTCTGTATGATATTTGTTTTGATTAATCTATACGAACAATCTCCCAGGGATTCGGTACAAGAACCTTTGTTGACCACTTTTTTTGCGAACAATAATTGTCTACAATAATTGTTCAGTGAAAATATTGTGTGGAACAATTGTTGTGTAGAAACATTCCATGAAACAATTCTTGCGATTCATTCGTGTAGAAGTTGCAGGTGTAGAACTTATCCCTGTAGCAAAAAAAATCTCTACTGATCCGATTGTGCGATAAGTAATCAAATGACAGTCACGCTATACACGATAACAAAATCGACTTCAAAACCAGCAAACGTTACTAAACTATCAAAGTGTTACAATTCAGGATAAGCCGAATTCAACGACAAACGGCGTAGCAATTTTTTTCCACTTTTCGGTTCCCTGAAGTCCCGAAAATCTCGTTAACAGCTAGCACGTGCTCAAATTACTGTGGGGCAGAGCTTAGTCAAACACATGCGCGTTTGCACCACCGAAATAATCATACAACTTTTCTTTCCATAAGATACAACTTATGTTATAATAGGCGAAATCAAGTTTCTCATATCCTCCAATGACAGTAGTTCAATTTGAATATATAGGCTCGAGGTGCGCATAAGCACAGGTAGCCACTCGAATCACATGTTTGCGGAGATGCTGTCAGCCAATCAGAATGAGGAAAGGAGAGTCTCACGCATTTCACGAGTAATCTTTCATATCATTATCTCCAGTATTGCCCAATTACTGACATTTTCAGAGATAACACTTACATTCAGCATATCATACATGTAGCTTCGTCATTCATGGCTGACATCCGGTCCGATCTGTGTTAGTAACAACCCCTTACAGAAAACGCTCATTAGTGATTTGAAGTACCATCGACGGAAGTGAACGGTGTGTCATGAAGTTCACGTGCAGTTCTTTATTGACGCTTTTCTGCACTGCGTATTTCGTACGAAATAGCGATGGGGCACGAATACTGGCGATATTGCCCATGAACATGATAAGCCACTTCACCATGTTCCACGAGATGATGAAAAGTCTCGCTGACAGGGGGCATCAGATCGACGTGGTGAGTCACTTTCCTCAGAAAAAGTGGTATCCAAATTACACAGACATCGTCAGCCTGGCAGGAACGCTTTCAACGAGTCTCAACAACATGACATTGGATTATTTGGACAATTTTTCCGAAAACCCAGCTAAATTTTTGGTTAATATTTACGGTGATCAACTTTGCGCCCTACTGGAACAACCTGGGCTCCAAGAACTGATAAAGAATCCACCAACGAATCCACCGTACGAACTCGTTATTACTGAAGTAAGTTGCGATACTTCATCATTCAATATCGACAAATTCATCAATATTCTAACTATTAAATGTTTGAATTGCCACAGTACTTCTTCGCTCACTGTTATTTCGCCTTTGGAAGACATCTGAAGGTTCCACTGGTCGCGTTAACCCCGTCAAGAATGTTGCCGCATGCTAACGAAGCTCTTGGCAACCCCGTCAACTCGGCATTTATTTTTGAGCTTGGGGACAATTCATCAATGAGTTTTGGTAAACGATTCATAAACACCCTGCTCACAACGTTAATGATTTACGAGTCGAAATATTACACCGAGCCACAGACCGACGTTGTGAAGAAACACTTTGGCGCTGAAATGCCCAGTATTAGGGAACTGGAAAAGGATGTGTCTTTGCTGCTGGTCAATTCACATCATTCCTTGACCGGTGTTCGACCATTCACCCCGGCGGTGGTCGAGGTTGGAGGTCTCCACATGCGGGATGATAATATAGAATTATCGGTGGTAAGAAAAAATATTAAGAGCATGCTATATGCTCTGTATGCATGTATGCTATGTAGCATGCATGTATGCTATGGTCAATTTTTATCAACCAAGTAGCTGCGTCACTTATTTCCGATGGTATCAGAGCCTACGCGTAACGCACGAAATTCTGAACACTTACATCTCAAAATATCTTTGTCTCACGCAACAATAACGACAAAATCCTTGTTCTTAACTGAAATGGTAATGGCCGCTACGACAGTTGTCAGCAACAATTATAGATATTTTGGGATGTAATTCAACCGCAGCTGCAGTCGTATCAATGGGTGATTTCCTATAACATTCAGTACATGAGGATGAGACAATGCAGCCGTAACCATGATTCAATTTCATAATACAACTTAAAGAAAGGCAACTACACTTCGAAGACACATGTATAGCTTGCTAAACTCTATTCATATACAGACCTCACTTACGTAAAGTTCTGAGCTTCACGTATCTGAGTTTCATCAGGGGACGCTCATGTGAGCCTCCACCATGATGATAGTATCAGGAAGTAAGAGGGAAGGAGACGACACTCCGAAGAACCAAAGCGGGCCAGATTTCAGCGCAGAGTTCGTTAGTACAACGTTTTGCCGCTCTGAGCGCAGTTGATGTTCGGTCGTTCAGATATTATGATTATTGAGTATCACAGCTGATGCCTAACGAAATGGCCGACTGCGCAGCGTCTGCTATATGTGAAAGTTGTTGTCCGCTGTCACTTATGTATCACGATTTACATCCCGGTATGAAACACGACATGACCACGCTTTTTTTTTACCATGTGGATTTGATTTTTTGATTCAGAAATTCTGGGGAACCGATCTTAGATTTGAGGTTACCGGGTTACTAGTTGACAGTTGTTTGTTTACGTCGTTTACGTCTTACGTATTTCGAACGACCGGAGAACACGTACGCGGCGATTGGCGGGAATCGGAACTACGAACCCTACCCGAAAAGCGGTCCCACTTTTTGCTGGCACGCAGGCTTGAGTGTCGTCTCCTTCCCTCTTACTTCCTGGATAGTATAAGTGGGTAACGTTGAGGTTATGTTTTGCTCAGAACGCGCATCTAGTGCGCATAGCTTACGCGCATCTCTTTGTCCATGATGGCGGACAGAAGGAGTGTGTTTCTTAATCTTTATATAAGTGAAGCAGCTCCGTCCCGGAGAATTTATATACGCGGGGTCCGACTGTAAATATAATCAGGTGTTGTTTCAACAAAAAATTCCTAAAAATTCAAAAGATCACATTGCGCCTGTTCCACTTGTACGAAAAGATGCGTTTTCGAGAGGGGTCTTACGAAAACGGAACTACATATTTTCTCGAATACACGTGTTGAATCAAGATTATCAATTAAGTCGATTGTCAGCAGAGATAGTTATAAATTGGCGAATGTTAACAACACCTATCAAAAACGTCCGAGAAGAATACTTTCGGCTCTATATTCACGCGTTTGTCGAGATTGTTCAGATACATGATAAAACACTTCAGAGCTAAAACGTCGATGGGTATGAGTTATCGTGTTGAGGTGGCTGGCAGATTATGAATAACCTACGAATTTGGGTCATAACCGAATTACAAATATGGTGAGGTTATTTATGTAACAAGCGGGTGATTTTTAATCGATGAGCTTTACCGAGAGTGCTTGTAAACTCTTTTACGGTGAAAATTCCGAAACTGGCTTCAATCTTCACGGCTGGATTAGCGAGAATATTTTATAAGAGTATTTGAATCAGCGAGAACTCAGCATCAGAATTTCAAGGGAGTCATGTCAAAATGTCGTACTTTGCATTCTATACGAAAACGAGTTCCTTCGCACAAACGATTTAAAATTTCAGCACACCGTAATTGGACTAATAACCAAAATACCACGGTGAACGTTTCTATACGTAAGCAATCACAGCTTATTTCTACGATTTCAGTAGTTGACTCGACATTATTTAGTCGACTGGCAATTTTGAAAAATTCTATGATGATGTCTGATAATATGACAAACTCAGAGCTTCCATAAGATGATATGCAATACAAGCATTTAATGTTGTATGATTTTCACGAGACAAATCCGAGACGTCATTTCATATCATTTGTTTCTCTCATTACGAGTGGGATTATCTTCCTTTCATTTAGCACCCAGCGTAATATCATTTATTATTCGGATGATATGTTTGTCTTACGTTTCATAGATGCTCAGACACTGAAAAGTGATAGTGCTGTAAACACCGAATTTTTTATTTCTTCAAACGATTGGATACGGAATTGAAAAAAATACAAATTCTTCTTCTCAATGATGTCATGGCAATGGATATTCTGTCCAAGTTCTACGCACTTTTGAAACGACACTTTTTAGTAATTAACCATGAATGATGAATCCTCGTTGTACTACAGATAATACTTATAAATTTCAGGAGTTACAAACTTGGCTAGACGAGAGCAAAGACGGTGTAATCTACGTATCATTTGGATCCATGATGAAAATTGAGTCATTTCCGAAAGAGATCCTCGCTGAGTTTTATGCAGCGTTTGCTAAAATTTCACCAATCCGTGTACTAATCAAAGTCGCAAGTCCCCAAGATTTGCCACCCGGTATTCCAAAAAATGTCATGACGTTGACTTGGGCTCCGCAAATAAGTGTTTTGAGTGAGTAGAATACACGATAAAGAAACATAATCACCCGTTCTTAAATTAAAATCTCATCACTCGTCATTTCAGAACACAAGAACGTCCGGGCGTTCCTGGCTCACGGTGGTTTATTGGGAGTTCAGGAAGCTGTGGTCCATGCCGTCCCAATCATCGGCATGCCGCTGTTCGGAGATCAGTCACTAAACGTGAATGATTGCGTTAGCAGAGGAGTCGCGGTTGCCTTAGACTACAAGAACCTTAACGCAGGGAAAATTGTTGCAGCCGTGAATGCCGTAGTCCACGATCCAAACTATAAGTAAGTTCCACGGCTGAGAAAAATCCACCCAACTAACTCTGGATCTATACTATCATAATATTTAGTGGAAACTTGTATGTTACTGGGAACAAATTCGTCGAACATTTGCTGATTGAAAAATTACATGTCTCATGAAAAAGTAGTCTGAGATTAATTTTGTATTCTTTTATAGACAGAACATGGTCGCATTGTCCAAAAAATTTCTGGATCGACCGACGGGCCCACGCGAAACGGCCGTTTTTTGGATCGAGTATGTCATGAAGCATGGAGGCGATGTCCTCCGTTCACCAGCCGTCAAGTTGACGTGGTGGCAATTAGCTTTGCTGGACGTATACGGCAGTGTGATAGTGTCGATTCTGCTCGCGCTCTACGTAATCAAGCGAATATTCGTCGCCATTCTATACCGGATCGGTCTTTACAAAAAAGAATCTCCACTGAGGTCGAAGAAAAGGGATTGAGGGAGGACATGAAAACCGAGAAGCAAGAAGCAATTACATTTTTTTCGTACTTAATTTAGATTAAGTGTGCTCGGTAATGGACAATATTTTTATCGGTCTTGTGGAAATCATTGCATGAGGTGTGGTACACCTTTATTTGGTCGGAGAGATACTGCCTGCACTAACATATCAGAATAAATGCACGATGTAAAGTGCTCACTTAGGCAAAGCCTTTTCAAGAAATCAAATGTGTATGTGAAACATTTTTTCACTCCCTTTCATCATCCCATCTTCCTGAGTTTTCAGAATATACATTCAAATAAAATCCGTGAGGGTGAGAGCTTTGTGCTAGAATGACTTTTGGTAACGCTGCTTTACCGTTTTGTTACAGGTCAATGGGTCACATTGAAAATGTTAAGTCACGCGCTGCAGCATTCTTACTATCAGAAGGGAAAAAATGAGACTTCAAAACCGTACTTTCCAGACCGTATTTGAGTCACTAATTTGGTTTAGAGTGTCAGCTCTTATCGGTGGGCAGAATGTGAACTTTCAACTCTAACTCAATTGCAATGTATTGCATTAATATAGTATGCTTCATGCTGAAATACGAAGCCAATTGGTAAATTTTACTGCAAATTTGAATTCAAAAGTAGCCAAAACCAGACTTTAATTTACAGTCCCAAGTAGAAAAATTCCAACATTGGTATACCGAAGCTGTCATTAGGCTTTACTACTGAATAACATCGGTTCGGTTATCAGGCGAGGTTGTTTTTAATTCTACTTCTTATGGTATTGTATTCCCAAGTGTCTATTATTTTTCTCGATGTAATCTACGTGCAATAAAATAGAGCTGCAGCATTGTTGACTCGGGTATTTATTTGTACTGAACTTCAAACAAGACATGGATGAGTCATTGAGTACTATGATATGATATAATGATGTCCGTGTGACAGACTCCGATCGCAACGATTCGATAAGTCATGTCTAAAGAACATTGAAGAATTCAGCCTTAATATGGAAGGAGCTGATTGAAAATCACTGTAGGTAGGTACTGAACCATCATCCTGATGAAAATCTTGAAGCCGCATCCCTTCATAGAAGACAAATGTAGGTACGACTTAATTGACGATGATATGTAGGTCGCAGTTGCAGCATGCAGTCGCGTTTATCATTATGATGGCCTGTGAATAATGCGCACAGCACCATTCAGCAGTGACGTATTACCGCCTAGGCCAAAAAGGCTATGGCCTAGGGCGCCATGTGTAGGGGGGCGCCAACTCTTGGATGAAAAAACAGAGAAGCTAGAGTTAACAATCTCATAAAAGAAATCGCCAGGGCAAAGTGCGTAAGCGCCATTATACGACATTTTGCTGTTTATAATGGCATAAAGTCGTATAATTTTTTTTTCCACGCCAATCGCTCTGAAAACGTTCGAACCGTATAGGTCAATCGAAACTACGAGATCGAAAAATGTAAGTGCAAAAGGTCGTAAGTTGGGCGCTTACGACCTTCTGCAGTTAACTACGAATATTTTTTATCGAAATTTTCGAAACGACGTCGATTTCGATTTTTCTTTGCGCTTCACGAGTTTTCTCAGCTATCTGAAAAAATCGTGAATAAAAATAAAAATAAAAAAATTGGCGCTTACGACCTTCTGCAGTTAAGGATGTATAGGCTATACAATCTCAACCAAAAGTGAGTCTCGTCGTCAATATTGAGTACTTTGAGATGAGATAAAAATCGGAAAAAAATCAACCACAATCAAGATGATAAGAGTATTCATTTTCAATAATAATAATGCCCAAAAGTTATCAACAAATTGTTTAAACAAATCATTGTTTAACAAATTTCCTGGTGACGTTATTTTTTTTTCATGTCAAATGATTTCGTTAATCTTTCTGAATACACATGAATTTTTTCCGAATTTTGTCACTTTTTTGAAATTTCCGTTTTCGGAAATTTCTAAAGGCTGTATTTACAAAACTATTAGTTCCACGCTCCGGAAACTTTGGAATTGTAATCTACATCGTTTCCACAATAACATATCCAAAATTCAGATTTTTTTTCTCCATTTTTCAAAATCGAAAACGGAAATTTCAAAAAAGTGACAAAATTCTGAAAAAATTCATGTGTATTCAGAAAGATCAACGAATTCATTTGACATGAAAAAAAAATAACGTCACCAGGAAATTTGTTAAACAATGATTTGTTTAAACAATTTGTTGATAACTTTTGGGCATTATTATTATTGAAAATAAATACTCTTATCATCTTGATCGTGGTTGATTTTTTTCCGATTTTTATCTCATCTCGAAGTACTCAATATTGACGACGAGACTCACTTTTGGTTGAGATTGTATAGCCTATGGGCAATTCCACCAATTATCAACCAATGTTTGGGCCTGAAAAAATTGATTTGCCTCAATTTTTTTCCTCGCATTCTGTGAACCGAGATTGGCAGATTCACCAAGTTTCAGTCAAATAGGACTTACCATTCACGAGGAATACGATATTCAATTTTTAGGATAAATTTTTTTACGCATTTTTGACGTACTTCCAACGTCACAATAAAAATTCGAAAAAATACGTTTTTCATGTGAAAAACTCTCAGCTTTTCGAATCCATTTTTCATTTTTCACTATCTCTGCTGAAACCAGCTCAAAAACACGTTTTTTGACAAAAAAACAGCGATTTCTTGATGTGCTCAATGTTTTATCATTCTTTTGAATTTTTATTCCGAAAGCTGAGATTTTTTCAGTAAGAAACCCAAATTTTCAGAGTGGGACGGCTAGTGGTCACGTGTGAGCTACGATTAACCCCTTGGCAGTGAGGCAAAAATGGGATTTTCGTGCCACTTTTGTGTTTAAAAAAAAAGGCTTATTGAAATTGTCTTCCGCCATATTGGATCCGCCATTTTGAATTTTGGAAATCTGACGTCATATTCGGATCCAGCGACCTCGAAAACCTGAAGTTACTCACTTTCATCGGAATCAAACTGTTTTCCGAATTTGCGTCCGCCATATTGGATCCGCCATTTTGAATTTGAAAAATCCGATTTCAGATTCGGATTCAGTGACCTCAAAAACCGTAGTACTGAGATTGTAGGATGAATGTATTGACTTTTTTTTCAAATACAAACGTGGCACGAAAATCCCATTTTTGCATCATTGCCAAGGGGTTAATCGTAGCTCACACGCGACCACGTAGCCGTCCCACTCTGAAAATTTGGGTTTCTTACTGAAAAAATCTCAGCTTTCGGAATAAAAATTCAAAAGAATGATAAAACATTGAGCACATCGAGAAATCGCTGTTTTTTGTCAAAAAACGTGTTTTTGAGCTGGTTTCAGCAGAGATAGTGAAGAATGAAAAATGGATTCGAAAAGCTGAGAGTTTTTCACATGAAAAACGTATTTTTTCGAATTTTTATTGTGACGTTGGAAGTACGTTCAAAATGCGTAAAAAAAATTTATCCTAAAAATTGAATATCGTATTCCTCGTGAACGGTGAGTCCTATTTGGCTGAAACTTGGTGAATCTGCCAATCTCGGTTCACAGAATGCGAGGAAAAAAATTGAGGCAAATCAATTTTTTCAGGCCCAAACATTGGTTGATAATTGGTGGAATTGTATACCCTATACATTCTTAACTACGAATATTTTTTATCGAAATTTTCGAAACGACGTCGATTTCGATTTTTCTTTGCGCTTCACGAGTTTCCACAGCTATTTGAAAAAATCGTGAAAAAAATAAAAATAAAAAAATTGGCGCTTACGACCTTCTGCAGTTAACTACGAATATTTTTTATCGAAATTTTCGAAACGACGTCGATTTCGATTTTTCTTTGCGTTTCACGAGTTTTCACAGCTATTTGAAAAAATCATGAAAAAAATTGAAAAAAAATTGGCGCTTACGACCTTCTGTTTTTACTTTGTTTTTTAATCTTCCTTTTTTCAAATAGGTGTGAAAACTCGTGAAACGCAAAGAAAAATCGAAATCGACGTCGTTTCGCAAATTTCGATGAAAAATATTCGTAGTTAACTGCAGAAGGTCGTAAGCGCCCCACTTACGACCTTTTGCACTTACATTTTTCGAACTCGTAATTTCAATTGATCTATACGTTTTGACCGTTTTCAGAGCGAATGACGTGAAAAAAAAAAAATTATACGACCTTTTGCCACCAAAATCGCGTTTTTGGCGCTTACGACCTTATGCCATTAGACACGCGATATATTGATCTGTCTTTGCGAAAATGGCTCACGAAGATCAATTTTTTCCGTGCCAGTGTATGGTAACTTTTTTTTTTACTTTGGATGCTGATGAAGAATACAATTACGATATTAAATTTATGAAAAAAATATGGATCGAAAGCTTGAACCTCAATGAATGAGATCAGTTGTAGATTTCATAGCAGCCATAGTTAGCAGCTAAAAGTGCTTAATTCAATCAAAATGAGCCAATCAGGCCATAGAATTTGAATTTTGTGAAATATTATTAAAAGGAATGCTTTCATAGAATTATAGACATGAATCTTTACTGTGTAATTTAATTCAGGAGAACTTTGAAATGTTTGGCTGCTAACTATGGCTGCTAGCTTCAGCTTTATTAAGTGCCAAAATAAACACAATTTTTTAACAAAATCGCGAAATTTTAATAAAACAACGGTAGAACAGTAATCTTATTGAAGTAAATTCTGACATTAAAGTTTGGCCTGCGGAGGCATGAAGTGGAGCATATCGATAAGGTCCTTTTTTTCTTAGCTTTCCAACGCCATGCCACTCTGTTTCATTGTCCCGATATCGAGGCATTTTTTTTTTCGATCCGATAACAAAAATTGAGGATATAATTTCTGACAGGACGCTAACAACTATGAATAGTGAAATGAAATAAAAGTGTTGTTCCTAAAATGGAAATGTGTTCTGCTTGTGATTTGAATCATATAAGGTAATTTATTCACGGCTGAACCACGATGCAAACACAAAGTCATAATTTTTATTTTTTCATTCATCGTTAACCGTGGGGCAGGAAACCCTTGGACAGTGGTGGGAAGACATAGAAAGACAGAAGACAATTTCCGGCAATTGCAGGCGCTCTGTATCTGACTCCAGTACCATACTAAACTGGTCGACCCTGTAGGTGGCCTTGACCATTGAGCGATGTGGTCGTGGACTGCTCATTAAAGTATTACGCAATAGCGACTGCAGTCTCCGCAAAATTCTCAGTATAACGACGGGCTCAGCCGGCAGGCTATTCGCACGAGAGTAAAATGTACGATAAGAGAATCGCAGTGTAAACAAGTAATCAGAAGTAGACGTCCAAGTTTTGAGTGATTCCTCCTGCGAATGATGACTTGCAACTGTCGGGATGACTGGTTGTAATTTGCTACAAGAACGAAGCAAGTCATTCATCGGTCGTAGTCACTGGGCGAAGAGAACGAAGTACGGTACTGATTGGTACATTCAATTCTTTGCTGCTGATAATACTTATCTGAGTGATGCTACAGACAGTGGTACGCGTGAGCTTCATTCAGCCGTTCGAACAGTTGCACGGATTGATGGGAGCACCGAACCTCAGTTAAATACTTTTGCTGCAGTCAATTAATATCGAGTGAATAGATCGAAAATGAAGAAAATGTGGTCATCGTTGTTGCTCTGTTGCATTTCACTTTTCATTCGATCTGCTGGAGGAGCCCGAATATTGGGACTGTTTCCCTTGCATGGAAAGAGTCATTTCATAATGTTCCAAGAGGTGATGAAGAGCCTTGCGGACGCTGGTCACCGGGTTGACGTCGTTAGTCATTTTCCACAAAAGACACCGTACCCGAATTATACAGATGTAATTAATTTGGAGGGAACGATTCCGTTTATCAACAACAACATGACGTACGAATTTATGCAAGCTACTACATCCGGTACATCCCTCAAAGGGGTTGTTGAAGTGGCTGGGAATCAAATTTGCAAATTACTAGCATTACCCGAGCTACAGAAGCTGATAAAGAGTCCACCAACGAAACCACCGTACGATCTTGTCATTGCAGAGGTGAGCCATAATTATCAGATTCGTTGGTGATATCATTTTGGTAATACGAAGCTTGTGCCTCGGACCACGCGATAAAATAGACTAGAGAAATTAAGTTGCTTGAATGTTTTTATTTTTAGTTCTTCTTTGCACATTGCTACTTTGCCTTTGGGCGACACCTCAAGGTCCCAGTGGTAGGCGTCAGCTCTGCAACAGTGATGCCTCATGCTAATGACGCTTTTGGGAATCCATTGAATACGGCACTGGTCTCAGAAATCTCAGAACGCCCTATTTCTCAAATGAATTTTTTGCAAAGACTGAAAAACACGGTTGCCGTATTATTCATGCAAAACCAGGCCAAATATTACATGGAGGTTCAGAACGATTTAGTGAGGAAGCATTTCGGCCCGGAGATGCCTAGAATCGAAGAACTGGAACGCGAACTGTCCCTTCTTTTGGTTAATTCACATTACATCTTTCATGGAATCAGGCCAATGACTCCGGCCATTGTGGAGGTTTCTGGTCTGCACGTACGTGACGATGACACTCCACTCCCGAAAGTAAGTACAAGGCAAGGAGGCTGGACACATCATACGTCTGTACACGATGGTAATCGACATTGCAATTATTGATTCACAGGAATTGCAGAAGTGGTTAGACAACAGCAAAGACGGCTTCATCTACTTCTCATTGGGCTCGATGGTGAAAGTGGAGTCATTCCCAAAAGCAGACTTGGCCGAAATATACTCTGCGTTTGCGCAAGTTGCACCAATCCGCATTTTGATGAAAGTTGCGAGTCCAAACGAACTGCCACCTGGCCTTCCGGACAATGTTAAGACATTGACATGGGCACCACAGGTCCAAGTCTTAAGTGAGTAATTATATACTCTCTGGGAATGGCTGATCATGGGTGTAGTCGGCACTAGTCCATGAGATATTTGATAGAGCATTTGTATACAGGCGGGTCATAATCCCTTCATCTGCTTTCAGAACACAAAAATATACGTGGATTCATGACGCATGGTGGATTGATGGGACTTCAGGAAGCTGTGACATTCGGAGTGCCACTGATTGGCATGCCACTATTTGGAGATCAAATGGGCAATATACATATTTTGGTAGAAAGGGGTGTCGCCCTGTCTCTGGATTACAAAAATTTGAAGGCAGATAAGATTATCGCAGCAGTGAACACCATTTCACGTGACCCAAAGTACAAGTAAGATCGACGACCTGACAATTTCTGGAATAGGGATATGCACGCGATTCTCGAAAGGCTGATTCATACTCTATTACTTCATACATTTTCAATGAACTGTTACAATGAGTTACTGTTGTGTTGGTGTGTATTCTGCTGTCAACCCCTGATCAATTCATCCTACCATAACTCGATGTCATTGCAGAAAAAACATGAAGTCAATATCGAAGATATTTATGGATCGCCCAAGGAACGCACGAGAGATGACGGTGTTTTGGGTCGAATACATCCTGAGACATGGAAAAGACGCTCTGCGATCGCCAGCCGTGGATTTGACATGGTGGCAGGTGGCCTTGCTCGACGTTTATGGCACCATCATAGCTGTAGCCCTTATCTTGCTATGCGTCCTGAAGCTGCTCATTTCAAAAATACTACGCCGAATCCTATCTAAAACCGGAACTTCAACAGTGTCAAAAAAACAGAATTAAAAGGCTCAGTCAAAATATCCTAAGGCCAACAAACCTCGTAACAAACTTTCCGAACCAAAATCCGAATAAAAGAAATCCCACAACAAGATTCTGTAGAAATGAACTTGTGTAGAATCGCACTCGGCAGAAGCGAACTCTGTCGAACCAAATTTTGCAATATCTGCAGAAACGATCCTTGCCCGAAATATTGTATCTTATTGGCTGAAATGTACCATTATAAAAAGAACTGGATATGATCGTACTGTGAAAGATCGAGTGACTAATGGTATATATATGCATCAAAGTTTACGTTATACGTTATGTTTTTCATTATACAATCCGTGCATATGAATAGTTTAGTTTTAAAAAATAATAAAACTGATAACTAAACGACGATTACGTGCAGCATTTTTTTTCTTTTTTACGGAAAGAGTTTTCATATCGTAAATTTTGCAAATCAAAAAACGGTATGGCATGTGCGCCGGTACAGCGTTGAATCCTTTTTGTGCGATACGCTAAATCCTGAACCCTTGAGCAAGTTCATCAATAAGATTAATATCATTCTTCTTCTTCTATTATTATTATTATCATTATCATTATCATTATCATTATCATTATCATTATCATTAGCATTAGCATTAGCATTATCATTATCATTATCATTATCATTATCATTATCATTATCATTATCATTATCATTATCATTATCATTATCATTATCATTAGCATTAGCATTAGCATTAGCTGCATTATCATTATCATTATCATTATCATTATCATTATCATTATCATTATCATTATCATTATCATTATCATTATCATTATCATTATCATTATCATTAGCATTAGCATTAGCATTAGCTGCATTATCATTATCATTATCATTATCATTATCATTATCATTATCATTATCATTATCATTATCATTATCATTATCATTATCATTATCATTATTATTATTATTATTATTATTATTATTATTATTTAGACCGTTATTCCTTTTTTCTAAAGCTTTTCGGTTTGTTTTTCCTCATTTTTGTGTAAATTATCATAACTTTTGAAAGTAAGGGCATTTACCATCTCACCTATACGTTATTATGATATACAATCAAGTTGAAAAAGTCCCCACTTTCCAAGTCAATATTCATAGTTGATGTATCATAGTCTGTCTTTTGTATTATTATCATTATTATTATTATTATTAGAAAACAGCTGTAAGCTAGAAGCTTGTGTAGCTGTATGGTAGGTGACAGTTATTGGCTCTGGGCGTCTAGTTGGTTTTTGAAAACGTTGACTGAGTCCGCATTGACGTTCTCGCTGGGCAGTGCGTTCCAGCGGTCGACCACCCGGTTGGTGAGGTTGTTTTTCCATGGGTTCTTGTTGAAAAGGCTCTTCTCAAGCTTGAGGGTATGCCCTCTAAGATGGGTTTGCCTAGGCCAGTGGAACAGCTCCCGCCCCTGGATCGAGTAGTGGCCACTCAGGAGTTTGTAGGTTTCGATGAGGTCACCCCTCTCTCTCCTGTCCACCAGGGTCGGCATCTCTAGCCTGGTCAGCCTGTCCTCGTACCCCAGGCCTCGCAGCGTACCCGGGAAAAAATGGTTTAGATCTAATTCGCATCTCCGGAGATCGAATTCAGATCTAAGTAGATCTAAGTAGATCTAAATTTTGGGAAATCGTAGATCTACCTAGATCTACCTAGATCTCCAAAGATTTTCGTAGATCTACGTAGCTTCGAATTGATATACTGTCATGTTCGAATGCCCATGCTTCTTAGATCTATGTATATCCACCCAGATATCGTTAGATCTACTTTAGATCTAGGTAGATCTACTTTCGATCTAGGTAGATCTGAGATGAGTAGATGGAATAATTGCAGCAAACCGTTGTTGCTCATTGAAGCCAAGTAGATCTACTCAGATCTGAGTAGTTCTGGTACCGTATTTGGAAATATTTCAAGTCTGTCTGGACTGATTGGACCATAAGTATGCCAGAAACGCACGTACTTTCAGAAGGCGCCTTAGCTCATCTAGTACGGTACAGGTTTGGTAATCCGAAGTTCCAGGGTTCGATTCCGATTTGTTCGATTTTCACATTTTTTTTTTTCATTTTTTTTCCTTACTCGTATTCACGATTTCTTATTTTATGACGATAGTGAGTATTTTTTCATTATAGTTATGCAATTAATCAATGTTTTTTCAATTCATTTCCGGAATTGACAATGACGTAAAAATTAGATCTACGTAGATCTCTTGAGATCTCATAAGATCTACGTAGATCTCATTAGATCTATTCCAAAATTTAGATCTACGTAGATCTAAAGCATTTAGATCTACATAGATCTACTCGATTTTTTCCCGGGTAGCCGGGATTTTGGTGGCTCTCCGCTGGGCGCCCTCTAGCATCTGGATGTTGCTGGTAAAGTACGGTGCCCAGATGATGTTTGCGAACTCCAGGATGGGGCGTACGTACGTTTTATAGATGGTCGAGAACAGTGTAGTGAACACATGGTGAAAAGCCTTCCTAATCACATAGAGTAGGGAGTTCACTCTCTTGACAACGGCCGGATGTGGGTTTTCGTAACACCTGCATGGGAAGTTCGACTCCGCGCACGGTAGAGGGTGCGCGAAATGGCTGATTCCCTTACCGGCCGAGAGCAGTGCTGGAATGTGGACATTCCGGCACTCCGTGCCGGAATGTCCACATTCCAGCACTGTCCTCGGTCGGTAAGAGGATCAGCTATCTCGCACATTCTCCACAGTCCGCGAAGTCAGACTTTCCATATCAGGTTTTATACAAAAAACAGGATGTGGATCTCGTGCGGGTTGGCGATTCCTAACTCGTGTGAATGCCGACACTCGCCTTCGGCTCGTCCGGCATACCTCACACTCGTCCGGAATCGCCAACTTCCCGCACTTGATGCACAATATACTATTGCCACTTCAGGTCCTCGCAGATGGTAACGCCAAGGTCCTTGTGTGCCTTTGTCCTGTATGTACTTACATTACATATAAGACATTCTTATTACTACAATTAGTCGAAAAGTTACATTTCTATATGGTTAGATGGGATGATGCTCCCAGAGCCATCTTCTGTCCTCCTTTGTAGGGTAGACTGCGTACAGTTGTAACAGTTTTCGGTTTTGCCCTTACTGAGCTCAAACTACAGTGAACACATAAATGTCCCAAACACCATAGCAAAGAGCATCCAATTGCTGACAAAATGGCGCTAAGTAGGACTCTTTAGCATAAATAGAAAAAAAGTATGAGCGTGACAAAAAAAAAAAAAAATCGGAAAAGTGTTACAACTGACCCCAACCCTAAGGTCAGTTGTAACACAAGATTTTTTCACAAAATTAGATTATTTATTAGGATTTTGATGCTTGGCTTCGCCAGCCCTCCTGTTTTCTGAGCACACGCGTGTTTTACATTTGACTCCCTTGTTACATAATATACTATTGGAAGCTGCAAGTCATGATAAGTTGAGAAAATTTTACGGTTCCGGATTAACTAGATTCGTCGCTAAGTTACTAATGACGTGTTCGCTAAACCGATAACGTTGCACCTTGATACTATCAGTCCAATGATTAGGACGCGCATGAACCAACACTGTTAAAGCCTCATAATAATCTAACCCCAAAAGATAAATGATTTGCGCTGCTTTCAAGCCAGGAAGGCCAACTAGTATGGTATTAAGTTGGGAGCGTCGTCCAAAAGCAGCCAGTCGATGGCGAGTTCTTATCTGTCAAAGCGCTCTTCAAAAATCTTTGAACGGGGAGTGGTTTATCCGTATGTTGAAACGCGATTGATAAGTTACAACGTTGATTTTAGCGTTGAATCTGATTGTGAGTTGAATATCAGAGTACGTGCTCTGCCAGAGTCAATGAGTCATAAGTAATACCGGATACGAACAAGTGGAAAGAGTTAAAAATGAAGCAAGCGTGGCTGTTGTCGATGCTGTGCTGCATAATATATTTTTCTGGGCCTGCCGGTGGGGCGCGGATACTGGGATTGTTCCCTCTGCAAGGAAAGAGTCATTTTCTCATGTTTGAAGTGATAATGAAGAGCTTAGCGGACGCGGGTCACCAGGTCGACGTCGTCAGTCATTTTCCTCGGGAAAAATCGTATTCGAATTATACTGACATTATCAGCCTAGCAGGGACACTTCCAGATGTTATGAACAACTTGACATATGAAAGGATGCAATTAGTTGCTGGTTCGTCCGTAGAGAACCTGGTTAGACTAGCTGGAGATGAAGTATGTGATTTACTGAATTTACCTGAGCTACAGACGTTGATAAAAAGCCCCCGTATGGATCCACCATACGATATGGTCATTGTAGAGGTATGCAGGCCTCAGATATTGAATTTTTCTGACACATGCTATAACGTCAATTGCTATAACGTTTAATTTTTTTTTGAACGATTGATCGATCGATCGAATTATTTGTTTGCAGTACTTTTTTGCGCACTGCTTTTTAGCCTTTGGCCGCCATCTGAAGGTTCCAGTTGTCGCTCTTTCCTCTGGAGCAGTGATGGTTCATGAAAACGAAGCTTTCGGAAATCCCTTCAACCCAGCTATAGTATCGGAGCTCTCAGAACGTCCGGTATCTGCAATGACATTTTGGCAAAGGCTAGTGAACACAATACTTTCATGGTACTTGTTGTCTTCGACCAAATCCGCATTGGAGAGACAAAACGATGTAGTTAAAAAGCACTTCGGCTCAGAGATGCCTAGAATTGAACAGCTGGAACGCGAAATGTCCCTATTCTTGGCGAACTCCCATTACATTTTTCATGGAATTAGACCGTTCACCCCAGCCGTTGTAGAGGTCTCTGGTCTTCACGTACGTGACGACGACACACCGATCCCAACAGTGAGTAATCAAGGCATAAGAAAGCTGGGTGTTGATACGTACAATATTAACGATGCACTTATTGTCGATGTACAGGAGTTGAAGAAGTGGTTAGACGATAGCAAGGACGGCTTCTTTTTCTTCTCGTTGGGCTCAATGATGAAAGTGGAGTCATTACCTGAAGCAGCCTTGGCTGAGATATACTCCGCATTCGCCAGAGTCTCGCCGATTCGCATTTTGATGAAAGTGGCGAAGCCGAACGAATTACCACCCGGTCTTCCGGACAACGTCAAAACGTTGACTTGGGCTCCACAGGTGCAAGTTTTGAGTAAGGGAGCGTTTATAAACGGTGCAACAAATATGAATGGAATCAAATGTACCCTGTACCCTGTACCACGTATAGTTTATGTTTCAAATCGATAAGTTATCTTTTAGAACACAAAAATATACGTGGATTCATGACGCATGGAGGATTAATGGGGCTTCAGGAAGCTGTGACGTTTGGTGTCCCTCTGATTGGAATACCGCTATTTGGAGATCAAATGGGCAACATAGACGCTTTGGTACACAGGGGTGTCGCCGTGTCTATGGATTACAAAAATTTGAAGGCGGATGAGATTGTCGCGGCAATCCACGCTCTCACCCGTGATCCGAAGTACAAGTGAGTTGAAAAATTTGATAAGTGATTAAATTTATATGAAGCGTTTATGCTCGCTCTTTGCAATGAACGTATATTTTCGTTTTATCATGTGAACAAACTCAACGCTATCATTTTGATATTTATCTGCTGTCATACTCTATTGAATTGATCATAGAATATTTGGATCTCATTGTAGAAACAATATGAACACAATATCGAAGCAATTTCTCGATCGACTGAGGTCCCCAAGCGACACGGCTGTCTTTTGGATAGAATACATCCTCAAACACGGAGGCGACGCCCTGCGTTCGCCGGCCGTCAGTTTAAAGTGGTGGCAAATAGCCTTACTGGACGTTTATGGCAGCCTAATAGCTGTGGTCCTCATCTTGCTTTACGTCCTCAAGCTACTCATATCGATAATCCTAGGCCGAATATTATCTACAAGCAACAAGTCATCAGTGTCTAAGAAACGTATTTGAATTCATTACGACAAATAGGATTATTAATTTATGATGTCATTTATCTTTGAATTGTAAATAAACCAACAGCCCTTACCATGGGCCAAGACTCTTAGACATTGAAAATGATGTTTCATTCACTTCGTTTTTTTTTTTCATATCCACACACGGATATTCGCGTCAACATTCGGGGGATAACTGACCATAATCCACATCCGGTGCTCTTGTTTACATTGAAACAAAAAACTTTTCACCCTTACATCCTTTCTATGATTTTAATAATTTCGTTTTTACGGCACAGGCATTAAAAAGTCACTTTTTGACGCCTGTTTTCGTTCCGGCAAGTGGCACTTCATACCGCTAAGTTCAAAGTTGCGGTATAAAGTCTTTACTCCGCAACTTTGATGCGCAGTTCGAAGTGCGCATGTCAAAGTTGTGGAATAAAGTCTTTATACCGCAGGTTACCCCCTCTCTACCACCTTTTACAACAGCTCCTATACGCAATTCGTGCCGAACTCAACTGGCGTCAAAGTGACTATTAATGCTTTTTCCGTCTAAATATCGTATGGGGCGCGCGCAGAAAGTAACTGTTCAGCAAAGTCATGTTTTTCGTACGAGCCGTTGGTTTTACCGGGCGAGCCGAAATAAACAGTTACTTTCTGCGCATGCCACATAAATATCTATTTTAATGTTCCTTAAAACGCTGTCAGAAGTAGGCATATTCTGCGATGTGCTACAACGAAGACGGGATATTCATCCGAAATTTCTAAAAGGTCGGAGCATTGATACATCCGCTACCTTCAACTTAGGACCAAAATCGATAAAATCTAACATAAGACCAGCGAGAAAGATTGTATGAGCCGAAGGACAAAATCGCGATTTTTACGCCCCTCCCTAGCGCCATATCCCTTCTCCGTCATAGCCCCAGCAATCTGTCCCATCCATTATCCCCTCCAGTTTCATGCGTGCTGAATCTTTCCTCGCAAGTAAATTATCATAACGTTTTATTTCAGGAGGGACGGGAAGGTTCGTTCCCTTAGTTATTGAAGAACTAGTGCACTGATAAAAAATTCGGAACAGTGATTGCAGACTAAATCGTGCTTGAATTGCTACAATTCAGTCTTATGATGTGTTATGAATACAACTATTACATCATCCTACTTTATAGTTTAGATTATGACTTATCGATTACCGATGATAACAACATACTTTTTTTAACGATGGATGACTTCTGATCTCTACAGACACGAAGCAAGTATACTCGGTGTCCTATCTGTGAAACTAAGAGTGGGATATCTATGCATAGTCGGAATTACAACCCGTTCCTAGAGATTCATAACGTCTCAAGTGGTCATGTATCGATGACTTTCACTAATAAACTGAACAGTGCTACGAGAGCCTGGCCGAGCTACGAGTAGAAAGATTGAAAATGGAATGGAGGTGTTTGAGGCTGTTGTTAGTGCTGTGCTGTTCGGTATATCTAACCAAACCTAATGAAGGAGCCCGAATATTAGGACTGTTCGCCTTGTCAGGAAAGAGTCATTTCATCATGTTCCAGGAGGTAATGAAGTGTTTAGCTGATGCAGGTCATCAGGTCGACGTCGTCAGTCATTTTCCTCAGAAGAAACCGTACCCGAATTATACGGACGTTATCAGTCTAGAAGGAAAGAGTGCAGCTTTGATGAACAGTATTTCTTACGAAATATTGAAAACCGCCAGTGTAACCGTGTCTATGGGAGACCGTATTCAGAAAGTTGGAACTAACCCATGTTACTCACTAGATTCTCCAGAGTTACAGAACCTAATCAGAAGTCCTCCAAATGATCCACCGTACGATCTCGTCATTACAGAGGTAAGGTGCACAGCATGTTTCAATCCGGCTTTTCATTCTGGGAAAATAATCGTCCAATTAATGGATTTCCAGTACTTCTTCGCGCACTGCTACTTTGCTTTTGGACGACATCTGGGGGTGCCTGTCGTCGCAGTTGCATCTACATCAACCATGTCTCATGCTAATGAAGCATTCGGTAATCCAGCAAACACGGCCATAGTATCAGAGATCGCAGAACGACCGGTTTCTCCTATGAACTTTTGGCAAAGACTCAAGAACACTGTCTTTGTTGCTTATACGAACAAAGATATTAAATATCACATAGGAGCTCAGAACGACATTGTTAAAAAGCACTTCGGTCTTGAGATGCCTGATATTGAACAACTGGAACGAGAATTGTCCCTACTTCTCGTCAACTCTCATTACATATTTCATGGAATCAGACCGATGACCCCGGCCATTGTGGAGGTTTCTGGTCTGCACGTACGTGACGATGGCACTCCACTCCCGAAAGTAAGAAAGCTGGACCCATTATACGTCTGTACACGCTGGTAATCGGCAATGCAATTATTTTCGAATTTCAGGATTTGCAGAAGTGTTTAGACGACAGCAAGAATGGCTTCGTCTACTTCTCGTTGGGGTCGATGGCCAAATTAGAGTCATTCCCAGAAGCAGCCCTGGCCGAAATATACTCTGCATTCGAAAAAATTGCACCAATCCGCATTTTGATGAAAGTTGCGAGTCCAAACGAACTGCCACCTGGCCTTTCGGACAATGTTAAGACATTGACATGGGCACCACAGGTACAAGTCTTAAGTGAGTAATTACATACTCTCTAGGAATGGCTGATCATGCGCGTAGTCGGCACTAGTCCATCAGATATTTGATAGTGCATTTGTATACAGGTGGGTCATAATCACTTCATCTGCTTTCAGAACACAAAAATATACGTGGATTCATGACGCACGGTGGATTGATGGGACTTCAGGAAGCTGTGACATTCGGAGTGCCACTGATTGGCATGCCACTATTTGGAGATCAATCGGGCAATGTACATATGTTAGTCGAAAGGGGAGTCGCTGTAGCGCTGGACTATCAAAACCTGGAGGCTGATAAGATTGTCGCAGCAGTGAATGCGCTCGCCTATGATCCAAAATACAAGTGAGTTCAGAAACTCGTCAATTTTCTGAATATCTGGTTCAGAAATTATGCAATTTTTCAATGGCAAATGGCTTAGCTGTTTTCAGTAATTATGCATTTGTTGTATTTTTTTATTATCACTTCAAAGATGTCAAACTGATTATTTCGTCTGTACGAAATATGAGGTAACAAACTTCACGGAACTCTGAGTTATACAGCCTCTATATCATATTCCAGAAAAAACATGATCGCAGTATCGAAGCAATTTGTGGATCGACCCCTCAACGTGCGAAACACGACGGTTTTCTGGATCGAATATATCCTGAAGCATGGAAAAGATGCGTTGCGATCTCCAGCCTCAAAATTGATGTGGTGGGAACTGGCTTTGCTCGACGTTTATGGCACCATAATAGCCGTGGTTCTTGTTTTCCTTTACGGCATGAAGTTCATCTTCTCAACGATTATTGCTCGATTCGCAAACTCAAACAGAACGTCGCCACCATCCAAGAAAAAAAAATGAATCACCAATGAAATACGTCCTATGTCCAAAAGTGCCTTCTTTTGGAGGAAAAACGTTGAACGTACGGAGGTTTGTTAGTAACTGCATTCCAATTTGTTCAAGAATTGGTTTGTCAAAAATTTTTTGTGCGTTATTATTAAACAAGATAAATTCCAGATTTCGATTCAATCCAGACATATTCAAGAATAATATGTTTCACAACGTAAATTTTGTTATACCGTATATTTTGTACATAAATTGTATTTAATTTGGCAAATCTTTCCTTCAACAGATGTGTTATGAATAAAAATTTAATTGAAATTACGTTACAATACATTGCATTAGAATCCAATTACATAAAATTACATGAGTGAATTTTTTCATTTGTTTTTAAACTGCCCTCTTTTCTTTCTACACATATTCTTTACAATCTCATCTCAAATAACTTCTATTCTGAATCATAAGTCCTTCTGAACATTTTCCAATCATTTTTTCTTCAAATAATTGACCCGCAGGTTCCGTAGATTGAATGATGGAATGCAGTGTTCAGATAATGGCGACTCGTCAGACCACGTATGCCTTGTTCTCGTTGAAAATTCTTGTGGGTTCATGATAAGTGGACGAAGGAAAGAGGACGAAGGAAAAAGAACAAAGGGAAGAAGCAAGGACTGTAAGAGAATGAATGTGGAATGAAAGAGTGAATCAGATCGTTTAAGAATTTATAATAATAAGGAAATAAGAGATGCAACAGTGTTTGCTACAAACTTCGCCCGAAACGTAACATAATATTTTTCAAACTTGTTTCTTCGAGACAATTAAAATTCGAACGCTTTTAGCAGTTTACAAATTATCTTACCTTACGCATAGAAGCTGATTCGAAAACCTATTTTTAGACAATAAAAATCTTCACCATTGTAAGGAACGTGAAATCTCATGTAGGTGGAGAGGAATTTCACCTATTCATGCCATTCGTGAAAATTCCTGACAAAGTCGTTCTGAAGAGCGGCTCGGAGGTAGTGCAGTCCATACATAGAAAATAATTATTTACCGAATATGGAAACGATCAGCAGATAAGTGTCTTCAACGAGGAAACAAACAGCAGTAGGTAAGAAAAAAAAATTACAACCGAATTGAGAACCTCCTCCCATTTTGAAGACGGTTAAAAAAGTTGGCCAGCGTGGGACTGACTTTTGGGGCAAGGCGCATGTCGACGGAAAACGTGATATTCTGTGCGTTTACTTGTATAAGTTTCCTCATTGGCCCTGTGCACGATTTATTGCTTTTTGTCTTTAAGTAAAGGTAAAGAATATATCATATATGCTTGTTATTCTATAAAATATCGAAAAGAAAAACAAAGGAGTTCTGGCTGACTATGATCCAGCCTTTGAACTTCCCGTTATTTATTTTCTTCCCGGCTAATTGGATTAGCTACTTTGAATTTTGCAAATAAGATCTCAGATTCTTGTTCAGCGGTTCAAAAAACATTCGGTTACCAATGTTTATAAATTCTGAATTGTATTCGGCATTCTGAATTGGGCTGTCATCAAAATAGCCGAAATAAGGCTCAAACACATTCCGGTCTTTCTAGTATAGCAGTGTTTATGCGGGCAAACTTCACAACGCAACGGAATCATCAGCAGCAGTACTTGTGAATAATCAACCTCATTCTACCTCGCCTTTTATAAACCGAATCCCATCGTTGTGTGGTTTACGTATTCTCGATAATATATTCTTGATCGAAACAATTGGAAGCACATAGGCGAACGCTAATTACTTGACACACCCAAATACGTCTCTAACCGACCATGCTACGTGGAACTGGTAACAGAAACTATTTTTGTATCATGATTATTGAAACTTTTACAAAATAGTCTCTTGATCTGATGTTTTGTCAAAAAAAAAAAAACCATTCCAAAAATTACAAAAGAATTCATTCACATGTGGAAATTAATATTCCGACTCATTTCAATTTATGCAAAATCGGTTCTGTTTAAGGTTAAAGATGTTTGAGTGAAGGTGTGTCCCCACTTTGACGTTGATTAAAACATCAAACATTGGTAGGAAGGTATACACGTATTCATTACCGTCGAGTGAAGAAAGCGTCGAAAATGAAGATCAAGTGCTTATTGCTGATACTGTTCTATGGAGTCTCTTTCGCACAACATGCCGATGGGGCCAGAATACTGGGATTATTTCCGTACAATGGGAAAAGTCATTTTGCGATGTACAAAGAGGTGATGAAGAGTCTAGTTGCGGCAGGACATCAGGTCGACGTCGTGAGCCATTTCCCATTGGAAAAGCCACAAGAAAATTACACCGATATTATCAATTTAGCGGGTACACTTCCGGACATACAATAATATGGGGTTCGAAGCTATGAAAGTCTTTACCACCATATTTCTGGGAGACGCCATTCAGACTAGTGGAACTCAAATGTGTGAATTGATGGAGTTACCCTCCATGCAAAAGCTGATAAGAAATCCTCCGCAAGATCCTCCCCACAATCTCGTCGTTACAGAGGTAATAACAACCAGAATCGATTTTTCATCTTGTGTTGTAACATTTTGGTTCAATTAGTAATATTCCAATTCTTTTTTTCTTATTCATATTTGAGATATCGTAGATCTATATTGAGCATATAGGGAAACAGCACTGTAAGTAGTGGGATACTCAAAGACGTCTATCAAATTTGACTTCATATTCCTCAAACCTCATGTATACCTCAAACATACCTACGTAGATTTGAGCCTTGAAATATACATTTTTGACAGAAACGTCTCGAAAATGAAACAATAATTAGCAGTTGTTCCTCGCAAGCTGCTACCTAGCCTTTGGTCGACACCTTGTGAGTACCCACCTTGTGTACCGATGGGTACCCACCTTGTGAGTACCCATCGTGAGCCTCACGTCCATAGAACCAATGCCGCACTTGGTCAGAGCAATCGGTAGTCCCCTGAACACGGCAATTGTATCGATTATCCCAACTCGCCCAGTTATGGAGATGAACTTCTTGCAGCGTTTGCTCAACACGGTTGCGACAGAAGTGTTGATCCTTCAGTTCAAATATTACTCGGCTGTCCAAACCGACATCGTCAGAAAATACTTTGGCCTCGATATGCCTGACATCAGAGAGTTGGAAAAAGATGTTTCCCTGAATCTAGTTAATTCTCACCCTATTATTCATGGCGTGATACCACTGGCACCAGCCATCGTCGAGGTCGCTGGTATCCATGTTCAAGACGATAATACGCCTGTGGAAGCAGTAAGTCCGGTCCTGCAGAAACCGATGAAAAATTACCATTTTGTGACCAACGTTCGTAAACTTGACTGTTGCAGGATTTACAAAAGTGGTTGGATGAAAGTGAAAATGGCTTCATCTACTTTTCGTTCGGTTCAATGGCGAGAGTAGAGACTTTCCCAAAAAAGATACTCGACGAAATATATTCGGCACTTATTCGACTTGCACCACTACGAGTTTTGATGAAGGTAGCAAAGCCGGAAGAAATGCCACCTGGCCTCCCCGAAAATGTCCGAACGTTGACTTGGGCTCCACAAGTACAAATTTTGAGTGGGTATTTTATCAGATTATCCGAGATAAAAGTGAAAATCACTCGTCATAAATTGACGAATATTCTTCACAACCAAATCACTCGGCATTCTTACTTCTTGTAGTCAATCGATTATCTCCTTTCAGAACACAAAAATATTCGAGCATTTCTCACGCATGGTGGATTAATGGGACTCCAGCACGGAAAAAATGTTGGGCAAGAGGCTGCACCATGGCATAGTCGCACAGCGCCACCGCACGTCGGTGCGGCGGCATTACCACTATGGTACGGCAGGGCGCCCGATGAGGGACGGCAGCTCGCCCGTAGGGACGGCAGCCCGCCCGTAGGGACGGCAGCCCGCTTGTTTTGGGGCGGCAGCGCTCCCAAACTGGGAAGGCAGCCGCCTCGAGCTGTGGTTGCCCCACTCTCGGTGTTTTTGGGCGCGCGGCCGTACTCGTCGGGCGAGCAGCCCACCCGACATTTTTTCCGTGAGGAAGCTGTGACATTTGGAGTTCCACTGATCGGCGTTCCACTATCCGCAGATCAGCCGGCAAATCTGCACATGTGCAAAGAAAGAGGAATCGCCGTTCATCTGAACATCAACGATCTCACAGCAGATAAGATCGTCGATGCTGTAAACGAAATTGTCCTGAACTCCAAATACAAGTGAGTTCGAAGACCTTGCACGCCAATAAAGGCCACATGTTGTATAAACGGCACAGATCGACTAATTATCTCGGCTCTCTTTTCTTTCAACAGAATTAATATGGAAGCAATGTCAAGACAATTTCTTGACCGACCGAGGACTGCGCTGGACACGGGCGTCTTCTGGATTGAGTACATCCTGAAGCATGGCAAAGACGCTTTGCGGTCACCAGCAGCGGAGTTGTCATGGTGGCAACTGCGTCTACTAAATGTTTATGGCACCATAATAGCCGTAGTTTTGACCGTTCTTTACATTTTCAAGCTGATTCTCTCGTTCCTGTTTCGACGTATCTTCGCCTCGAAGAGAACAGTATCAGCATCGAAGAAATCGAAATGATCGAATAAGTATTTCAATAATTTTTAATAAATTTTGAAACAAATACGATGGAATCAAACTTAGATTCCAAAAATAGACGAACCTTTGCCATTTCAATTTCAACCGAACGAAGTCTTTCGTCGTTACTCAATGATTATTATCGTCTGCAAAACAGACACATTAATAGATCATTAGCCGGATTAGGATCAGAAATACTAGCGTTGCTCTACTTCAACAGGCAGTTAAGATAACAATGATCGCTAATTAGCAATCTTGGATTCATGGCTTCAAATTATAGCTTCTAACATTTTATATTTGTGAATCTCTTACATAATTATGTATATGAAGACTACCCATCAGATATGTTTTGTCCACCATAAAATGAATACGTACGAGAGTATCCACCAGACCTCTTCCTCTTTGTAGTCACAATAATAGGTAATTTCATCCGGATATTGGTATCTACATTATATACGAAATATGATTGACAATCGGGCAAGGATTGTTTTGACACATATTCGTTGTTGGCATATATATATATATATATCGCTCTATATTATATAAAGATATCGCCCACCGCCGCCGCCGCCGTGTCAAGATTAGGAAGGTCGACCCCCCCTACCCCCCCTACCCCCCTACTCCTACTCTCCCTACCCCCCCTACCCCCCAGAGGTCATGTCAGGACGTGTCAGGTCATGACAGGTCATGTCAGGACATGTCAGGTCATAACAGGACATGTCAGGTCACAACAAGTCATGTCAGGACAGGACTGTTAAAAACGGTAAAAAAACCACTTACAATTAGTATATGAATCATGGAATCCTAATCTTTCAGTAATCCGTGCAGAAACCTCATGTCAGGCGTAACAGGTCATGACGGGTCATGTCAGGTCATAACAGGTCATGTCAGAACATGTCAAGTCATAATACAGAAAACTGTTAAAAACTGTAAAAAACCACTCACACTTAGTATATGAATCATAAGATCCCAATCCGCCGTCGACCTTCGAAATCTTAACACGGCGGCGACGGCGACGGCGGCGATATATTTATATAATATAGAACAATATATATATAAAAACCCCAGAGATTACCCAGAATCCCCCACGAACACCCGAAGTCGTCCGGAAATACACCCGAAGTCTTCCGGAAAGACCCGAAGTCTTCCGGAAAGAACCGAACCGAAGTCGTCATTACAGGTCATGTCAGGACGTGTCAGGTCATGACAGGTCATGTCAGAACATGTCAGGTCATAAAAGGACAAGTCAGGTCACAACAGGTCATGTCAGGACAGGACTGTTAAAAACGGTAAAAAACCACTCATAGTTAGTATATGAATCATGGGATCCCAATCTCTCAGTAATCCGTGCAGAAACCTCATGTGAGGCGTAACAGGTCATGTCGGGTCATGTCAGGTTATAACAGGTCATGTCAGGACATGTCAAGTCATGATACAGAAAACTGTTAAAAACTGTAAAAAAAAACCACTCACACTTAGTATATGAATCATGGAATCCCAATCTCCCAGTAATCCGTGCAGAAACCTCACTCGGGGGGTTGGCGCGCGAAGCGCGCAGGGGGGCGAAGCCCCCCTAGTATATATATATATATATACATACATCCATAATTGTTGTTACTGAAGGTTATCTAATAACGGCAATTACTCATCTCTGAGCTTACATCACAGAGCTTACATCATAGTGCTTACATACTTTACATAGATCTTACATAGTAAACATCCCACGTCATGGATAAGGTAACAACTTTTTGTTCACAAACGGTGACTTGCAATTTCAAAAATTCTCAATGACTCATTACTTGAGACATAAGAACGCGTACCCCATCTGATCTCGATATTGTCTCGATATCAGATGTCCAGCCTGTGTTGACTGATCATAGATGACGAGGAGTGATTTCGTGATGTTCCAAGTCATTTCCCTCGTAAAAAATTATATCCGAAATATACTGTGAGGATCATAGCACGGGACACAAGACCAAGGGGCAACGGCTAGCCAGGCAGTCTAGCTTGGACGACAACAGCAAGCGGTTGCTTATATTGAACGCACAAGATACCCAGTCTCGCTGTGTCTGGAGTATTCAGAAAGTGTACAGCAAACTACGTAAAAGTGAGTGCAGAGAGGAATCAAAACCTGCCGATCCTGAAGAACTTGGATAAGAGAGTTCCATACTGCCAGCACCGCATTGCAGGGACTTCGTTAAGCTTACACGGAATCGTGTGTCCCGAAATAGTAAAACGCTAAATTAAATTATTCATCTATCATACCCAAGCTAGAACCAACTGAACATTTCCTTACAATTACAACCCTTGACCAAGGTGGACGCAACTGGAATAAATGATTGAGAAAAAGGACTAAAAGACAATCTACAAGAATGAATGTATGTACGACGCGTGAATGAGTGTGTGATATAGTGTTATATGAACTTGGGATATAATAACAATAAATGCCTAGTTATTTTGTTTACAAATTATATATGAATTGGTAGCTTATTAGCCAGTCAAAACCTCCCGTCCACCCGTTACAATACCAACGTCGTCAATCTTTTATTTAAATTATTGCAGCTTCAAAAGATCATAAGAAGTCTTACAACTTGACGGGCGAGAGGAAGAAATCCTCACCCCAAATATCCGCTGAACAAAATCTCAGTTCAAAATTCGGCTCAACGTCGACCCAAATTTTGGTTCCTCAATAGTATTACGTCGAAAATTGTATCTTAATCAAATTAGACGGAGTTAAAATTTGAATGTCGTGCCGATCCTCCCTTTTAATCTGTGAACTGATAGACTCTATGAAGACTAAAATCAGTCATGTTAAAAAAGAAAATACTTTTTGAAATGTCTACATGAAAAGTTCTCTTCCAGACAGCGTCTGGACGCATTCATAACAGAGGTATAATGTGACAATGAAGGATTAGAGCAGCAACGATTCGAATGGCCGGACGCGCTATTGAAGGTTGGATAAAAACTTAGAATAATCACTAGTTCAACACACAAGATCCTACGTAAATACGTTGGCGCCGTGCTGTCGTCTCGAGATAGATTAGAAAAAATCAATTGTCCCGGACACAAATGACCCCACATAACCACATATCATAATCAGAAGTCTGCAGGTAATAATGCTTCTCTGGCCAAAGTTCTGTGACCTTCGACTGAATCTGTAACATTGTTATTGCGTTCTTTGGCCCATTATGAAGCCGTCTCCTTGTTTGAACGAAATAAATTTTACGTTCAATACAAGAAACCTCAATGACCGATTTCACGGACCAAACTTTATTGAGTCTTACGATTCGTTCAGTATTAGCCTGAGGCTTAATCTTGGCAATTCTCACCTACAAAGTAAACACAGTTTTTTTCAAACACTTTATGAAGTCAACTCCAACAATCCCAAGTAATCTCGTGTCGTGATCGATACAGTTAGCCTACTGAAATGTAATTTCGGAACGGTATTGTTGTTGTCCTGGGTATCTATTACATAATGGATCGGTACACAGAACCAGGGAAATCTGCACTTCCAAGAAAGTCGCTGTGTATCAGATTGCATTTTTTCTCTCGATAAGCATGATGCCTTGTTATACCTAATTCTTCATCGTACTCTTCTTATATTATCTAGAATGTCGTGGGTTGTAATTGAGATAACCCAGAGACTATGTTGGTTTATGGTGTATACCAGTCGTAGACAACACGAGGTTATCTATAACCAGATTCGGCTAGACCATCACCACCAATGGAATGATTAGATTCCTCCGATTCCAAAGTAGATCACAAGTCTATTGTAGATATAATCAGGTTGTATACGGTACAATCTATATTATTCCAGTATGTCGCATGACACAGCCGTTAACATCTCATCCACGTGTCACAAGGATGAGAACAAAACACTCTGCGACTTCAAATCTGATAAGCGACCAATTACATATAATTCAGCGTCAATATCTTCTGATATGTAGATTATCTTCTTTCAGAGTACACATTCTTTCCATTCCTCGCGCATGGTGGATTATAAATGAGACTTTACAAGGTCTTCATATTCAGGATTCCACTATATTAACGGACCAACCGACTAACGTGAATATCTGCATGAAAAGGAGAATCCTGGTTCATCTAAACACCAATGATCTTATTACGGCAGCTGAAGTCCTTCCAGTCAACTGCCCTGGGGCTAAAGCAGGTACAAGTGAGATCAAAGACCCTGCACTCCACTTCAGCTCACCAGTTTTTGCGCGAGACAGATTTTCAATCAAATTTTCCATTGTCTCTTCGTGTACACAGAAATAAAATGAGAGCAATGTCGAGCCAATTTCTGGACCCATTTCTGAAAAGACACTGTGAGCGCTGCTGTTTATATAATGAGGACTTGACGTTTTCAAGCTTATTCTTTCATTCTTGATTCGCCTATCTTTGACTCAAAGGGAACACTGTCAGCGTCAAGGAAGAGGAAACAAGTCAAGGAACTACGTGCTAATGCTTCGTACTTTTAAGCATTCGTAACTGAGAAGTGTGTTCAGTCCCCAAGCAACCACTTTTTATTCTTGTAGTACTTTCTAGCGATACACCATCTCATAGAGAGGAACATTGATACTTCACCATACACCATACATCATAACGGAAAAAGCTAAACAAACTTTGCAATATGCAATATAAACTTTGGTTAATGTTATGAATTAGCATTAACTCACTACAACTACCTGCAACCCTATTAGTGCACCGGAATTTGTGTACTGGTTAGAAATTGGATTCCTGGAATGAACATTAGTTGTGTAAAATAATCGATCTATTCAAACTCCACGTTATTATGCCCAATGACGGCAATAATCTTGTCCAAACGAGACTAATTAAAAATCGTTTTCTTCTGGTAAAACCATTGTGTTACTGTTATAGTCGTGGCAGATGTTAGTAATGACCACTTTTTTCAACATACTTGGAAATATGGCTCCAAAAGTTATACAATATACCTTATTTGGTTTGTATATTTTTTCATAATTGATGGCTCGATGAAAAAATTGCAATTAAACCTGTTCTACCGAGCGTTCTACCTTAGGTTCGTCTCAGACAGTCTAATTGGATTGATTTTTGTACACCATTGAGCTGCTACTACACCAATTAAATAAAAGGTCACGCAATAACGAGAAGAAGCAAATAAATAACGACCGTGCTATACTCTGTGTACCATGCTAATTTAATTATTATTTTCTACTCAACGATGAAAAAAAGACAATGACACAACGTTGGTCAATTATGTACAGGTTGTAATTGCTTTTTGTTCTCTAGTTTTGTCCATAAGGAGTACTAAGCATACAGCGGCCGGCTACTCGAGTATGTGTTTGTTTTCAAACTACGAAACGTATCTCGCTGCGAAATTATATTTCCATGTTCATCAAACTTTGCATAGTGCAAGATCCAACATTGAAGTAAAAGGATGAACCATTTGCTTGTACTGTGGATGATCTCGGCGTGATCGAGGAAGATCGTTTGGATGAAATAAATTACAATTTGAGTTTCTACTGCCTTCCATATTTCGGAAATTAGCCAAGAAATAATCAGGTGATATTTTCCTTTTTACCAATTCAAAATTACAACTGCCTACCTCACGTCACTGGTGCAAAGATATTAATATTGATGGATAACAAATTTAGAATTTCAATTTCCTGTGACACATGTTATACATACAACATATTTTTTAACGAATCAGCAACAATACTACACACAAAATCTCGTTCAAACATCAGTAGGTACCAGAAATGTGATATTTTCAAGGTATAGTTATACCTCCGTGGATTCAATGTGTATCGATATCTCTGAAACTTCATCCATGTATTGATAAGATGTATTGATAAGATGCCATCTAAACGTACGTGGAATTTCGGGACTCAGGCAGTTTATTAGAAATAATTTAAGTACGGTGAGACTGGAGTTATTTATTCTCCTTATCTCTTTGAATGGATTTAGATTTCGTGAGGAATCTACTTAGCAAAATTTGAATAATTTGATCAATGTATTTTCTTTCAATACAGAAGCATCAAAGAAAATTATTGAAATTTCAGGAAAATAAACCTATTTAAACTCCAGAACGAATCACCCTGAATATTTCCCGACAATCGTGATTGGTTTTGGGTCTCCGCCATGTTCAAAGGTAGCTTGAGAATGTTACGACTTCATGTATAATTCAAGACCAATATCAACTCATGATAAAATAAGGTCCATAACTTGACAATACACGTGGTAACATGGTTGGATATTCAAACCGAAGAGTTATCAGCTTATAGAATTACAGTAATTGAATCAAATTATATATCGATCTACAAAAGTATCAAAATTAGAGCTGTGAAAGGAAGACTTCAGTCCAGAACTCGATTACTGTAGCTGATCACCGCGGTGTGAGGCTGAATATGAATTTCCAATCTCCTGTCAGAGAAATTGAAACCGAATGTCTTCGTAACGATGCTTAATTACCTGGACCCCAATTCTATCCAGATCCTTCACCAGGTGGTCAAACTTTGTCTGCATATGAATAGGTGGAAGGAACTAAACCAATACTATTTCCAATATTGTTTTGCAATATGTAAACAATCTGAACAAGAATTGTTCGTTCCTCGAGGTCCGAGTCACACGAGGTCCATGTAACTCGTGTTCTTTTGAATACCAAATTTCAAAATTATCTTATAGCTGAACTTTGAAAGACTTATTATCATTATTTACCATTTTAATTCTTCAACAATAGAATAGTAGTGATATTGATACTTGCTTCTAAAGGCGATATTAATACATGTAGGAATAGTGTTATCTCCTATTATCATAAAAATCTTATTATGATCGTACCTCAATATCCTTGAAATCCCATATCTAATCGTACTTGGGGATAGGCAAAAAGGTAAATAGTCTAACAATTTTACTCACAGTGTGCTTGGCAATGGCTCTACGCCAGTGTTTTAACTTGTCAACCGTTCTTCACCTTCTGCTGAATATTCCGATTCGCTGTGGCTTACGATCAATTACGAGGAAACTATAATCATTCAAACAACAGCAATTCTCTTCGCATATTCATTCAGATGACACTGAATTCTTGTTGCTGTTTTCATTATTCAAGGCATTGGATGAAATTGTTTGAGGTATGAAACACGCCACTTGCATTCACACCATGCAGTATCAGTATTCCGTACCATATAGGGTACAAGTGTAAACAATGAGCCGAGGCTAGCTAAATATGTCGAATAAAAACATGACTGATTAGGTAATTGGTACGAGACAGACTTGTGCAGCAATTAGTCAGTTTGTTTGCATTCCCGAATCAGCCCAGTTCGATATCCTCATTCCACTAAGTTTCATTATTTAACTGTATTCCGCAATAAATTTGCCTTACTGATTCAGAGTTTGGTTCAAAGTCATTTACTTTATTCTGAAAGCGAGAGAAACAAAAGTACTGGATTACTAAGTTTTAATCTCGGCACAGATTGATAAAGACGATATTATTATACATGCCGAAACTGTGAGGCGGCTATTGCTATATGTGGAAGCAATACATAAATCTTTCGTTACACAGATCTCGCGTGGGTTCCTCTTATCACTGGTAGACTGTGCGATAAGCAGCAGAGCAACAACGGCAAAGTACACAATTTTTGATGCCGCAGGCCAAGGAGGGATAGCCACGTGTAAAGTTATTCATAGATTTCAGGCATTGAGTTAGACGAATTTGGGACTTTCATTCGACAAGCGTGCGCCAGACGAGGTACACGCATGATTCGTGCAGCGGTGAATAATCAGTGATTATTTATAGTTTAATGAGATTAAAAATGCATCGAACGTGTTTGTTCACGATATTGTTCCTCGCATTCGCCTCTACGAGATGTGCCGATGGCGCTCGCATATTGGGAATGTTCGCGTTGAATGGAAAAAGCCACTTCGTGATGTTCCAAGAGGTTATGAAGGCTCTCGCTGACAGAGGCCACCAGGTCGACGTCCTGAGTGTTTTTCCCCAGAAGAAGCCGTATCCCAATTACACGGATCTGAGTATCGCCGAGTGGGTGCCAGTTGTGGTTAACAATATGTCTTATCAGGTCGTACAAGGTTTCACTGGCGCCTCGGAGAAAAAATTTATTGACATGACTGGGACTCACGTCTGTCATCAGATGGAATTACCGATGATACAGAAATTGATAAAGACGCCACCCAATGACCCACCATACGATCTGGTCATCACGGAAGTAAGTCAAAAAAAAAACAAACATATATTCCATCCCACATGCGATCAAAACCATTCGTACTTGCAGTTGTTCTACGCTAACTGCTACCTGGCTTTCGGACGACACCTGAACGTCCCTGTGGTGGCTATGACCTCTTCGCCAATGTTGCCCTACACCAACGAACCGCTTGGGAATCCTCTGAACACAGCCTACGTACCAGAGATCCAAGAGGGTTCGACTACCCACACAATGAATTTTTGGCAGCGGATCAAGAACACGGTTGTAACCTGGTTCAGATGCTATCAGAGCAGATATTATACGCAGTTTCAGGACGAGATAGTGAAGAAGCATTTCGGTGCAGAGATGCCTGGCATCAGGCAGTTGGAACGAGAGATATCCTTACTTTTAGTCAACTCTCATCACACCTTGAACGGAATCAGGCCCATGACCCCGGCTGTCGTGGAGGTCGGTGGTCTTCATGCCAGGGACGACGACACGGAGTTGCCACCGGTAAAAAAATTTAGCAGATGAAAATGATACCTCGATCGGGGCTACTCGACGAATAATGAATCCAATAATCGAATTCCAGAAAGTTAAAAAGTGGTTGGACGACAGCAAAGATGGATTCATCTATTTTTCCTTCGGCTCTATGGTGACGGTCGAATCGTTCCCCAAAGAGTCGCTTGAGGGAATATTTTCAGCATTTTCCAAGCTGGCGCCGCTTCGAGTTTTGATGAAAGTCGCCAAACCCGAATCTCTGCCACCTGGCCTTCCAAAAAATGTGATGACGTTGAGTTGGGTCCCGCAAGTAAAAGTCTTGAGTGAGTAATTTTCATAATTATAAACATACAAGCAACACCAAGCGTCTTGTATCAACACCTTCGATTTCAGAGCATGAAAATATACGAGTGTTCATAACGCATGGTGGTCTCATGGGCATCCAGGAAGCCGTTACTTTCGGAGTACCATTGATCGGGGTTCCGCTCTTTCGCGATCAACCAATCAATATAAAAAATTGCGAAGACAAAGGGACCGCCTTATCGCTCGAATACACGGATCTTACCGAAGAGAAAATTGTGGCAGCCGTGAAAGCCATCGTTTATGATCCAAAATACAAGTAAGTGGACAAACCCCATGTAATTTCCCGGTGATTAGTGACCTAGTACGTTCAACTACAGCGTCGATTGTATACATATTTCACGTTTAGCAACGCAGTCGGATAAAGAAACGTTCAAAATCCTCACAAGCCATTGGCTCACGCCGAAGGCTCATATTTTTTGTATGTCTAACATTTGGGATACTTATCAGCTTCTCGGTAGCATTTGATCGTGTTGAGATCACGATAATGACTCAAGTCGACCATCGTTGAACAACCCTCACAGTTCAGCTTACTGATTCACAGAAAAAACATGAAGGAATTGTCTACACGGTTTCTGGACCGACCAATGCACGCTCGAGACACTGCCGTCTTCTGGATCGAATACATCATCAAACACGGGGGAGATTCGCTGCGATCGCCAGCCGTCCATTTGACATGGTGGCAGCTGGCTCTGCTCGATATTTATGGCAGCATAATTGCCGCGATTCTAGTCACGCTTTACGTCATCAAGCTACTCCTTTCAGCAATCCTCAATCGGATCTTCGCCTCAACTCGAACGCGTCTGCATTCAAAAAAGAGGAATTAAACAACAATGACGATCGATATAATTGGCTATTGTTCGCTAATTGGTGTTAGAAAATTTTGTACAGTATCCTGAGTGATAAATTAAATTGTAATTTATATAGAATGACGGGAAAGATTATGATTGCCCGCCGAAGATTGTGATTCCCTGGTTGGACGATTATCCATTGTCCTGAATAATAGGGCGTAATTAGCCAGTAAATTGTTCGTTTTTTAAAGAGAGTGAAACGCATATACTTAGAATTGATTCGCAATTGAATTTGAGCTTATATCTTTCGGGGAATTGAGTTACTGAAAATTCCACAAATTGATACATTTAACTTTTTTTTTGTGATGAAAGGCTTTAAGAATTTCATTTAGGTCGCACATATGCTTATGTATGCCTCTAACTTTGGTTCTAGCACGTGGTACAGCCAGGGACATAGAAACTGTCGCCCCTTGAATCAGGCAACCAGAGTTATACGAGCCCCCTTGAATAAAATTGAATAAGAATTTTCGGGAAACTAATACAGATGATGAGAAGTGTTAAAAATTGTGGAGTCGAGTGACCTCACCAAGAGGCAAGACCTATTGAATTTTCAGCTAATCAATGTTTAGGGTATCCTCGAAACGCCAGATGATAAAACTGACGAGTATTAAAACAAAGAAATTCATTAGTATGTGTATAATTTCTCAAGTCAACGCCATCTGCGAGAGGGAAAACATATCAGAATTGTAGGAAATAACTTTTCCAAGATTTAACAATTCATATAATTACTGGTAGAGTTGACGAATAGTTATGGGTGGAAAATTATTCGTCCGAAAAAATTAACTTTCATTCGTTCAGAAGTTATTTGTTGGTTCTTTGATTTTCACGATAGAAAATCATTCTTTTATCCACGCTTATCGTTTACTGCACAGTCAGCTCAGGGGCAGCGAAAGCTGGTCGCAAAACGATAGGCAACCCAACGTACAGGCGTACATGGATTGAACTCGTCATATCTTCTTTGGATTCAGACCCCGCATATTTTACGTTCCAAATGTAGGCATTACAAATTTCAGCCTGAAAGTGAAATGTGTCCGTTTAGTTTCGTCAAGGCGAAACCATTATTATTTTATTTTATTAATTTTAATTAACTTGCGAGTATATTGACCACAAGATTGCGACTATTATTTTTTAATTATGCGACACCTGGGTTGAGTCCCGCACGGTGATGTTTGTTTTTACCTGTCAGCCAGAGTGGTTTACCTTGGACCAATTTTTTGCTCCAGTGCCATAATAGAACAAATTTGATAACTGTGTTATCCTGAAATCTTGGGCTTCGAAAAAACGAACTTTTCTCTTTTTAAATTGATTGGAAATAATGGTGCGGTTTTGTTAATTGAATCGACATTGAATCGTCCAATTTCGAAAACATAGAGCCATGAATTGTAATACGGAAAGCCTATCCCAACATAAATTTCACACCTTCGAACTGAGAATGAAAAGTTACTTCTCACGACGAAGAACAGTTTATTTGGCTAAAGTAACTCTCCCTTCACAAACACTATACTTTTTTGATTGAAACTTTATTTTGGGGTTCTATGGAAATGGTAAGCGTTGAAGTTTACGTAAATTTCAACCAAGATAAGCAGTCGCATACCCAGTCCACTGATATATTATACCAGTGACCCAGTCCGAAGTACACCACCGTTTCCTATTGTTTTCAATTCGAGGATGTGCATCGAGAATGAGGGATGCAGTCGAAGAATCCTGAGATATAGAGGTAAATTGTTTTCGGTGGATTGGCAAGATCGGGATACTAAATTGTAGTTGATACATTACGCGTATTGCTGTATGACAGAATCTGACAAAAAAAAATTGTATCTCTATTCGTTACGTGATTCCCGATAATATTATTACAACTGTGATTATTTTTTAGTTATTCAACCCATGTATGTTCTTGATGTTGAATACATAGTAAGACTTATATTACAACGAGATTACCATAATACCGGATAGCGAACTCCGGGAAACTATCTATGCCTCTGGCAATAAGTGGAAATAAAATTTTCGAGCTGTCTAATTATGCGACTATAATGTTACCTGGATATACAACGATTTGAACAAGAGTTACGAATAAACATCTATACTGACAATGAATGATTGTATGAATGGCCCTCCATCACTATGTTGAGTTTTCGCTTGTCTCGCTTCGTCTAATAATTTCAATTGCATACCCTCATCAATACTACCGATTAAAAATAAGATAGAACTATTCATGGCTGATTATCGACATGTTCCATCAGGCTTGATGCAGATCACCGAAAAAAATCAGAAATATGTATTCCGTAAATTGAAAAAGTGTCACTTTCGAGAATTTCTCCAAAAATCTCTCCTATATTTGACATCGTATGGATGGTACTTATATCCTTCTATCGGGTGATACATTATTTTGATATGATATTTGCTTATTTGGTTTCAAGCGTAAGAAAATCTTTCGTTGTAAATAAAACAAAAAACTGCAAGTAAGTAACATAATAAATAACACAGAAAAGATTCAGAAGGCGTGGAAAATTAATTTTTTTGGACGTTATTCCGTACATCTCTAGGACTGTGTGTAAAAATTTTCGTCAAGAAATATCAAAATTTTCAGACATTATTCTACTTTACGTCAGTTGATGTTTCAAAAATAAATAATATTGCATCTGTATTTTTGCCGAAATGAATTCGCAAAAATTAGACTGTTCGGCCGCAGCCTGAACAAACCCTGCACAATACCACCACATTCTTCATTACAAAATAATAAGAAGAAATTACACCCGCACACAAAAAAAACAATAATAAGCAAAAACGATTTTGTAGTAGTTTAAACAAACTGGTGATTTTCGATCAGTGAACAGAATCTTTTACATCACGTTAATTTCATCGCTTTCAACTTCGAGGACCTACATAGGTATGACAGCTGTACTTATTGTAAGTTGATTCAAGTGTGACAGAACCACCCAGGCCACGTGAAATATGAAATCCTTCTCTAAAGTGTCAGAAATACCTATGTAAAAATATGCATAACATGTCTGCCTATACTCCAAGTATCATTTAAGAAACGTTTCATTGTCAGTAATGTCTTCGCGCTGTACCTCGGGCATAGACATATTGTTTTCATAACACGTGCATCAAAAGTGGGGTATTCCATGGCGGTTTAGCGGGACGAAAGCGGCCTATTGAACACCGAGACTTCGAAGCTGGGTCTGCGCATGTGCCGTCCGCAATTTTTGCACTCTTGTCCATTGGGAGAAATTCAGTTCACTTTCGTCCCTATATTTGGCTCTATGAAACGACTCACACCTTCACACAAAGTTGAATAGGTTATGTCGGGCTATCGTGATTGAACAACGATATCTCACCTAAAGCGGGGGGGGGGCTTCTTGATTCGTAGCCCTGCATGAAGTCAAGTTAGACATAAATTGACGTAACAATTCACCACACATAGCCTCATCTTCCACCTTACTTTTTCATTATCTTGGCAAGACACTCAATCAGATGACCGTATCCAAATACATTTTCTCATTCTCATCAGAAAAATTAGATTAATAGTGTCCAAATATTCTGTATCCTGTATCAAAACAGTTTCCACAGCTCTATTCTGTGAGCATTCTCAACCTTATTGACGATGAGTTGTATATAATTGTTTTATCGAGTTTGCAATTTAGTTCAGATAACTCGGATAGAAGCTTCTCAGTTTCGCTCATAAAGTTTCTCCACCAATATGACCGACCCTCTCCACGTGCCAATTCCATAAGGCCGCCCATATTAGCACTTTAACCTTTGTCGCTAGATTCCTACGTTCGTGGTTTCCAGAGCGATGATGAACTAAGCAGCAAACGTGTTTCCAATGCAGTACTTTGGAGAGGGATGTGGATACAGCTGATTGCTATAGGTATCTGATGGCCAGTTGGTTCGGGTTCGGACTGTCACTCAGCAACTGTGCGCTGAACGAGACACACATCAGAAATGGATCAAATTTGTTCGTTGTCGATATTTCTCCTGGCCATCTTCACCGTGAGATCTGCCAATGGAGCTCGAATATTGGGACTGTTTCCATTGAATGGAAAGAGCCACTTCGTTATGTTCCAGCAAGTGATGAGGGGCCTCGCTGACAAGGGCCACCAGGTCGACGTGCTGAGTGTTTTTCCCCAGAAGAAGCCATACCCAAATTATACAGATCTGAGTCTAGCCGGGTCAGTGCCGGTGATAGTTAACAATATGTCGTATCAGCTGGTGCAAAGTTTCATCAGCTCCTCAGAGAAAGTCTTCATTGATAACGTCGGGACTCAGGTCTGCGCTCAGATGGATTTGCCTCAAATACAGAAGTTGATCAAAACGCCTCCCAATGATCCACCCTACGACCTGGTCGTCGTCGAGGTAAGTCGATACATGCATTGAAGCTTACTGGAAAGAGTAATCCATCACGAAATGATATCGCTGTTGAAAAAAATATGATAGGAATAAAAGAAAACCGAGGACCGTACCAGTTTCGATGAGGTATTGTAATTCAATTCCCAGTCAGCAAAATCATGTAACAGTGGCGTATGAAGTACGTAACTTTGCTCTTTCGCAAAGTACATCTACGACATCACAGGGACGGTCTACTGGATGGATCAAAGATGGCAAAATGTTCACATACCGACCACATACCGACATAGCGGTTATGATGTCACAATTACGGATCTCATTGGGGGAAAATGTTACCATGACTCTTACAAAGCATAAAGAGCGACCTTCCTGACTCACACAGTCACAGATTAGGTACATCTTTGATACGTCGAAAGAACATATAGTGGTATTATAGTGATGCAAATGTAGCAAGTGTGCTAACTGCGATTCTGTCATAATTTTCCAACGGAGATCCTCCTCGTATCGAACCACAGCATGGAATCATTCTAAGTAGTGATGTTCATTTATTTGCAGTTGTTTTACGCTAACTGCTACTTGGCCTTCGGACGACATCTGAACGTCCCCGTGGTCGCGTTGACGTCTTCGCCAATGTTACCGTACACCAACGAACCGCTTGGGAATCCTCTGAACACAGCCTACGTACCAGAAATCCAAGAGGGCTCGACTTCTCACAGCATGAATTTGTGGCAGCGGGTCAAGAACACTGTCGTGACATGGTCCAAGTGCTTTCAGAGCAGATATTATACGCAGAGTCAGGACGAGGTAGTGAAGAGGCATTTTGGTCCAGGGATGCCCAGCATCAGGCAGTTGGAACGAGAGATTTCCTTGCTTTTAGTCAACTCTCATCACACCTTGAACGGAATCAGGCCCATGACCCCGGCTGTCGTCGAGGTCGGTGGTCTTCACGCTAGGGACGACGACACTGTATTGCCACCGGTAAGAATCACTCATAATGTACTACAGTTGTACCTCGTTTCATAAGCCTGCGACAATGAACGACAAGCGACTGATGTCAGCACTGACGATTCTCACAATCCTAACCTTAAAGCGTATTAGGTGTTGATTTTTCCTGGCGATTGTCTTTCATTGGCTGTCAGAAATGTCACTGTCTCAGTGTGGAAAAAATATTTGATAATTGATGCAGTGAACCAATTTCAGAAAGTTGAAAAGTGGTTGGACGATGGCAAAGATGGATTCATCTACTTTTCATTTGGCTCTACAGTTACGATTGAATCGTTTCCCAAAAAGACGATCTACGAAATATTTTCGGCCTTCTCTAAGCTGGCACCGCTTCGCGTGTTGATGAAAGTCGCCAAACCCGAATCTCTGCCAACCGGCCTTCCAAAAAATGTGTTAACGTTGAGCTGGGTTCCGCAAGTGAAAGTCTTGAGTGAGTAGTTATCATGACATTAAGGAGGCGGTCAGCGTAGGCGTACTCAAATAAGGTAAAAATTTATGAATTTCTTTCTCTGGTTAGAATTTTTTGTCCACAAACGGTTTTCACCATTGTTTAAGACCTTAGTACAATACTTAACATACGATTTATATTTTTGTAAAGTCAAATTATCCAAAACTGGAGGAATGGCAGCGTTTATAAAAAACACAAAATGTATATTAAGTGACGTACTAAACAATGGGGAAACTCGTTTGTGAAAAACAAAATTCCGACTTTAGAAATAAAATCATAAATTTGCCATTGAGGTGCGCTTACACTGACCTCCCTCCCTTAGAACTAAAAGAAACACCAAGATTTACCACGGCTGTCATGTTTCATCATGTCCGTTTTCAGAGCACAAAAATATACGGGTGTTCATAACGCACGGTGGTCTGATGGGAATGCAAGAGGCCGTGACCTTCGGGGTGCCATTGCTCGGCATTCCGCTCTTTCGCGATCAACCAATAAACATAAAAAATTGCATGGATAGAGGAACGGCCCTATCCCTAGACTACTCGGCCTTTACATCGGATGATATTGTAACGGCAGTGAAAACCATCGTTTATGATCCAAAATACAAGTGAGTACTCGAACCGATTCGATATGATCATCAATCCTGCACGTTCAACTGCGTCGATTGTAGTTGTTTCTCTCTAAAAAATACTCGAGGATGATCAAACATCGGCGACTCAACAGAGAACAGAAAAAAATGCTCAAACTGCAGAGTTGTTTTGGTCATACACTCCGGAGTTGCTCTCGATAGAGTTTCCTGTAGATAAAGTGTCTTTCAAACTCACGGCAATTTTTTTTAATCCTACCAAAAATATAAGGTCATGGACACTTTGTGGATCCAATGGTTTTTTCCGTGATAAATTGTGAAAGATTTTTATTTGTGATTAGACAAAGTACGCTTCAGATGAAGAAACTCTCAATTTCGAGGCAAGCCTTACTGACTTTCGCTGAAGAGTGATTTTTGTTCTGGATTTTGTAAAACTTTTAGGAGAGTATTTGTACTTTTTTTCTAAGCTTTTCGATATGTTGTCTGAATACAAAAATCTTCATATCGACCACTGGCGAACTTGTTGGAGACTCTCATGAACCAGTTTATCAATTCACAGAAAGAACATGATGGATTTGTCTACACGGTTTCTGGACCGACCAATGGACGCTCGAGACACTGCCGTCTTCTGGATCGAATACATCATCAAACACGGGGGAGATTCGCTGCGATCACCAGCCGTCCAGTTGACATGGTGGCAGCTGGCCCTGCTCGATGTTTATGGCAGCATGATTGCCGCGTTCCTAGTCACGCTCTATGTCATCAAGCTAGTCCTTTCCGCAATCTTTAAGCGGTTTTTCACTAAAAATCGAACGCATCCGCATTCAAAAAAGAGGAATTGAACGATAATAATGATATAAACACATATGGTGATTGTTCCCCAATTAATGTTTGAACATTTTTTACATTATTCTAAGTGTTGAATTAAATTGTGAATTACGGAACAATGGGAAAGATGATGATACCCCAGAAGTGACCCTGGGATTATCCATTATCCTGAATAATGGGACGTGATCAAACTCGTCTCTAATCGCAGTGTAGGATCGATAAATTCGAAATTGGACTGAGTTCAAGTTATTTTGTCTCTTAAAGAGTGTGGAAAGCATATAATACTTTTAATCTAATCGCAAACAAGAAACTTTCTTCTTCCACACGAGAACGGAAAGGCCGATTTCGCTACCTGATCTCGGGGAGGAAAGGTCCGTTTTACCGACCGGGTAAAGTCTCCTGGAAAGTGTTTGCTCTTTCTTCCTGGGAGGACAGTCTTTCCTCATCGCCTTCTCTACCATACTGACCGAGCATCACTGCAGTCACATAACATAAAACAATCACCGTTCTGCCCGCAAAATCGACATACGATCATTGAATGAAAAAATATATAATATGCAATACGGTTTCGCTCCCTCGGTGAAGGGCCCTCTTTTGCCTTCGGCGTAGAACATATGAACGTATCCTTTCATGCATGTGAAGCAGGCACACTGTGATCCTTTTTTAGGCCAGCGATCATGATTGCACATGCACACTTACAAAGCGGGTGAAGAAAAGAGCTTTGCGTCCGCTTTATCGGTCGCAAATGTAAAATCCACGGTTTTACGAGTTGTCAGACGAAAAGTACAGTACCTTGACACACAAGTGCTGCCGCAGAACTATTCAGTTGAAAATGCTTGGAATTGCACATTAAACTTCTGTTTTTTTTATTCAACCTCATAGACTCGCGATAAATTGATAACTTTGGACCGTAAAGTTGAAGACTGAATACAAAATTTTAAAGACTTGTTGGTGAATCAGAAGAAATCAGTTTTTCGAATCTGCTGAGAAGTTCCAGATATTGATTCAATGATTCTTTAGCAGACTTTACTACTAGTAAAACTGCGGAAAAATTACTGAAATGAGTATTCGGTTGCTACTCTGAGTACCATTACTGTCTTACGATAGTTTTCGGAAATACTCGAAGAGAGATAACTCGTTCCAAATTATGAATGAACATCATATAAATAAACGGAGAAAAAAGTGTATCTACTCTTCCATATTTTTTGGGGAATTGAATACCCGATATTTTCATGTCTAAATTTCCGTTATAAACTGTCTGAAAATTAGGTTTGTCCTTCCCGTTTCACCTATGAAAACGTTAATTACCTACTTATTTTTCATTTCGAGATAGTAATTTATTCTTTCCTACAACTACGAAAATTTTTCCACATTGACAGAGGATTAGCATACCGAGCGAGTGTTATTATTGAACAACGCTGTTTTCTTCACCTGTGTTATTTTTTATGGCATTGAGTATTCTTTTCATCTTCATATAGGTACTACATACGATACTTAAGGTGCAATTCGTCATAATATACACAGACGCACAGTACCGTTACAAAAATACAGAACTGCTTTTTATAAAGCTGCTAAAGAATATCGTCCGGCGCTATATGTGTTTGATGATCATTCCCTAATGTAACTAGACTTAAAATTATTCTAAAACAAGCGGGTTTGGGCTGACTATGAGCCAGCCTTCGAACTTCCCGTTATTTATTTTGTTCTCAGCTATTTTTAAATTTGTAAATCTGACCTCAGATTCTTGATCAGCGGTTCAAAAAACCTTCGAGTACAAATTTCCGTAAGATTTCGAATGTTTTTAGTATTTTTCCCAGCAAATCGGACTCGCCATTTTGAATTTCGCTAATCTGATTTCACATTCGTGATCAGTGACCCAAAAAACCTACGAGTACCAAGGTTCATCCAAATCTAAATGTTTTTAGTTTTTTGCAGCATATCGAATACGCCAAATAAAAATTTTGCAAAACTGACTTCAGATTCGTGATCAGCGATCAAAAAAACCATATGGTACCAAATTTCATTGAAATCCGTTGATTCGTTCTCAAGATATCGTCATTTTCGTTGTGTTTTTTCGAATTTTGTTATTTGAATAGTTCAAAAAGTACTAATCCGATCAAAGCCAAAATCTAATCAGTTCTAAGTTGAGAAAAGCCCCGTCGATTGAGCCCTATCTGATCAAAATCCGCGAACTCGTTCTCGAGATATCGCGCGGACAAAAATGTGGTCACATACACACACACATACACACACACACACACCCAGACGTCAAACTGAAAATAGTCGGAGGTGATTCTTTGGACCTCGAAATGTGGAGATTTAGTAAAAACTCGACTTTTCATTTTCGGGGTGATCACAATAACTTCCTTTTTTCTCTGAAAACAGAGAAACGGGAAGTTAAAAATGTCAAGGTTTCACAGAGTAAAGCTAGTAGGTTCCATGGCATGTGTGCGAAGTAGGCTAAATAGTATCAGATATTTGACACGCTGAGGAAATGGATAACTAACCTGGTTAGGCAGTAATTATTAACATAAATCTAGATACTTCATTTCTCGTAATGATAGAATTTTGATCTTTCATCTGAAACATTTGGAAACAATTTATACAATTTATAGAAAACAATTATCTAGTCATAGGAGCAGTAATTTATAACTCAAATGTGAAAGAACAGTTGACAACAATGATTTGTCAATTATTTATCACAAAATTAATATTCGAAAACGAACATCTAACACGAGCCAATTTTGTAATTTTGCTTTGAATTTTCGCCTGAAACGAGAGTTTCCTGCAGCGTTAGTTGCATAAGTATCGTGAGGCGGTGAATCTTTGATTTGAATTTCTGTGTTCTTTTAGACTTCTTCTCGATCAGCTTTCCCCATACACGGCAGTGTGGTGACTGATTTTCATGATAAAATTATTGTGATGATGTTCGGAATGAGGATGACGACGATCCAAAGATTAGATTCGGCTTTTTCCAATCAGAGCTGGCACCATAATCTTATCCGTGTATCGGATGTGACTGACGTGAATTGAACAGGAAGAACCAATTGCCGATGCACTGTTGACGGTCTGCTGAGTCCACTTGACAAACAGACCCGCCATTCAGTGCATCGAAAGGAAATCCGTATAACGAGAGAAACTAATACGAATGTGAAGTCCAGATGTTTCGATGTGATTTAAATCCGCAATCTTCAAAGATAGTCACCCTTCTTAACCTAAATATCTGTGAGGTTATTCAATATCTAATCATGTAATCATCGACTAAATAAAGTAGTGAAACGCCTGACCAACCCTAATCTAGAGGATAGCCCACCGGTCGTAGCGTTACTTTTCCAATAAAAAATGTTATTCTGCTATGACTTGATCGAGTAAATTATTCATCTTCAAAATGATCACGAATCCTAATCACATAAAACCATCTGATCGAAAATGTCGTTACTCTCGTCACGCGTTGTCTAATCATAACTCTCCATCTAGATGTAAATATTACAGGATTCCTAGACGTGATACTTCAAGAGCCGCTTTGCACGTACCGACTCTGAGTCCAAGATTATATTTATGTGCAGCCAGCATGAAGCCGCGATATTGATATTCATGGGTCAGTTCAGTCTCGCTTGTTCTTCGTGTGCGATCGTATCATAGTAATCTCAGTGTAAACTTCAATAGTAGCGATTGAAAATGAGGTCCACGTATTTATGGCTGGTATCGACGTTCTGTATTGTTGGATTACTGCGCGGAATCGATGGAGCTCGAATATTAGGGATTTTCCCCTTGGATCTGAAGAGTCATTTCATCATGTTTGAAGAGGTCATGAAGGCGCTTGCTGATGCTGGCCACCAGGTCGATGTATTGAGTCCGTATCCACTGAAGAAACCGTACCCGAATTACACGGACATCAGTATCGCGGAACCAGGATCAGAAGGAGCCAGCAATGGCCTGACGTATGACTTTGTCCACAGTTTTTCGGAGTCAGCAAGTACAGTCTTAATCAATTTCGCCGGAACTGTAAAGTGCCATGCCCTCGGACTCCCTCAGTTTCAGGAGCTAATTCAAAATCCGCCGAATGATCCTCCCTATGATCTTCTTATCACGGAGGTGAATAGCGCAATCTTTCTCTCTTCTTAGATTCAACCATAAGTCCTTTAATCTGATCATATCAGTTTATGTTAAAAAAAAAATGTTTTCACAGTCATTTTATGCGAGTTGCTGGTATGCCTTTGGACGACACCTTGGGGTTCCAGTCGTGGCCCTTTCCTCTTCAACCATCCTACCTCATGCCAACGAACCTTTGGGAAATCCCTTGAACACGGCGATCGTATCTGACATCGAGGATGGATCTATTGTTCACATGAATTTTTGGCAGCGATTCAAAAACACATTTCACACGCTGGAGAAGATATGGAGTTTTAATTTTCACACGGAGAAGCAGAGTGACATTGTGAAGAAGTATTTCGGACCGGAAATGCCTGGTGTCAGAGACCTGGAACGCGATGTCGCTCTGTTTTTGGTCAACTCTCACTATACTTTGAGCGGAGTCCGACCATACACCCCAGCCGTTGTGGATGTTGGTGGTCTGCATGTCAAAGACGAAGACAAAGAAATTCCAGCGGTAAGCTCTAACTGATAGGAATCGTGAAAAAAAATTTTGAAAGCAACGATAGAATTGCTAAAATCTTCCAAGTTCGACATTATCAAATGATCAAAAAAAAGTACTTATCACAATTGAATTGATTCTGAGATAAATTCCGGTATCAACGATTGCACTCTTGATTCGAGTATCAGCTATCGAAGACAAAGCAGCTTCAGTTGATATCTAGGCCGGCGGGCAGATAACCAGCGAACAAATTGTGTGCCAACATTCGTTTGCGGAGAGATAACAATGGAAACTCATGACACGACGTTCAGCTGACCTCGAACATTGACAATCCCCCACCGCGGACGCCTACTGTGCTTCGGGAACCAAAAATTCTCTTCTTTCTGGCCAGTTTTGGCCACACATTCCACCAATCTCGAAAAAGTTCGAATTCCCACCAAGTGTGGCGTCGTATTCAATGATAGGTCACATCACACGGTCCCAATACTCGTCTTTTATCGGCGATCAGGAAGATTTGGTTAATCGTTTAATCCAGCATGGAGCCATAGAAATTTCATTAGTTAGGGATGTAAATTAAAATTCCGAAAGAGATGAAAATGACTTGACTATTCAGTGCAGGATCGACTGAAATTTGAACCGTCGATTGTGTGATTATTCACTATTGACACAATCGAATCTAATCTATTATTCCTACATGTTTTCTCCAACTTCTTACAGGACTTAACCAAATGGATGGATGACAGTTCGGCTGGCTTCATATTTTTCTCTTTCGGTTCGATGCTGAAAATCGAGTCTTTCCCAAAGGCTACACTCGCCGAATTGTTCGCGGGTATCGCGAAAATCGCACCTGTTCGGGTACTCATGCGAGTATCAGCCCCTGAAGAATTGCCGCCTGATCTTCCTGAAAATTTATTAACCTTCAAATGGGTTCCGCAAATAAAAGTTTTCAGTAAGACAGAATCCGTATATCGTGTGCCATTGGTTCTTAAAATCCATGCATGTATTATCATCGTTCAATTTTTTGTTGCAGAGCACAAAAACGTACGAGCATTCGTAACGCACGGTGGACTGTTAGGGATACTGGAAGCACTGACATTCTCAGTCCCACTGATTGGCATACCGGTATTTGCAGACCAACCGCTGAACGTAAAAAATTGCCTCGATCGAGAAATCGCCTTGTCCTTAGACTACAAAGATTTCACTGCAGATAAGTTCGTATCGGCGGTGAACGCTATCGTCTATGATCCGAAGTACAGGTAGGTGCACACAGAAATTAGATCATCACGTGAATCGCGATTCGTTTCGCAGAATCATTAATTATTCACAAATATTATCATACGTACTCGTAACAACGTTGTCTTAGAATAACGATGTTGTTTCAATGGCTAACCTAAACATCTCTACAGTTTGGTTAACTGCTGCAGGATCGGAAAGCTGAATTTCCATAAATTTTTTATAAATAAACAGACGTATTATTTTCGCAGTAACTTTCATCCGATATGTTTGGAAGGAAATACTTTCTACGATTATCACTGACCTCTGAGCAAATGCTACTAAGCCTACACACACAATTTTTATGAGAGCCAAATTGCATATTTCAGGCATCCCTTGCAAGTCACTGAATCAGCGTAGAGATAAACAAATGACGCAACTTCTATTCCACTTTGTAGGAAGAATATGGACGCACTTTCAAAAAGCTTCCTGGATCGACCTCTAAGCGCACGAGACACGGCCGTCTTCTGGATCGAATATATCCTCAGGCACGGAGGTGACGCTCTGAGATCACCAGCAGTCGAGTTGTCATGGTGGCAGGTGGCCCTTTTCGACGTTTATGGCAGCATAATCATCGCAGTCTTAATCACGGCCTGCCTCGTCAAGATACTTCTGTCCATACTACTTCGTCAGATTATGAGCATGACGACAACGGCGAATGTATCGAAGAAGAAGAATTAAACAATTAGACAAGCTCATCGATTTTTGTTAATGTAACTTTTTGGTATGTCGTGACATAATCGTTATTGAAAAAGTCCATCGAGTGTATCACACATGTATCAATGCATTGTAATCCTGAAATGGACCTACAGACCCGAAGGAGGGGGCGGCACTTTCGAAGTTGGTGAATACTCATCGCGGGTGGTCTTATAAATCCTTTCAGTATCTTATACAATATTCGAAATACATCATATACTTTCTCCTCGTGTATCAAATTCATCCATAATATAAAGATCGTACGGAAATAAAGCTTTGAGTTTCAGAAATGCACATTTTTTTGTAGGCCGCAAACCTTACCATGATGTTATGACATGATATGGTTCGAATTTGAGCTACTCAGTCGTCAAGACGCAGCGTTTTCAATTATACTCACACTATGTCACATACAATCTTCTGAAATGTCGTGAAATTGACTTCCGTCCGAAGTTATTTTGGACGATCTGAGATTGATTATGAGTATTTCAGGTGAAGGAGAAGCGATTTTCGAGTTCAATCCCGGCGTAGTTTCCAATATCTCGTACCAAATCTTAGCTTTCCAACGTTTGATGTATGACGTACACCGACCTCACAACTGGGCCAATGTCTGATGATAAGTTTCAAGTCATCTTCAATATCCCGAATTTCCATCATGATGACTTTCTGGGATATATTCGGTCTTCAGGCAATCTTATAAACCTGATAGTGCATTGTGGTAAGAAATGAGACTTATCATTGAAAAATAATACTTCGATTATACCGCGAAAAGCCTTATAAGGTCGTGCATACAAAATAACAGAGCATATGTTTCTATTATACCAACAGATGATTCATTTGCATGCCGAGCGTATTAAAGAATGCAGTACTCGGTACTGATATTCATTTGCCACCGGGTCGACCTCGCCGCTGACATAATTTCATAGTCGTCGATCACGTCAACCTCATCTTCCATCAACGCTGTCACCCCCAAAACACGTTCTCGTGTTTTGCTGGCAGTGATTAACGTTCATCAGGATTCCCACAGTGGTAGACACACTTTTAGCTAATGTTCAAAGTCTTGTGTGTGCTTATATCGTTCAAAGTGATTAAAAATACTTTAAAATGAAGTCCACTTGTTTCCTGCTGATATTCATTTGCGTTTATTTCTTCGCTGGATACACCGATGGCGCGAGAATATTGGGAATATTTCCAGTAGCTGCGCCAAGTCACTTTGCGATGTACGGAGTGGTGTTGAAAGGTCTTGCTGATAGGGGACATCAGGTTGACGTGGTCAGTCACTTTCCGCTGACGGAACCCCATGGGAATTATACGGATGTCATCGATATGAGAGGCAAAACGGGGATCATGGCCGACACGCTGTCCATCGATGTAATAGAATCTATGGGCAGCGAAAACTTGGAAGAATACGGTACTGTGCTGTGTGGTAATGAAGTGTGCAAGTCGCTTGGATCTCCGGAGATCCAATCACTGATAAATAATCCGCCCAATGATCCACCATACGACCTAGTTCTCATAGAGGTGAGACCCTATCGCAGTTCAATTATTTTTTTACCAAATTATATTCTCTGAGAGACCGTTAAAATCCATTACCACCTTCACAGTTATTTTTTGCAAGCTGCTACTTCGCATTTGGAAGACATTTGAAAGTCCCCGTAGTTGCAATAACCTCCGCGCCATCATTGCATTATTCGAACGAACCCCTTGGAAATCCAATGAACACGGCGATCGTCCAGGAGCACCGAGATGGGTCCATTTTTGGCATGAGCTTCTGGCAACGCCTCAAGAACACAATTCATACCACGAACGTAATCTATCGAATCAGACGCATAACAGAGGCTCAGAACGAAATGGTAAAAAAGTACTTTGGTCCAGAGATGCCCGATGTCAGAGAGCTGGAGCGAGATGTGTCCCTTCTTCTGGTCAATACGCACTTCACCCTGAACGGTGTTAGGCCTGTAACCCCAGCCGTCGTCGAGGTTGGTGGTCTTCACGTGCGAGATGACGTAACAGAGCTACCATTGGTGAGCATAAACTTGATAACCATATTCTTCATCAGGGGTTCAAAACTGGTATAAGATTCCGAATGTTTTCAGTTTTCTTCCCAGCAAATTGCAAATCTGACTTCAGATTCGTGATCAGCGACCCAAAAAAAACCGTATGGTACTAAATTTCATCCAAATCCACCAATCCATCCGCAACATATCATCATTTTAATTTTTTTTTTTTTTTTTTGAACTGATCAAAGCCAAAATCTAATCAATTCTAACTTTGATTGAACTCTAAATTGATCAAAATCAGATTGTCTCATAGAGTATCAATGAATCGCTAAGGTGATTTGATGGAATTATATGACTGTGACGCATCATGAACATTGAATTTCAGGAGCTGAAAAAGTGGTTGGACAACAGCGAAGTCGGTTTTATCTATATCAGCTTCGGCAGCTTGATAAAGATTGAGACATTGCCAAAAGATACAATGGCTGAATTGTACACTGCTTTTGAGAAATTAGCACCGTTGCGGATCCTGATGAAAGCTAATAATTTAAAAGAGAAGTATCCGGGTCTTCCAACGAACGTCATGACGTTGAACTGGGTGCCACAAGTGCAGGTTTTGAGTGAGTCATACTTGAAACATAAAATAGTGACCAAGTAATATCTCTGGTCAGTGGTGACAGTACATCAACTCTGTGTCTAAAATATGATATCGAACCTGATTTCAGAGCACAAAAATATACGGGGATTCGTCACGCACGGTGGTATGGGCGGAGTACAGGAAGCCATAATTTTCGGCGTCCCATTCATCGGCCTCCCAGTTTTTGCAGACCAACCACGAGTGGTAAAAAGTGGCGTTGATATGGGTATCGCTGTGTCACTAGACTACCAGGATCTCACGGCTGATAAGTTTTTAGCAGCCGTAAACGCCATCATCAATGATCCGAAGTACAAGTGGGTTTGCGTAAATGCTACAATTGAAAAGCATCATTTTTGCTTCATGTATTCCAATCAACGTCTTCAGCCATTTTCCCACCACTAAACACCAATCATCTTGTTCAATTTGTGTGTATCGATCCACAGGAAGAACATGATCTCATTATCACAACGATTCCGAGACCGGCCGCTGAATCCCAAAGACACAGCCATCTTTTGGATCGAGTACATCCTCAAGCATGGAGGCGATTCCTTGAGATCTCCAGCTACTAAACTGACATGGTGGCAACTTGCCTTGCTCGACGTTTGGGGCAGCATAATTATCGGTGTCCTAATCATCCTCTATCTCATCAAGCTCCTACTGTTCACGTTAATCCGTACAGTTTCTCGAGCAAGTGAGGGACAGACGACCTCAGAGAAGAGAGATTGAATAGCCAATTGATTTAGCGATTTTTCGAAATTCTTTTATTCAATAATTCGGCGAATAGAAATTATGATAAACTTCTATTTCGACCCGAATTTCGCGGTCGCGTGTGACGTCACATAGTACCTCTTACGCATAGATTGACCGTCTGATGGCGCTACGGACTATCATTGACCTACTGTCACTAGAGATTAATTCTATCATTTCTATAGTATCTAAAAATTGTATTTAGTTATCGTCCAACCGTTTCTCATGGATATTTGTTACTTTTAAATTCAAGGAAACTTTCCTATTTACACTATACGAACTGATGAAATAGTAGATGATGAAACAAGTACACTACATGCAATCTAGTTCTTAAATTTATATAATATTTTTATCACCCTATTTCTTATATGTTCTACTCGGTAATAAAATAAAAGTTCTTAGAAGTATATAACATTGCGAAGTTATCACATGACTGTATGTTGTAGTCTTTCAATAAATCCAATGATATTGAAATGAAAAAAGGATCTATATGATCCATATGATGAATAAGATTTTCTCCGTACAGTTATCGTTTAGGGATTTTGCTACATCGCTTCCGGAAGAGATTTGGAGGCGTAGAGTCGAGGCTTGACCCCCTATGACAATTTATAAATTTTTTACTCGGATCTTACATTGATTTAAAAATACTTCTGCATATGTAGAGTTCGACCTGTGGCCTTGGCTATTGCGAACACGCGCGAGACGATATACAGAGTAACCGATAACAAACGAAGCCCTAGAAAAAACACCCACACAGGGTGCGTATACATCATCGTTGAAATACAAAGACAAACGTTCAATTTGCTCAACTGTTGTTGACACATGCGGTTTGTGAATACTCACAAGTCACAGGATAAGTTAATACAGAGCAGAATGGCAAGGCATTGCGAAGTATCGATAATTGAAAACTTATAATTTCGTAGAATAGAGTGTAATACGAGAGTGTAGATCAAATAATGCACGATTTTTATTCAAAAGGTAAATAATTTTTGAACCATGAAACAAGACTGAGAGTTACAGCCAATTGAATGCGGAAATTGAGAACATGGTTGAACAATTATAGCACTAAATCTATGTTTTCGCCGATATTTTGTTCAGAATAAAACCCTTATCGAGAACATCATCGGCTGAATTGAACACACTACATAATGACGGATACTAATCAATGACAACAGCGTAAGAAACGTAACAAAAACTCACCTGTATATGCTGATCAACAAATCCCCGTAGACATAATTTACAAATTTGTTTTATGAGCATAAACATGCACGAGGATTTGTGATGTAGGGCCTCTATAATATTTGCAGACCAAACACGGAACCTGATAAAATTGCACCATCAAGATCTCACAGCGAATGCTCCTGTTGTAGCCCAAAATAATAATACCTATGTAGTGTCTCTCTAAATTTTTTGGAGTGAAAATTCACTCCTGCGATACTGAAAACAGCGCGAATCCAATGGAGTGAATATTCACTCTAATCGAGCGAAATTTCAATCTTCTCTGGAGCGATTTGTTCACTCAAATCGCTTGGAGTGAAAAATTTCACTCTAACGGAGTGGAAAAGTCACTCCATTCATTGGAGTTGCGCTGTTTTCACTCCAAAAGATTTAGAGAGGTCATTTTGCTATGCTATCAAGTTTCAGAGAAAGAAGAGTGGTTGAGTTAAAACAGAGATTTTTTTCTTCTTATACTAACGGGCGATTCCACGTCAACTGTGACACTCCTGTCCCTCATAGTCAGCGATTTCGATGAAATTTGGTGAACACGTAGGTTTTGGAGGGAAACAACTTTTGGCCAAAGGATTTTCGGAAATTCGGAAAACTATAGGAATTGCGGAGTCTGAGAATTTTCGGACGTCGATTTCTTGATAAAACATATCCCTGACACGAGTTATCGTAATCCAAATCCGTTTTAACGACTTGGCGTGGAAAACTATGAAGTTCCAAGGAAAAAATACGTCACTCATGACAAACAAATAAATTAATGTTTATTATGCAGAAAAACATTAAAAATCGATTTTCAATCGTGTTCTCTCACTTTGTAAATTATGAAAAAAAATCAAGGTATTCCTTTTTGTTTTCTCTTGGATTTCGCCCATCGAAAAGTATGGTGTCTCTTTTCGTTTGCCTATCAATAAAGGTCGAAGTCGGTCAGACGCGCGCTCTTGCCGTGCAGTGCTAGCCAGTGTTGGGCGAATTTGTAATTAATTGACTACAAATTACAAATTACAATTCGTAACGATTTCTTATTTGTAATCAATCCAAAATCCATTACTCATTACAATTGTAATTCGTAATTAAGGAAGCAGGTCCTTGTAGGCGCACCTAAATAAGGTCAAAATTCAAAATTCATGAATTTTTTTCTCTGGTCGAATTTTTTTTTCTCACAAACGGTTAGAACTATGGTTCAGTACAACATTTGATGTACAATTCGTATTTTTTTGAAATCTGATTATTCAAAACTGGAAGAATGGCTGCATTGTTCTCGAAACGCTGTCTTCCAAGTCTGTGGACACTGTCACTTGTACACTGTTGATCTGATTGGAATCAAATTTTCACAGGTTTATCTCCAATAATTTAACCAGTCTCCGACCAGCCGGTTTTTTACATTTTTGATTTCCCTTCATGTTACGCTACCTAAAAGGTCAAGAAATGTACTAAAATTTGTTGTTTTTTTTACTTCAAATGTTAACAATATCCTAAAAAAAATTGTATCCAAAAAACGGCTCTTCAAACACTGGTTTAGACTTTGCAGATGATCCGGTTCAAATTTCTTCTACATCACATTAACAGTGTGCTAGTGACAGTGTCCACAGACTTCGAAGACAGCGTTTCGAGAGGAACGCTGCCGCCATTTATGCAGTTTTGAATAATCTGATTTTTTCTTAAATATGAAGTATGCATCAAGTATATCACACAATGGTGGAAACCGTTGGTGACAAAAAAGAATTTCGACCGAAAAAAAAAAATTATAATTTGTGTCCTTATTTAGGTTCGCCTACACTGACCTGCCCCCTTAATCTGAGATACATTACCCATTACAATTATAATTTGTAATCAATCCGAAATACCCCACCCATTACAATTACAAACAGTAATTAAACCGAAATACAATAACCATTACAATTTTTATCTGTCATTGAACTGAAATACAATTACCATTCATTTTTAATTTGTAATGCTTGATGCATTTCGGTTTGATTACATTTTCAAATTGTGATGGTTGATGGATTTGAGTTTAATTACAAATTACAATCGAAATGGGCAATTTATTTCGGTTTGATTACGAATTGCAATTGTAGTGAGTAATGGATTTTGGTTTGATTACAAATTGGAAATCGTTACGAATTGTAATTTGTAATTTGTAGTCAATTAATTACAAATTCGCCCAACACTGGCTAGCACTGCACGGCAAGAGCGCGCGTCTGACCGACTTCGACCTTTATTGATAGGCAAACGAAAAGAGACACCATACTTTTCGATGGGCGAAATCCAAGAGAAAACCAAAAGGAATACCTTGATTTTTTTTCATAATGTACAAAGTGAGAGAACACGATTAAAAAACGATTTTCAATGTTTTTCTGCATAATAAACATTAATTTATTTGTTTGTCATGAGTGACGTATTTTTTCCTTGGAACTTCATAGTTTTCCACGCCAAGTCGTTAAAACGGATTTGGATTACGATAACTCGTGTCAGGGATATGTTTTATCAAGAAATCGACGTCCGAAAATTTTCACGTTCCGCAACTCCTATAGTTTTCCGAATTTCCGAAAATCCTTTGGCCAAAAGTTTTTTCCCTCCAAAACCTACGTGTTCATCAAATTTCATCGAAATCGCTGACTATGAGGGACAGGAGTGTCACAGTTGACGTGGAATCGCCCTAACACAAGTCCTTGTCGATTTTGCAGTAAAAGTGGGCCATCAAGTACCTAGGAGATACTTTCCCTGATGGCGAGTTTCCTTGCTTTACGCTTATGGCTTGATGATTGGTGTCCTAATAGGCCTCGATCTTGTCACGCTGCTTCTTTCAGCCCTAATTCATCGAGTTTTTCACGCAAGCGATGGACTAACGACGCCAAAGGAGATAAATTGAACAAGCCAAAAAGGCAATCAATTTAGTTGAACTGGAACAGTTTTTCGTTCAAGCCACAAAAAAGGGGGATAACACCTCGTCTACACCGAACTACAATTTTGCATTCGTATTTCAGTAAATGGGGAATAATTACAGACACAATTCCCAAATTTGTCAAATTACTTTGTCATTCAAGTGATTAGCAAAAAGATTTTAGCGGTAGAACCCTCGGATATAATCCTGGGAAAATGAAGTCATGTAATTGAGGGTCGAAGGGCCGCGTTATTTTATTTATCTGTTTCAATCTTTGATGGTGTGAGAGAATTCATTCTAATCTTACTGGAGGTAATAAATTTGCGTAAGAAGACGATCGCGTGTTAATTCCAATCGATTTCCGCTTTCGATAAATAATGAAATCGACTACGTAATTCTTGCACTCACAGCTGTTACTTTATTGACAGCATGCGTCGAATGCGAATACGACAGAGTTGGCGATATCTGAAATTAATATACTCTTTCATTCGCCTGGAAACACGTTGCACGATCATTTCGATCTAATGTTTTATCGGAAAACTCTGTAATGACGTAAACGTTTGCGAAGGAACAAATTTAATAAGTGAATTAATATTTCATTGAAATAAACATCCATTATCAGTAAATTATACGTGAAAACAAAAAGTGAAGTGAAAGTCGAAGATGAAGCCACGTTGTTTTATCCTGATATTATTCTGCTATGGCTGCTTCATTCGAAACACTAATGCAGCCCGTGTACTGGGAATATTTCCATTAGACATGCCAAGCCACTTTTCTATGTACCAAGAAGCACTTAGAGCTCTTCTTGACCGAGGACATCGGGTGGACGTAGTGAGTCATTTTCCGTTAAAAAAGCTCCATGAGAATTGTACAAATATAATCGATCTGTCAGGGAAAACGAAACCGATAATCGAAAACGAGTCCTTCGAGACCCTCGAAAGTACCGGCAGTTTTCGAACAGAACAACGTGCCAATACTCTAGGAAATGATATTTGCAATTTACTCGCAATTCCTGAGCTCCAATCGCTAATAAAAAACCCGCCCAACGATCCACCATACGATATCGTTATCACGGAGGTGAGTTTGTGAATAAGTTTATCGACTCGAATTTACTGAAAATATAATCTTCAAATTGATATTTCTCCATCAGCTATTCTTCGCAAACTGTTTCATCGCCTTCGGAAGACACCTGAATGTTCCTGTGGTGTCGATAAGCACCGCAGCGGTTCCACATTACGTGAACGATGCCGTTGGTAACCCTTTCAACCCAGCATTCGTCCCGGAGTACGAATCAGGGTCAAGTTCGTCAATGGATTTCTGGCAACGAGTGGAGAACATGGTTTCCACAATGTGGACGACGTACCAGGTGAAACGTATAACGGAGAAACAAACTGGCATAGTGAAAAAATACTTCGGAGACGAGATGCCCGGAGTGAGGGAATTGGAGAGAGATCTGTCCCTGGTTTTGGTCAATTCTCACCCGAGCTTGAACGGGGTCAGACCCAGGACACCAGCCGTCGTTGAGGTCGGAGGGCTCCACATCCGAGATGAAAAAATCGAGTTCCCCGCGGTAAGCTGGATGGTATTAAAAAAGAGAAACACCGTGTACACGTCATCCTCTGATCCTGATAAAGAAACAGATACTTTGCACAACTGTCATTCTTACTGTGCCGTATTCTTTTGTAAATAAGAACCACCTGTGCCCGACAAACAACTGCGTCCCATCTCGGTGAAGAAATTCTATCACTCGTTTCCACCGCGTACGTCACTCGCGTTTTTTGAACGAGCCTCACATGAAGGTCGTCTTCGCTCGAAAATGTGTGACACATTGACTGATTGGGAAAATATGACTTTCAGGAATTGAAGCGATGGCTAGACGAGAGCAAAAATGGCTTCGTTTACGTTTCTTTCGGCTCCTTGGTCAGAATCGAGTCGTTTTCCAGGGAGACTCTCGCCGAATTGTACAAAGCATTCGACCAATTAGCCCCAATTCGTGTATTGGTTAGAGCAGAGAATCCAGATGCCCTACCCTCAGGCTTGCCGAAGAACGTTTTCACGATAAAATGGTTTTCTCAACTACGAATTTTGAGTAAGAAATTCCACGATTACAAAGAAGAGTAGCTACGATCTGAAAATTAGTATTATACTGATGGAAAATTGATTCCAGAGCATAAAAACATCCTGGGATTCGTCACGCACGGTGGTTTGATGGGAATCCAGGACGCTGTGGCGGCGAGAGTTCCTCTCGTCGGGGTTCCAATCTTTGGGGACCAGATTCGGAACGTAAAAAATTGCGTGGATAGAGGGGTGGCTGTGTCTTTGAGCTACCAAGATCTGACAGCAGAGAATCTTGTCGAGGCAGTCAACGTGATCATCCAACATCCAATTTACAAGTGAGTGGAAACACTTGACGTTTTCTTTTTGTCACCTCAAGTTAGTATTTGGACTAAATCTGATCAACCTGTTGCTTCTCTCCATATCACATTATAGAACGAACATGATTGCCTTATCGAAGGAATTTCTGGATCGAGTAAAGCACCCTCGAGATACGGCCGCCTTCTGGATCGAGTACATCCTCAAGCATGGGGCGAATTCGTTGAGATCGCCAGCGGTTAATTTGGCATGGTGGCAATTGACCTTGCTCGACATTTACGGAAGCATTATATTCACTGTTCTGATTACAATATACGTTTCAAAACGACTCGTCAAAGCCTTATTCCGATGGTTAAGGCCCGTTGACATAACGCTACCAACGGTTAAAAAAAGGGTTTGAGTTTTTGGAACATCGTTAAGATAGATATTAGATAAATTTTGTAGCTTGATTCTACGAATGCGGAAAATTCCTAAGGAGTATGACGTTTGATGTATTTCGTACCTAATCCACCAACAAAGAAATGTCGGTTTAATTCCCGTTGTTGATCAAAGAAATATAAATTTACGGTATTGTGATAGCAATAAAAATTTCTATGTGTACTTTCACTGAGTATCTATTGGACATAAACTTGGAAAGTATTTCATGAACTCACTGGGTCTCTGGAAACCCACTCTCAAAGATCCGGGGGGTTTGTTATCTTGACACATAAAATAACAGGATCCCGCAGGCGAGGGGGATGGACTGGCAAAGTGTCGTACGAGTTCAAATACTTCGCTGCCTTCCTTGGGGTGTGCAAATAAAATTTATGCGAAAGGTAAAATTCCCAGTTCGAAATTGAACTCTCCTTTGAGGTGCCACTATGCTGGACCCTGCCTCTGGTCTATTATAAATTGCGTTTGCCATAATTCAATCTCAGACATTAATTTTCATAATATTCAAGACTTCTCTTCGAACCGTTTATTCACGCGCTTTCACTGTTTACACGATAATTATGTTTATCAGTTCACGTCGCACTTATGCGATAATTCCCCTTTCTAGAACGTAGAAATTGAGCCGGTATCATTCGGGCGAGTTGGGGGGTAAATTTTAATTACTTGCTCCGGGAGGCTGCATCTTCTCAACCCAGAAATCCACACCCTCCTCAAGTTAATTATTTCGGCTCGATATTTATACTCGAGGAAGGGATGATCTGGTTCATTTTAGAATTTAATGGCAACAAGATTCATGGGTTTAATATTTATCATCGGGAAGGTATCACAGAGGTAAAGCATACCCTGACTAATTAGAACTAGAGCTAATCAATTTATTTGCTCGGGGATGGAAGAAAAATTTGATATTCAATATTTAGCAAATTGTTATTCCATCCACTTACCTGAAATTGAAGTCGAGTTGGAAGTCAAACGATCAAGACAGTCCTGATATCTGTCTGCTATGATACGTTGCAATTCCTCTTCCTGGACCGTACTACCTGCTGTCGTGTTACTCGGCATCTAATTGACAGATAAGAACATTAATGAACCATCTCTTGTTTCGATTGAGGCCAAGTCGGATATTTCTTGGTAGAACTCAACGGATAAAAAGACGGATATTTTTCAGTAAGACAAAAGAAAAGAACATCCGAAACTGAATCCTGGATAGAATTATTTATCAGGCTTACAGGTCTATAACCACTCGTCAATCAACCGTACACCTTACTTCAAAAGTTCAGGACTTCATGAAGTCAACTGACTCCAGCCGGCATTGACTGACTCTTCACATGTCATCAAGTGACTTGAAGTGACTTCAAATGGCTTTAAGAGACATCAACTTATATGAAGGCACTCGAATTTCACTTACTTCAACTGACTTCACATGACATCAAGTGACTTGAAAAGACTTAAAGTGACTTCAGGTGACTTTGAGTGACTTCAACTGACTTTCCAGCAAGGTGTACACGTGACTTCAAGAGTGGTGAAGCTGTTGATGTTCTGGGTTCTGAACGTTCTGATAATCATTTTGAAAAATTATATGTTGGTTTAGAATGGTTTGTTCTTACTTTTTACTACCTAAAAGCGAGTAGCTAGGTGCCCGATCTGTTGTGTTTGGAAATGAGCGACATCATAAAGAGCTTGAGTATATCCCCAAGTATATACATTATGAAGTAACAATCGAATGTTACAACTCAATTGTATGGCTATGAATGTATGGCTTTCCCATTACTCCACGAATAACGATACATCATAGATTGAAAGAGAGTAGTTCGTTTTTAACGAATTTCCTTTGCGAAAACATTTCCAGAAATTGTGTGCGTCACATGTCGAAGCTAATAATGACCGCGGGCCATTTCGTGGCCGTTACTACATAACATGCTCCTCTTGAAGATACATTTTTCAGCTCGATCTCCGGCCAAAAATTATGAGCTTCAAGCACTTGACTACCGGCCATGGGGTAAAAAAAATGTTGATAGGGCGTGATGTATTAGAAGGTAATTTGCCCTGATTCACCGTGTTATTAAAGTTATAAATATTTTCAACTGGTTCAAAGCATCGAGGATACTTACGTTGCACAGACGCTTCATTACTTTGCGAAAGAATTTTGTACGCATAAAGTGACGTAAATGAAAATGAACATTAAACTTTTTTTTTCAATTCAGAGGTACAAGCTACGCGGAGTAAAGCGGGTCTCGTAAAATGGGATCAAAGACTCGTTTCCTCCGTCGAGATATCGCGGACAAAAAAAAAAAAAAATAAGGAGAAGTAGAAATAGTACCTAAAGAGAAACGGAAGCAGGAAAAACTCAATATCGAGTATGAAATCCTCGGCTATTATACAATGGCACAGGTATGATTTTTTAGTAGGCGGACAAGCGTGTGTTGTATTACACGTACGGAAGTTAGTCACATAATGCGTTCCGAAAGACACGGAACGAAAGATGAAATATTACCGTATTCAATTGAACGTTGTATTACTTCAAAGAATCACGCGAAGACTAGATTACTGAAAGATGAAACAGAAAATTGGGATTAGGGTCTTAGGTATAGCAGAGAATAGAAGATCAAAACAGTGCATGGTTTGCGATGAAATCAAGAAATTGATCAAGAAGTTAATTTTTTATTAACTAACCGAGGGTCGTAGAGCTGGATGTAAACGCGTGGTAAATTTTCCTGATATAGATCACAAGATATCGCTCCCCACAAGATATTAGCTCTGAGTCACGAGCAATGGAAGTCGGAATCACTTATAGGATCATCAATTGCACCCGCGTGGTTTATGATCCGGATCATGAAGCAGTGAAGCACCCCTTCATTGTTACCGGGAAAACTTGTAAATTTAGTGGTATACCGACAACGCCCCCGGTGACAGAGCAAAGTTTTACAGCTGATCAAAGTTTTGCACAGGTTTACGCGAACTGTGAACTCTGAAGGCACGAGTTTTCGGAGTACGAAGTTGTTCCAGACGTTGTCGAGGCCATGACAGTGTCCAACTGCACTTCGGAATATCGCAGCTCTTCAAAAAGCTGCATTTGATCAAAAAAAAGTATATGAATCTCGGTAGGATGTTGACTAAGATTCAAGAAACTAAATTCAAAGCAGGACTGAACGCAAATTGATATGATTTCCGGTTATCACTTGTCGTAAGGTTTCAGGCACACGGTTAATCCGACTATGTCTCTCGACGTCTCATTTTCTTTGGAGCGCAATCCTTCATCGTATGAGTGAGGGAAATTGAAAAACAAAATTTTTGAACCAAGTTATCAGTGAAAGAGTGACTAGATTGTAGCTAAATTTCGATAACTGACGATAACTTATCACAGGATTTTTTTTTCTCAGTTTCCCTCATTCACATGATGAAGAATTGCTCTCGAAAGAAAATGAGACATCGAGAGACATAATCGAATCAACGGTGTCTGAATCCTCACGACAAGTGTTTTTTTTTTAAGTCAATTTTTCGGTGTGTACTGAACGTTAGATAAGATATATTATCAATGATTTTTGGAGTATGGAGAATTTCTTGAATCACGCTGTACTGATCCCTTTAACAATAACATAATTAGCACTCGCGTCTTCAATTCTGAGATGCGAAAGCTCGAAGCTCGTTGATTATGCTTAATATACGTTCTTTGTGAATCTGAACCACTTAACGGAGACTAAGATTCATTACGACAGCAACCAGTCTACTTGGAAATTGAATAATCACTTTGCTCGTTACTACGGAATAAGTAATCTGTACGTGTCTATAAATGCATTAGAAAATGTCTGGCGATCCGATAATGTTCGTCGTTTTCTAATTCCTCTCTTGCTTCCGAACTCTGCCGCCAAAACGTTGTTTATTCTTCGATCTATTTTAGCTGATCGCGAAGAACGTTTACATATCAGAGATTGCGATACTGCATCTCAGCGTTTCTTGATATTACAGCGAAAATACCTATGTGACTGTGAATCGCAAGTCGCAGATGCTGCAGTATCCAACATGAACAGTTTTCGAAAAGGATGAAATCTAATCGTAATTGCGTTCCAAGTATAGTTGTACACACGCATGATCAGCACCCTTGGACCCCTTCGATTCGTCAAAGGCTGACAAGTTTGGCTGATGGAAACGATACTTTGCCCAATACCGTGGTGTGGATTCAATCAAATGCTCTGAAAAGGGAGCTTTGGCCTCAATCGAATCAGCGAGGCCGTTGAGGCTTGAGTAATTGATACGAAAATCGATGTACCCATATATTTCCCAATTTATTCAAACATGTTATGCCGGGTTTATCCCTCCAACGTTGGTCTCCGTAAATTTTAATCATCAAAGGCAACGAAATATATACATATAAGGCTAATTTTCACCTTCTTATTCAAGTGCGAAAAAGGTTCGACTGAACTTCATTGGCAGAAGCACAGCTTTCAACGTAACTAAAAATATACGGTGCCTATACTACACCCAGGCGTTGAGAGGATAATTGGACCGCGGGTAAACGACTGGGAAACACAATTAAACTTGAATTCAAGGTAAGTAATCCCACGTTCACCGCACGAGCCCTAAATCCACTTATGGTATCTAATTTTCATTGAAAAAAAAAAAAACAGTTCGAATTTGAAGCTTTGTACGAGCCAATGACCTGTTATAACAATTGAATGTACCACATTTTACTGATATGACGTCACTATTCAGTACAACAAGATAGACACTTAGGAGGTTTCGAAACTGTGCTCCCCGCTTACCTAAATACTGAATTATGACGTGACAACCGGCGAATCATGTCTATGGAAGCCTAATTGTCGAATCGAAATATAATCGTCCAGTATTTTCAAAATTATAATTCTTGTGGTAAGCCGACGTTTTTTTGACGCACGATGTGTAAAAGGCAATTTTTATAGAGGATGAAGAAAAGTTTGAGCTTTTTGGCGTTTATAAATCTATACTAACTCCGGAACTTGAAGATTTGAGAGTTATGATCGACAGTTTAAACCAGTCTGGAAGTGGAAAAGTTTTGCCAACTTTATTCGATTGATCGAATTCAGGAACGAATGAGACTCTTAAAAAGTTAAAATATGAAAAGTATGAAATCTTATACGACTCAATCTAATTCGAAGTTTGAATGTGCTAAAGACGCCATGTTTAATTTTTCGCATGAAGTCAGGATCTTATCAAGCAGTGAATACGTGTTTTCTCTTGTTTTACTTTTATAGGTTCAAACAGTCTAACAAAGAAAATTAAAGGTGGTTCTGCCCGTGTACCAAGTTAATTGAACTTCCTCGGTCGAGTACAGTGGTGCATATCAGCACTAGGACGTGATGCTACTGCCCAGCCTTTGTAAAACAAACGAAATAACGAACAAGGTATGTACAAACATTCCTGAATATTGCCACAAGCAACCACACCCTGGAGTGTATAATTCAGTGTGATAGACGTTCTGAAATGCATTCAATCAATCTCTCCATCCATTGCAAGTTCTGAAACATCTGGACGGTAGAACACTGACCAGAAACACTTGAATGAATTGAAATTAACGGTCAGATAAGTTTGATGAGGCTTATTCGTTAGTTTCGTCGGCTATTTTTCTTCAACCACTTGACATAGAACGTCCAGTATGATGATATGGAGGACGCAGGTGCGTATGAAAAAAAACGCGTGATTATAGGTCGACATACGTCACCCCTAATCGTCGCTCAAAAAAAGCCCGACGTGAGTCTAAAACCGTGTCGGGACTCATCATTTTCATTTTCATCGTCGCTTACAATTTATTATTACATTTACTTTACCGCAATGTTACAAACCGAGGGATAAGACCCTACGCACAAAAAAAGCTCACATAACTCCGTGACGTGATGTGAGATGAAAATGGGGAGGAAGATTTTTCGGAGAATAAAAGATGAACCGAAATTTAGTTCATCCAATTACAGGAACAGGATTTGCTTCTGTTCTTCATTTGATGAATTTTCATTTTTAGAGTAACTACTTGCGTTTTAGTAATTATTGCTCGAAGGCTGCAGACGGAAATTTGCGCGAACCGCGCTGTCCAAAAACATGACCTTTGCGTTCTAGATCTAGTATTCGGAAATATGAGTGTTTCAGAAGAACGATGCTATTGCGCATGAATTCCGATGAAACTCGCCATCCATTATTCCAGTAACCCAGTGGAGCGTAAATATGATTGAATATTGATATTTTTCACGAAACCCTGCGCTACTCTCAATAGACAAAGAAGGGCGTTGTCGAGACTCCGAGTCTACTACCACTTTTGCGGAATAACCCAACATTATCGAGGGCACCCTCGGTTAAAATAATTTTCTCACACCCGGTCGCAAAATGCCACTTTTCATACCTCTTGAGCGGGCGGAAAACAGATCTTTTCGCCCTCGGGCGGAAACGTCTTTGTCCGCCCGCTAGAAGCGAGCGAAAGAGACTTTTTCCTGCCCTAGGGCGCAAAATTCTGTTTTCCGCCCGCTCACTCGGTCTGAAAAGAGGCATTTCTGCAGACCAGGTGATGAGAAAAACATCGTGTGCATTATGGGCGCAAGACTATTATGACGAGTCTGCTTTTACAGCAACTCGCCTTCGGCTCGTGCCGCAAATTGCATACTCGTAAAATAGCCTTTTGCGCCCTTGATACACAAATAATTTCTACGAAAAACTACGAACTTCTACTAGGAAACAAAACAGTGGAAGTCGTGGGAAATCAAACGAAAAGTCACGAGCTTCTACCAAAATCCCCCGAAAAACTACGAAAAATTTGGATTCATAAAAACATGGAAATAAGTAAAGTTCGTCAATTTTCGTAAAATAGTTAGATTTTCCATGATTTTCTATAAGAAAATTACAGAAATTACGATTTTCCAGAACTCTTTCGGAAAAAATGAGAGAATATTAAATTCTAAAAGATCAGGATTAAATTACGTAGAGAGAAATATTATGATCATCTGCAATTTTCCACAATAAAATGATGAAAAATTCAAGTTTCTCAAATATTCGTGCGTTCCACGCATCTCATTGACGTTCAATATCTGGAAAATGTGACATTCTTTGAAAGGAAGTATCGGAGTGAGTCGAAGACCAATCCCACACACATCAATGAAGTTAAGCTCGATTCGCTGCGGTCAGTATTTCGATGGGGTGGCTCATTCGACGTGAACTCTGTTCAAACCTCCCTCTGGGACAGTTTTTTGTTTGTTCAATATTCCCATCAACGTGAACTTGAATATTCACCAAGGTAAAGTTCTGCTCATGCATAACCCGAAATAATCACCTAACTAGTCCATCACAATAGTTACACCGGGTTAATAATTACTGAAGCAAGACGACGCGTTGTATTAGCGTATAAAAATTCAGAGACATCATTTGAAGATTAAAAAATATGCTGTCATCGATGAAACCGTAAATTTTCGGTTGTTGAGGATCACAAAAAAAAAATCCTGAAACGAAGTTTTTGAAAAAAACACGGTTTTCGAATAAAAAATTCACAACTTCGTCAATTTTAAATATTTTTTTGAAAAAATTCAGAACGACACTCTTGAGTTATGGTAATTCCATAAAAAAAATTGTTTGATACGGTGTCTTTGAAAAAGTATATTTATTTTCAAGGTTGAACTCGATGATTCGGGGGTTGAAAGAATGAAAAAATGAAACGTGTTTGTTTATAAATTTCTCCGGTTTTTGCCTGTTGACTACTCGTATTATTCAATTGAAAAATGAATTCGGATCGAATTGAAATTGAAAAATTCAATTGGATTCCAAAATTGACATTTTTACTTCTGAATGAATTTTTGTATTTCTTATATTCATTTAAAAAATCGGAAATAAATATGGGGACACAGCGTGTTCCTCACTCTTCGATGTGGCTCAATATGAATCCTCACCAAAGCACGATTATTCCGTATTATCTAACATAAACTCGATGGATAACCGGAAGCCGCGTCCCCCCTCGCGAAATTCGTAAAAGTTTGGACGCAAACAGTCGGCCGTATTTGACTTCCTAATATCAAGGTCCGGGCACTGCGAGCACCCTCGGAAAATGATTTTCGTGTAAATTAAATTGATTTTTTCTTCAAACCTATTAATATAACGTTTACTTGTTTTCCACTTCAATCCACCGGTCGAATCGTGCCTAAAAATCGTGAATCGAGAATATTTGACGGAAAATATACTAAACATTACGTATCTCTTATGTTTTTCAATGCTAGTTAAACTAATTGGAGTCAGCTAAGTACTGCACTAGAAAAACTCATTCAATCACGCTCAAGACTATACAAATACAACTTCAACTTGTCGTTAATCGTGTTTGTTGTTGTATTCCATCATGTAGGGTAGAAGCACCGCTTTGAGCCACCCCACCATTTGTGGCAGTTCTTAAAGGACTTGAATATTCGATTACTAGCATAAATATGGCTTGAAGAAAGGAAGTTATTGTGATTACCCCGAAAATGAAAAGTTGAGTTTTCACTAAATCTTCACGTTTCGAGGTCCAAAGAATCACCTCCGACTATTTTCAGTTTGACGTCTGGGTGTGTGTGTGTGTGACCACATTTTTGTCCGCGCGATATCTCGAGAACGCGTGGTCGGATTTCGATCAACTTGGGCTCAATCGACGGGGCTTTTCTTAACTTAGAACTGATTAGATTTTGGCTTCGATCGGATTAGTACTTTTTTAACTATTCAAATAACGAAATTCTAAAAAACGCAACAAAAATGACGATATCTTGAGAACGAATCAACGGATTTCAATGAAATTTGGTACCATATGGTTTTTTGATCGCTAATCACGAATCTGAAGTCAGTTTTGCAAAATTTTCATTTGGCGTATTCGATATGCTGCAAAAAAACTAAAAACATTTGGATTTGGATGAAACTTGGTACTCGTAGGTGTTTTGGGTCACTGATCACGAATCTGAAGTCAGATTTGCGAAATTCAAAATGGCGAATCCAATTTGCCGGGAGAAACACTAGAAACATTCGAAATCTTACGGAAATTGGTACTCGAAGGTTTTTTGAACCGCTGATCAAAAACCTGAGGTCATATTTGCAAATTTCAAAACAGGTGAGAACAAAATAAATAACGGGAAGTTCGAAGGCTGGCTCATAGTCAGCCCAAATCCGCTTGTTAAGTAATTAATTGGTTCCACAGAAATTTATTCAAAAATTGAACTATGTTTTTACCTTTTGTACCGTTTATTTGTGTGAAACTCCGCCATTTTTTGATCGAACTCTGGCAGGACTTCGTTTTCTCAGGACTCGAGCTTCCCTCAACGGAGATCATAGGCATACAGACTTATAATATATACGAAACTAATAAACAGGATAATTGAGCAGGCATGAAAGTTGATACGACATGCAACAAACCGACGACGACAAGGATAAACGAACAGTGAAATTATAGCAATATTGTGAAATATGCGTACTACGCCACGAGCCTCGACCGTAATAATATGATTAAAGATCAGAGGAGGTCTTTGATGTACGTTTATACGTTACGAGGTTGAAGCTCGGGTTTCCAAGTTATTGATCACCTTTGAAAGCCTGAAACGGCTTTTATTCAATCATAATTCAGTAAAATTATATATTGAGACGATCGTGTGGTTCCGAATCGTGTCGTTCCACCTCATTTGATAAGAGAGAGAAAAGTTTGGGTTATAAGTAATTGTCATACAGAAAGGGTTATGCGTCAAAACGTCGATTTCGATTTTTCACGTCGAATTGCTAAAAAGGAAGGCTGAGGTGATTTATCGCTCGTGATTATCTGTCTATACTCACCCGTCGTTTGCTTTTTTTTTTAACTAATAGCCAGTCTATTCCGAAAACGTACGGTAAATAAATTAAACCCATCCCTTACAGTGCGACGCCGTTTGAGTCGAGCTCTAAAATACCCCTGCGGGTATCCCCTCGCTTTTAATACTGATCACGAGAAATCCTTATGAAGATCTGATGGGAGAACTTTGGTCATTTGGAAAATTAGGTTTATCACATTTTTATTCCCAATTTATAATAAGACCGCTTTTATTTGATCGCTTTTTGCTGTACTCTCCCGTTTTCCCTACTGAAAATTTCCAGGTGGGAAATCCATGTGGAAATCCTATGTATATCTACATGGTTTCCCATCGGAATTTCGAACTGGGAATCTATGGGATTCCATGGGTTCCTATGTACATCTACATGGTTTCCCATCGGAATTTCGAACTGGGAATCTATGGGATTCCATGGGTTCCTATGTACATCTACATGGTTTCCCATCGGAATTTCGAACTGGGAATCTATGTGATTCCATGGGTTCCTATGCACAACTACATGGTTTCCCATCGGAATTTCGAACTGGGAATCTATGAGATTCCATGGGTTTCCATGTATATTGAATGTGGATTCCTATGTGTACTGAAAATATCCAGGTGGAAAAACATTCAGAATATCACATGGATTTCCCTAGTGGTTCAGTCCGGATTCCTATGTAGATACCTATAGATTCCTATAGGGCGTTATTTGTGCATTTACAGAAAAAAAGTCACTCCCAGTCGGTGATTTGAACCCAAGACCCTCATTTCCGTAGACTATCACCTTACCACTGAGCTATCGAGCTACTTGAATATCCCTGGATATTCCACAAACATATTGAATCGTCAATGACGGACACTTGAAATAAAATAAAACATACCTATGTGGATAGTTCATGGATTGTTATGGCAACCCTGTAGAAATTCCATGTGTCATCCAGTGGATTTCCTATGATGGTTTCCATGAATTTCCATGGAAAATCAATGCAAGATATACTATGCTATTCCTATGTAAAACCATGTATTCCCATGGAACATCCACAAGAATCTACTCCAAATTTACCTGGACATCCATAGATTCTGCCACATGGATTCCAAGAAGGGAAATCTATGGGTGGACATGGGATTAGTATATTATTTCCACCAGGATTTCTATAGTACGACCACAATTCATCCAGTGGATTTCCTATGAAGGTTTCGATGAATTTCCATGGAAAATCAATGAAAAGTATACTATGCTATTCCTATGTAAAACCATATATTTCCATGGAACATCCACAAGAATCCACTCCAAATTTACCTGGATATCCATAGAATCTATCACATGGATTTCAAGAAGGGAAATCTATGGGTGGATATGAGATTAATATATAATATCCACCAGAATTTCTATAGCACGGCCATAAGTCATCCGTATGGATTCCCCATGATTCTGTACGTTCTATGGTTTCTACATAGGTTTCCATCGTTTCCATGGAAATCCATTGACATTTCTATGGATTTCCACCTGGAAATTTTCAGTAGGGTTTTCTGTATCGGTTAATCCTAAAAAATTTATAGGAGTTTAAATTCCAATCGCTTTTAAAACGGCTCTGCTTCCGCCGGTGGCTGGGTCAGGAAATTAAGTTAATTTAATTAACTCGCTATGTAGGTACGCTGGGATCTGTTACTAATTATTTCATTTCAGCGGGGCGTTCGCTCTTCCTCTCTGAATTTCCTAATAGCTACCACATTGTATAGAAGCCCCACCTGCAACACACGAAATAACGACATTGTTCACCGATCGATTATCAGGGCGTGGTCCAATCCTGTTTTAATTAGTTTCGCTGGAAGAATATCGTAAAAAGTGAATTTTTTTTATTGATATTTGATTTTTTGATAACCCTAAAAGGAGGATAAGAAATATTTTTCCCGGTTCCAGATCAAGTAGAGATGATTAATCGATGCCGCAAAAAGATTATAAAATTGTTCACTGATAAAAATCGAACTTCGTGAAGCATAAGCTGGAAAATATCCTCCTTATGCATATCCTTATACATAAATTCAATTACTTTCGATCGAAACGGTTATGGTAAAGAAAAAAAGTTGCGAACTCGCATACCTAGATTTCAATAAAAAAAAATCATGTATTCTGCTCGACTTCCGCCAAATGCGAATGTAAACTGAGTATAAATGAAATAATGATTCGACTAGTATCGCACCTCAAAGAACGGTGAGTGACATCCTCTCAGCATCGTAAACATACGGCGTTATGAGCCATTATCGGCGATTAAGCTCCGCTGCTAATTCCGTTGAAATTAATGAGCTAGTGAATAGTAATCATGTACGTGATTATGAATGAATATATGAATATGGAATTAACTATCGGCCTTGTGTCAATATAGAACCTTAATCCACAAAGTATCCTTCAGTAATTACACTAATCACAGTATTACGAAGACGATTATCGCCCCACGTCATCCCGTCACACGGTATCTTCTATGAGAAGGGATATTGCATGTGGTGTGTGTGGAATATGTACGTGATACATGTTCATTATCATTTTCTCTTAGTTAATTACACTATGCGGCTAGAATACCCTCGCGAGATCAAAATGCACTTCATCTTTGTGACTGTCATGAGATTTACAGCTTGTTTCATGAGCTTGACTGTATAAATTATAATAAGTGCTTCGACTTCTGATATCAGATTAAGAACACAATCGACGATGGAGATCAAGTGATGAATAATAACATGAAGTACTTATCAGCCACACATATACTTGACAATATTGTTAGACATCTTATGGTATTTTGAACTTCTCGACCTTGTAACATCATGAGAAATTGGAAATTCATACGTTCTCATGATTGAAGCTCTTTCTTGGATAGTTCCTTCTTTCACAATTAGAGAGATTTCAAGAATTTTCAATCCCTTACGTCGTGTCTCTATGTAGACTTTAATTAACACCGAATGGCGCACATAGTTCCTATCGTGATTGGGTCACATGATCCTGAATTTTGTTAGCACCCTTTTCTAATCCAATACAGCAAGAAAATAAGAATTTGATGAATTCTATTCATTAGTAGTCTAATCCACAACTTTGAACAGAAATTTGGAATTCTTAAACCAGGTGACTCATGTTACCCAGGATCAGTTGGAATGATTGAACGTGAAACCGAGAAAATACTGTCACATCGCGGTACTTAATTTTTTTATGTAATTGTACAGGTTCAGTAGATAACTGAAAAGTTGAACTGTTAATACGAAAAGTCGAAAAGTCGTGGTAAAGTTTAAACGAAACCTACCCGTCCCATGTCTGGATACCTTCAAGCTATGAAAGTAAGAACTGCAAGACTTTGTCCTCAGAGGATTTTTTGAGACTGGGAAAGAACCAAAAGTTAAGACAATAGAGGACGGTCGTTATTCTTGTTGGCAGTTTCAAACCATTTTGTCATCTTGAATGTTTTTACACATTTAACTTTATGTCGCCGGGGGCTAATCTCGACATTTTTTGCAGTTACTGTTCACTGATCCACCTGAGTGAAAATCGTGTCAGTCGATAAAGAGTGAAAAGTCACTCCAAAGAATTTAGAGCTTAGATACTTCTAGATAGACACAAAAAAGAAACCTAAAAATTATTCCTACCTTATACCTGTTATTCGATCTGAAAGGCGGACATAAAAAGTTTGATCCCATTACGCGTTTACCTTCAACGATAAGGCTGTTTTAATCCAGTGACTCAGTTCGTGGGTCAACAGAATAGGTATGACGCCCTTTATCGAGCGATGGCACTAGTGTGGCCTTAGAGCATGAATTTTATTGTGTATGTACTGTGTATGAATGTATCTCCCTTTGTGCGTATACGCAGTTAATTACTCGAATTAATTTTTCCAACTTTCCATCCATTATTCAACGACATGTTGTTGTAGATTTAGGAAGTAATAATGGCCTGGGGTGGAGTGAATCGATTCGACCATTGATGTCAAAATGGAAAAACAAGTTCCAAGCCTTGACATTTATGTCTTCTTCTTTGGGCTTTAGAAGCTGAAAATAGGAAAAAAGCTCTTTATGATTATCATCAAGGTATTGATATACACGTTCGAGATTCAACGTGGGAGGCTTCAAACGTACAACTGTTGGGAAATGAAATAAGAAATCCAATAAACCTCCAGCCCTGAGGATTGAAAAATGGTAGTTTTATTTTCGGCATCCTCTTTCAACCTCACATAATAAACTGACGGGTTCTAATTATAGCTGTAGCCGTTCATTTTGAGGTTGGAATAACAAATTCCGGCATAGTGTCCCAGAACGTGATATCGATTAACGTGTCAACGGGGTCACACAATTTCGTTCAGCCTCGATCGATCCATTTTCGGCTCAAGAAAATTATAAAATATAGTTCATTCAAGAATGACTAATGATTACGTAATCACGACAATTTTGCTTACACATTTGAACTCAATACATTATTTATACTCACCCGATTGTCGCAATGACCGAATTTCATTTTATTATTTTCATTAACCTTTTGTTATTTGGTTAGCAATTACCATTTTATTCAGCGACAATATTTACCGAGGACCGTAGGGGTATAATTGGTGCTTCAATTTCCGTCTTTTGCAAAGAATTTTTTTTTAACGATCGACCGAAAGTGTTCCAATTATTGCAGGGTTTTGGGAACCATTGATCAGTGAACAGAAAGTAAGTCAATCAAATTTGGATGACGATTTGATCTTATTGTCGCAGAGAATCGCAGTCCGTAAATTGTTTTTTCATTTATGAAGTAAAAGTCTGATATTTTGCCTGCAGAGGCATTCTGTTCGAATTAATCTTCGGGTTTCCCACATGATTTTCTCCCCTACCTTTCTGCAATTAAAATCGAATGGAGCTTTTGTGGCAGTGAGAATTATAGCTGGAAATTTTACTGACGTTTACTGTCACAATTCTTCTTTTTTTTTTCAATTTCCGTGAAGATTGGTATTTTCGAGGGTTTTTGAATCACTGAACCCGAATATGGCGCTTGGAGTGCTGTATTCAGAGTGGTGGACCCAATAAAGAAAACCCTCTGTGCACTTGTCGTCTATATTGACTCCATTATTTCACATTTTGATATCTTTATTGAACTTCCGGATTCAACGACTCATAAAACCCGGTAATACCTATCAATTTTGAAAAAATTTAATATTGAAAATAAAATAATGTGCGAGTGTTCTCTATACTGAATATCCTAGAAATACCAAGATTATAAGAGACGCGAAGAAGAGAACGATTGGAGCAAACATACGTACATTCATGTGTTGGCACTTTGTTCATAAACCTTGACCTTTGATGATCGAAATTTATGTTCATCACTGAAACAAAAAGTGACAAGATTCTACGGTCCAAGTTTCCAACTGACATTCCGTGCTTCGGGGATCCAGAATCAGAGCGAAAAAGAGAAAAAGCAAGAAAGTGGAAGATGAAGAGAAATATGTACAAGATAAGTAAACCAAATAAATGTGGTTTATACCTTACGAATCGCTAGCCCCAATTTCTTTGAGCTCTTTTTCGATACGGTTGGCTGGATTAATTTGAATGTTCAAAATAATCCGCGGTGGCAGAATGTAACATACGACCTCCCGAAAACACAATGTCAGCGTATAATCGAACTGGGGCAAAGGCTAATTTGGGTTTGAAATTCCGCCATTAAAGTAGAACCCCATGTATATAAACTTCGCTGACACAAAGACCTCACTTACATATAAATATCCGACCCTTACTCCCACCATGACGGCGTTACGACACGGGTAAATTTGCGGTTATCCCTCAAAAGGACTATTTTTTAAACATTTTCTTGACTATCAATTTTTCACCGCAAATACTTGAGAGTAAAAAAATCTTGCTTCGTAGCTGGGATGAAAGAGTTTTCGAACATTTGAAAGACGAGTTTTCTAACTACAGATGAATATTGTGGATGTTGAAAAAAAAAAAAAAAAATGATTGACGTATAGGGATGAAATATTGCCTGCTTTCTTTATCGTAGGATATCGAGATCTCTATAGAAACTCGCGTAGCTTTTTTGTTAACGATACATAACAAAGTATACGTGTGACAGTGCGGACGTAGCCATGATGAATAAGACGGGAAAAAGTTGACAGGAGTCTGGATAAATGGTGGTAAAATTTTGTCACGTCGGTCCCACTGGTCCTCGCATTCTGATCGTTATAATCGATACATCTAAGCCAGATGAAGCTAAGAGTACCGGAAATTTGATTTGGAGACTGGAAACGGAGGAAAAGTATGATAGCTATCTAGACGATTGCCAGAGATCAATTCTCCGACTCTCGCATCTATACCCTCGCATTTGGTAGGGTCCTTTCTAGTGCCCAATCAACGAATCTTCAAGCCTTCGGTCTCTGGTAACAAACGATTTCTGGGAGAACAAATTTATCTCACTGAGCAAAAATCTCACATTTATCTCTCCAGATGTCTTCTGGATCGACGAAATGAATGGCCTTTCAAATTTCGACCCAGTCATTAATTTTTTTATAGAACGGTTTCATCAGCTACCCGGACAGAGAATCTCAACTTGATATTTTCCCTGTGGAATTTGTTTCTCTGAAATTGTTGGAGTGCAGCGTCCATCCGAAAGAAATAGCTCTGGATTCAGGATTCCCGAGGGATAGCGAGAGACTGAGAAAATTACTTCTTACTAAAGTGTTAACACAAACTACTAGTTTTTGTCTAACGACGAGTGCGCACTTTGCTCGTCTAATTCGCCAGACTGCAACTGGTGGTCTTGTAACATTAATGTAATGACGTGTCGTCAGAACTCAAGATGTGAAGCAAGATGTGAACATTTTTCGTGTCATCGCGAATTTTACGATACAAAATTCTACTCGCAGTCACCTGTCACATTCCCATCTTAATGCGCACTCTCCTCAGATGGATGAAAAATACTTCAGGCGCGCCTAACATTGGTGACAGCGGTTGGATCGGTACAAACTTTTTCACACTCACGTTTCTCGTTCCAATGAACATCATGCTTCTGGAATATTCAATAACTACATTTGTGATCCAGATGCAATACTGCATATTGAGCCGGTGTAGAATGCATCTCGAAAAAGAACATCTCTCTCGGAAAAGACAAGATAAGTGATTGGGTATTGGCAAATTCTGTATCGGACGCCACTCAATGTCAGTTTTGTGAATTGAAAGAAATCGATTAGAGGTTGGTACCGCATTACGGTCGCTACACTTTCCTGTCATATACTACGACAGGTTGCTTGAATTTTCAATCCACGGAAACCGAGGATGACGTCACATTGTACATAAGATGGATACCCAGCGGATTCCGTACTACCGAGAGACGTCATTACCGACTATCCCATAAATCTTATAAATCCTCGAGGATTTTCGCGGGTGAGAAGCATTCGTGAAAATCTCGGTGTAAAACAAATAAAAATTTTCAACGCAGCTGGAGAAAAAATGGCCGCAGCCACTAGCAATACGCTCTTGCGTAAAGAAAGCTTTGCGATCGGATTTCACTCGGGGTCTATTTTTCCTCTGATGAGTGCAAAGGTGCGGAGAGGATCCAAGAGGCACCGAAAAGACGAGAAAACAATCATTACTTTCGGCTGGGGGAAAACACATAAAGTCTTCGTCTCATGGTTATACAAGGGGAAATACATGTTTAAAAAAACCTTTTGAAGTGAAACCCTCAGAGTTAATGGCTTCTCCGTGCCCTGATCTTTCCCCCCTCCTTCTTCCAGGTGAGGCTGTGAAGGTATGAACAAATATACCGTCTTTTTTGCTTGTAGACTCCCAGTTCATCCCAGGATTCTCGCTAAACGATGTTCTCTTAACTTCTTGTTCGTGGCTTGACAAATGCCATTCACAACTGTTCGCCAACGCTGAAGGCTAGACCAGAGTATAATAATAATCTTGTCTTGGTCATAAGACAATGAAGCATGCAGATTTTTTTTTGTACCTTTTACTATTCTACTAAGTTAACTTTGGCTACTATGAATCTGCTTTTGTTTCTACTTAAAGAGATACGTCTGAGTGGAGAAAGATTATGGGAAAGTGTTTTATGGATTGAAATACAAAGGCTGCAGCTCCTTTGAAATATCAGCACCCCGAGGGGAAGAAAGTTTCTGTTTTGTCCGTATCTGAACCGATAAAAGGACTTTGTTATAAAACTTCTTTCATAGCAAACGCCCAAACTGATGCATAACATAGATACACCGAGAGCGTGCAATTGCATATAAGATTCTTCCTTTGAATAGGTTTCAATCCATAGTTATAGATATTTACCGACTGCTTCTTGGAACACTTCTCGTTTTCACGGAGCAAAATTAATTGCAAGTATCAAAGACACCACCGACCGCTTTGAACTCGAAGTTCTTAGAGGGAACTAACATCTTCGGTAGAAGGAGGAAAGACGGGATGAATTAGAAATTTCCTACATCTTCCAGCCCTGAATATTAGAATCTAATTAAACTTCTTTACCCAAATCATCTTTCTCGTTAGCACTCATATAGCTACATTGAATTAGTCTTCAACGGCCTGCAATTATAAACTATTAAACTACCCCAAAGAAAACTGTTGACTTGGTATACTAAAAGCCAAGCTTTTCCATTGAATCAAAAAATCATGCCAGTTGAAGAATATCCATCAGACTGGATCTTCGTTTGTAACGTGGATACGATGTCCAACAGACTAGAGCATTATAATTTGCTATAAAATGTCCCTAGGTGTTGTCACTCGGCGAGAGGTTATATTCAGTCAAGATCTATAGGGTTAAGGAAAGACCCTAGTTAAAACTTGGCCATGAATATGTTTTCATATAATGTTATAAAAAAAACTATAAAACTACTCCTGGCAATGGGCTACAGTTGTCTGCAATGGTCAGCGTCCGTGGAGCAACGAAATAGAATTGGTGAGGTGTAAAAACTATCGCACATGAGCATTTTGGACATAGGTTTTTTTGAGAGATCCTTTTATTCGTAATACTGTATCGGTGGCGTCTACAGAGTTTCGCAAGGCGAAGCCATTTCTCTTTGTAAAATTCGCGGTGACCACTTCCAATCTTCTTTGCCAACGAAAAGGTCCTGTTTGCAGAAAGAAAGAACATTTTATGATTCCAGCGATGCGATGATCCGAGAGAAATGTAACGTCTAAGAGACTCTGGGACGTCTGCACTTTTTTATCGCATTATCATATCTATAAACCTATAGCAAAGCCATATTCCCTACCTTGTGAAGTAAGCGAAGCGGCTGGGCACTCCGGTGCTAAATTCTCTGAGGGATTCCAGGGAAGCCTCAGGATTCTTCTACATGTATGTATATCTACCTCATGTTATTTCTTGAACGCTATTGATATTATAGTCACGCTCAATACCGTGGGAACAAGTGCAGAGATCGTATCTAGAATATTTTTTTACTCAACTTTATTCTTCTTTCTTCACGACTTTTCTCTTCGCAAGAGGCGGAATACGGCAGCGTGAAGAACGAATTTCAAAAATTTCATGAGAAAATCTACCAGTACAAATTTCACGGTTGAAGTTGTGACGTGAAATGACATTGGAAACTGGACAACAGTCGAATGAGGTGACTGAAAAATCAAGTTTTGAGACACTCGACTGGTTCTTCAAACAGTATCTGCCTTCCCTCAAATCTCATTCCTTTTCGATTCTACTATCTCGCAATCAATGATTTGCCAATACTCTGAATTCAACAGGAAAGCAAATAAGAAAGTACGGACAGTATCAATATGAAAACAAGATGAAGATGAAGGAGTATAAGATGGATGAAGTAAGTGAGCCGTTTTTTGTGACGTGACAGGCTTTCCCATTCCATTCGCTCATCTGACAGCCTACGTCTATTTCGTACTGAAAGTGATCAGATGAAAAGGGTTGAAGTGAGATAACGAATGTGGAATCACATTTTTAGTTCTAGACCAAGGTGATATGGACAGATACAGAGAATGTACACGAAATGAATGTAGCTTTAATTGCGTGCCAAAAAAACTCAAGCGCAATTTGACCGTGGATAATAATTGATTGAAATAACAAGCTGCAGTTTCAGACTGACCATCACCCTCGTTTCGAGTAGAAATAAGAAGAGATTGTTATCCAATTTGGCTTTTGGAAGCACAAAACCCCTCAGGTTTTGGATATTGGACCGCCACACTGGACCCGTAATTGCAAATTTTTTAATTCCCACTGAGCAAGAGATCATTTGTACAAGAAGGCAGCGGAAATGTTCACAAGGTATATTAGTAATTCTTTAGTAATTATTATTATTATGAAGTAATTTGGTAGTTCTTTGGTAACTAAACGACAGCCAATCTGCATTGCTCGATGATATATTTAAAATCAACGAAATAAATAGGATTAAACTGGAAAACTTTTCACTTCTTAGCTTGCTAATGAAGATCTGCAAAGATCATATTTTAATCTGAATTTCAATCTTGCTAGACCCTGAAACAAATAAGTTGAAAAATACTTTGGATATTCGGTATTCGTACAGAAAAAGAACATCGTTTGCATTGCTGCTCTATTAACACGAACTAGATAATTACTTAGAATGATGCTACACCTGATCTGTACGATCTATCAAATTTGGGTCAGGAAGTGAAATTTAGGCAAACAGTGCAACCGACATTTTTTCTTCATTCAGACTCGCTGGTGCCTTACATATAAAAAAAAAAATGGCCGAAACTGCAGCTGCAGCATTCACCTAGATCGTATTTTTTTTCGAACTCAGTGGCTGAAATGAAAGAACGTTCGAAACTGATATGAGAGTTGAAAAAAAATATCCGAATTTAAAGACACGACCTCAAATATGTACGTAAGGATGATTGAGAATAAGAATCTGAGGTTAAATTTGTCCATTTTTGCTCTTCTCTGTCACGTTACGTAACCTATCAAGCTTTCGACGTTGGTTGGTGATTGGCCCACAGTGTAGCAATATTCTTTTTTTTTGTGTACCGAAGATCACGAGAACGTGAGTTCCAGGCCACGACAGTACTTAGAGAACACACACCGAGATCTTAAGTATCCATTCAGAAAGTTGAATGGCTCGATGATACCCTCTGCACCCGAGTCTTGAACCGAATCGTTGCACAGACAGAGAGATAAACGACTGAAAATGAAATTGTCAAGAAAGAGGAAAAACTAGGGATTTCAATTGTTTTACACACAGACAACCGTCTTGAATAATCTAATGCGAACGTAGAATGTCTTCGTACTGATGCTACGTACGAATCCTTAGCAAACAATAGCAGATGTAGTACTCGTGTTCCGGATCAGGAGAACCTGTAATATGACATGACAATACTTTGCTAAAGGTATTGTGTAGGGAAAATTGAGCCTCATCAGTATTAGAGGGCTGGCAAAAGGTCAACTGACAAGAGCTATGAAATACCCTGTTGAGCTTCACCATTACAGGGCCGGCGACTTACGAAATTTCAGGGTGTGGAGTTGCTCAGATGACGGGGGGGAGGGGAGGCTTTTCTCAATATTTTTGGCAAAGTTTTATCAACCACCTACGATTATTCGTTTTTATCACAGGCTTTTCCAAAATCCTTTGACAAATTCTAATTTTTAATCAAGACTTTTGGGGTGTGGAATATCCACACGGTTGGCATTCGGGGTGTGGAGTGCTCCTCACACTCCACACAGAAGTTGCCAGCCCTGTTCACCAATTATGTATAATGTCGCGAAAAGAGATTTTAGGAAAAAGCAATCTTCCCAGAATTGGTCTTTCGGGATGAAATAAAATTAAAAAAAAAACGTACGCTATTGTTACCGGAAGTTCTGCTTTCCCCATCAGCATGGTAATTCATCCCTTTTGCAGGGACGTGTTTTTCATGTAGATTAAACAATTTTTCAAACACTCAAAATTACGGTCCCCCGTCTCTTTGCTGGACTTGACGCGTTATTTTCGGAATTTAAACTGGAATATTGTCTCTACACCGAAAAAAAGTTAATTTGCATTATTTACTTTGATACGTTTACAACTTTACTGCAAAAGTGTCACGCATCAAATTTCACGGTGACATGATAAAAGGAAAAGGCTCTAAATTCACTCGGTTTTTCAAACTTTTTCGAATAACTTTATTTCCGAAAAGTTTAATGGACTTCCGATATAAACCAGGTGGAAATGTGAAGGACGGCGATGAATGCGTCACTCCAAAGTGAGCTACCTAAGTTTTTCAACAAAAATGCAAACACATTCGCACCCTTGAACTTCTCTGAAGATTTTCATTCTTTCTGAGATTTATTCCCACCCCCTTGCGTCTACATCATAAGTTTACACTCTCACATCGCGTTGGCTCACTCGGTCACTCATTGTCAACTCTCGACCTCGTGCATGTCGCAGTCACGCCACCTTCCGTTTCGCTCTGAACGGTTCACTTTATTTTTTAATTTTTTCATTCACTTTTTTTCTTGCCTTTTCTCTTCTCTTCGCAGTAGGAAAACAACAAAAGAATAAATAAAGCTGCGTCAACCAAGACCCTGACACTAAAAAACTACAGTCACAAACGGAACGTACGTCAGCGACGAGCCAACTCAGACCAGTATTTCAGGAGACAGATGCTCCCTAACAACGTTAGAAACACCTGAGGATCTTTCTTTACGAATAAAAAAGAATTCCACGTTGTTTTCATCTTCATGGGATAAAAATTAGAGCGTTTCACTCGACTTGTTCGATGCTAACTATTTTCTTATTATAAAAAACTTTTGGTCCAAGTATTTAGAAGTTATTTTAATTTATACCCAGTGAAGCTCAAACTTTTACAAATACATCCAAAGGAATTTACGAACTTCACAGAGTAGATTAATTGAGATTTACAAGCCAAATTTTCGCCACTATTTTTATACGTCCGGTTACAACAGTGAAAAACAATTACCTATGTAGGAAAGTGAACCTTACCTGAGGGGTGAGAGAAATATAGGATTGAAATATTAGAATTTTTCCTCTTTGTCAGCATCCCTTCAGGAACAAATCAGAATTTCTAAAACGGCGTAGAATCCTTTATGCGAAGGTCTCGCTATTTTTAAACCCCAACAACCCTTGCTGTCTGCCGTCATCCAATTCTGTTTTGTTAACTACTTCTGTCGTTGGGATTTTCCCCAGAGAGCTGAGTATGATCTGAAATTTCAATTTCATGATCCCATTCTCGGAAAATTTCTTATCGCCGAATGACAGGAGCACTAAAAATCTCACGGTGGCTTTAGCACGATACAAAAGACGAACATGAATTTAATATAAGCTATGTGAGAAATCCGGTGATCCCCTTAAGTGATAGGCTCAAAGTCAGGGTGACAAAAGTATAAGCTGGGTGTTTGTAGAAAAATGTCAAATTTTGGTACCTCGTTATTTATTTTATTCTATTGAATTATCATAAAAACAGAAAATTATCGATAAATAATTTGACTACTAAGATCAACTCGGTATATAAAATAGAAAAAAAATCGACAAACATAACTTATAGGTAGGTGTAAGATGTATCTACATGTTATTACGTTATTGGATGCGTGAACCACTCAACCCGAAAGGACGTCTAAACCCCTAGAAAAAAAATCAACCCTTCGCGTGATTGGCTGACCGGGAAGAAAAAAGTTCCAGCGTTTATTGCCCATCAGAAGATTTAGGTCCGCACCGAAATACCAAAATACCTTGAGGCTAAAGGGGCGATATGGTATCACGCACAATGAAACGACATGCCAGGAGACCTTTTTGCCATACGAAGCTTGTTGCTAGCCGAAGAAATTAATTTGTGATATTTATTCGTTTTCCCTTTGTTTTACATTTTTTTCTTCGTATCAAAAACCATGCCAATTATTTATTTCTATTCGGGGAATATAATTTTCCTCGGTGAGAGAAAATCCCCCGTTTTTCAAGGACAGGAAAACGGCGATGAAATCGGGCAGCACCCAAAAGCAATATTCGGTGTAAAAATAGCCTTAGAGTTAGTATCCATAAATCGCTTTCGCTGTATATGGGTTAACCACCAGCACATAAAATAAAACTTACTATTACGAAACCCCGAACCCCGGGAGTTCTACAGGAGGCTATAGGCCCTAGGTGACGGTCAAATACGTCGGTTAAAGAAAGGTCGCCGAAAACTTCGGCACTATACTCGTCCTAGAATCTCGTTACAACCTTTTTTCGCATTAGCTTCTTGCGTACTTCGTCGTTTACAGATGAGGAAAATTTTCGTCAGTTCACTTGGACACACACATCCGACTTTGAAACTACATTCCTCAATCGATATGACATGCACAGGCAGAAGTTTGCTACTTGTTAAGTTTCTAGATGTACGCGATAAGGTGCCGGCCTGCACCAATACGACAGTATCTTAACTTCGATCTACGAACAAAATTTTACCCTGAAATATTCTTTTCCTCACTGTCAGTGATTTGTGAGTGCAATTATAGCGCAAGGTCACAGAATCGAGAACTATCCATACACAGTTGGAAATTTCAACGAATTTTAACCTCTTTTCCTTATCCCAGAAAGTTCACAGAAATATTTCTGTGAACATGACACATTCCATTGCTGTCGAACTTTCACTCGATAAACGTAGACTATAATGATAAATTACAATATCTATTCAATGTCATGGATACGAATCGATCGATTCTTCCAAAGGTTGGCGACTAACTCAATTCAGAATTCAACAATCTGGGGGCAGAAAAGCTGGGCTTGAGGATCACCTGGAATTAGCACGTAAGCGGTGGCCTCAAACGGTACAAAAGATAAAATACACTTCAATCTTCAAATAAATCAAATGAAGACTCTTTTCAAGTAATATTCTCGTCAGTAATCGGATATTTTTCACGGATCTGTTCACATCTTGTACAGCAAGATGCCACCTTTTTCTCATAAAAATATACTGTATTAAAACATTTATATCCGATACATAACAGCGATACTTATTCGTGATGCTATTTTTTCCCCTTTATTTTCGACACAGAGTATAGAGAACAAAATTTATTCTTTCGCCCACTCTCTAAATTTGAATCAGTGAAAATTTCACTAATTGAATCAGTGACTTGGTATTTCACTGCAGAAACAGTGACTTGAACCCTTTTTCACTGGAGTATCAGTGAAGTCCATTTCAGCAGTGATTTTACCACTGCTAAACCAGTGCATAACTTCACTGTTTCGTCAGTGACTTTTGTGACGAACGCTAGGGGCGCCGCCTACACCGAGTCTCTAACCGCCATGGAGCTGCCTACTAACCGCCAAATCGTTCGCGTTCATATGTTGCGTGCTGATTTGGGCGTCGGTTCAACCACGTGAACTGTTCAGTAAAAATCATAACGTAAGTACACATGCGGATTTATAAAATTCTTCACAATTTGGCTTGTTAGTTGCAAATAATCAATGAACTGTGTGAATATTGCTGTTCACTGTCTTACATTGAATTCCTTATACTTTTGGTAGGTTAGGTTTTCTCACTGCGTCCAGTCTTGGCTCGCTCCGACGAGATGGGAGACGAAGAAGTTGCATCTGCGTTAGGAGTCTGTTTTTTCTTTACTTGCAATAAAGACTCGCGAAACAAAAATGTGTCGAATATACCATATTGTCTTTTCGTTTCGAGAATATCTTCAACCGGATCAAATATATATAAGAACCAATAATTTTCGCTGATTCAATCGGTGAAAATTTCACTATTTGAATCAGTGATTCAAATTCACTGGATAAATTAGTGACTTTTCACTGATTTCCAGTGGTATACTTATAACTGGAGGCATCAGTGACTATTCGCTGATGATCAGTGACTATTCACTGATTCAAATTTAGAGAGCACGGTTTAATGGATTAGTTGTCTCATCCAGCGAAGATTTTGACAGATTTTCTGAAAAATTGCCACAACAGCAACTGGCCCGGATGACATCGACGATTTTTATGTTCGTTATTTTCTGCTCTAACCGTCCATTTCATTCATGACCCGCGATTATATGAGGAGTGAAAATTATTATTAGCAATTTTTCGATATTGGATGTCAATTGACTAAAATCATAAAACTTCCCAGTGGATTGTTCCTCATTGCAGCCTATAAACGTCTTACACTTCTGTTTTTACATCAGCCTTACCGTTACCCTTCACCTGCACCTGACACTATGCTCACGATCAGATAAATTACAGCACAGGGTAAAGTTACCGTGATTTTTCTTTTTTATCGTTCCTTTCCCGAGGTAAACGAAATCCCAGCGTTGTTCGCAACTCGCACCAGAAATAAAAAAGTCTTAAAAACCAAGCTAAACGAACTCAGCTACCGATGAATGAAATCAGAACAGGCGTTAGTCTGACTTGAATTAATTCCGAATGAAATTCAACCTCCTCAATATTAATAAAGCCAGTGCGAAACCGTATTCACAATCTTCACCAGAATAAAAATCAGTTTCTTGGATGAGCTCCAGTTTGTGATCCGCAATGAAGTTATTTATGTAAACTTGAAAAGAAGGGGTTTTTGTTTTTCTTGTCCATGAAATCGAGAGTCGAGCATCTTTTTCTGAAAGTTTATCTTTATTACGAGCCTCTTCCCCAGCGTTAATTTACTCATATTTAATAGCTTCAATTAATCTAAACCTTCAAAATACTGGCAAAGGTAATTACAATTTATCCTCCGGCTAATTGAGGTACCTATCTAGAGTTTCAACGGGAAAAGTTATCTCCCAGGAATAATACATTTTCGTTCAGATTAGGGGCACCCTATTGAAAAAATAGACGTCGATGTGACGTCGTACCAACGCCACATCGACGTCGTAAAGTACGTAAAACCGTGTATATGCTCGGTAGTGTAAAACGACGTCGGAAACTAGGTGTGATTTTGGGATATCATTCGACGTCGTTGCGACGTAGTTTCGACGTCGTTTACGATGTATGTATCATCGTACGTTTAATCAGGTATTTAGCTGGTAAAACTGACAAAATAAATTTTATAATGAATTTATTGTTTTCAGGAATATATATTCAACATTGACAATTCGTGTGAGTGTCATAACTGGAACTAAATTTGTTCCCGTTGACCTCCGTCCACTACGTGACTTTGAAGTGGAGGAGGATTCCGACTCTGTCGTAACACGTAAGTGTATAAGCCAACACGGTGCAAATGTACTCGCGAGAACCCGAAAGACTGCCAACCATCTGTCGGCGCGTTACGGTACCCGATATGTATGTAGCGGGTATAGGAATATCGCGGATACCCTAGCTGATCGGTAAGCCCAAGTGTGGTACCGTAACGCGCCGATAGATGGTTGGCAGACTTTCGGGTTCTCGCGAGTGAATTTGCACCGTGTTGGCTTATACACTTACGTGTTACCACAGAGTCGGAATCCTCCGCAACTTCAAAGTCGCATAGTGGACGGAGATCAACGGGAGCAAATTTAGTTCCAGTTATGATACTCACACGAATTGTCAATGTTGAATATATATTCCTGAAAACAATAAATTCATTATAAAATTTATCTTGTCAGTTTTACCAATTAAATAGCTGATTAAACGTACGATGATACATACATCGTAAACGACGTCGAAACTTACGTCGCAACGACGTCGAATGATATCCCAAAATCACACCTAGTTTCCGACGTCGTTTTACACTACCGAGTAGTGATGGGCGATGTTGACAAAAAAAATCGATGTTTTAATAATCGATGTTTTTAAAACATCGATATTTTTAATCGATTATTGAAAAAAAAATCGAAACATCGATGTTTTTTTTGTTTTGGTGATTTTTTTTTGGTGATGGTTTTGGTGTTTTTTTTTTTTTTTTGGGGGGGGGGGGGCATAATACTGCTTTTCATTTACAGCTAAGAGGTGACAAGCTATAGATGTCAAAGTACTTGAAAAATTAGACAAAAACTAAAAATATAAAAAATACTTTTTATTCACTGTAACCATAATTTTCAGATTTTTTTTTTGTATCATTATCCGAACCCACGCCAATACACCATTCACGGCGGTTTCCACTCGTTTTCGCGAAACTGCGAAAGTCAGCAAGACTGCAAGTGGCATCCAAAATGGCGGCCATAGTGGCGTCGATGTTTCGAGAAAAACATCGAACATCGATTAATCGAATCTCAAAAACATCGGCTCAAAATAATCGATTATTTAAAAAAAAACATCGAACGTTTCGATTAATCGGCAAACATCGCCCATCACTACTACCGAGCATATACACGGTTTTACGTACTTTACGACGTCGATATGGCGTTGGTACGACGTCGCATCGACGCCCATTTTTTCAATAGGGCACCTAAGCCAACTTCGTGATGAACAGATTTATTGCTTGCACCCGGCAAACTTGATCCTCAGCTTTACCTGCTCAAATGAAAATTTCATAACCTCCATATCCTCGACTGCAAGATCAATCTCTCCAGCCTCAAGGCTGTTAATGTTTCGTTTCTAACTAACGATAAAGCCGGGAGATACGTGCTTGCGACTTAGACAAGTGCCTTACACATGTCTTCGAGGCTGAATTTCCCCCGAGGTATGGCAAAACCGTTGAAGTTGACTTACGTACTCTGAATTGTACTGCGAGGAGCCATGAATCGTTAGGCTAATTGTAAATCTAACGTAAATCTAATACCATACGACATAATTTGAGGGGCTATAATATGGAAATTCTTCAGAATATATCGTACAAAAGCAGCTCGAAAAGCATTTCGATATCACTCGATAATTAGCTAAACATCATCTAAATCACTTGTACGCTAGAAATTTGAGTTAAAATATCAAGCCTTGACAACCACACTGGATGGAATCCACCCATCGACTTTGGAGCAAAATCGTTCTATATCTTCACAAATTGACATGATTTTTTTTCAACCTGTTGTCTTCCGATTTCCAATAAAACGACTTTTTTTGTAGACATTCTAAAATATTCAAAGCATGTTTCGCAATTTTTTTTTTTTTTTTTTGTATCTACATCGAACGGATAGTTTTCTCATGATGGTCATTTGAATCCACCTGGTGACTGTGAAGGGTTTCTCACTCGAAAGCTAAGATAACTTCCCTGAAATTTTCCGAAAAAAGTCTTAAAATGATAAACCATAGCTTAGCTATCAATTTTTGGATTCTAAAAACTTTAAAATAAAGAAAAATCCATTAGATTTTCTCGATTTCGATCTACTTGGCTCATTTTGTTCGGCTGACTATTCCATTTAATTTTATAAGATTAGGATAAGCACATAGCAATATTCACTTGAGTATCCCCTCAATTGATATAAAAATTGTTATAGTGAAATATTGTAGAATAGTAATAATTTACTGAACAAAATGAGTCGAGGTAGAAAAAAAAATCACAGGTTCTTCTTCATCCCGAAGGAGTTCGAATGAAAGAAGTGATATTGTGGCTATCGTTCATATTTTTAATGATTCTCTCCGGAAATTTTGAGTTAAATGGTCGCGGTACATGAATTAAGTTAGTCACTTAATTGACATTCATTGACAATATGTAATTTTATGGGTCTCTAGGTGGCAGTCAAGAAATTGAAACGAAAGCACCCTGGAGACTTTCAGCATTCCTCAGGCTTCTATATCCGATATTCCAATATTCCGATAAGCGTCGCGTCGTTGTGCCTGCGATAAAGCAATAACGTATTTTTTAGGTTATATACACGAAGTACACCTCATAGAATATAGAGCGGACGATTCTGAACGCGAAAACGATTGATTTAAAAAAATTGAATATCCTCAATGGAATACAACTGCGGAACTTCATTCAGAATTTTTTTCATGAATTGTTTTTTTGGAGGTTCTTAGAGAAGTTTGATCACCTATTTTTCCAATCTATATATATGTGACAAAAATTAAAAATGTATGGATTGCGTGAACTTGCTCAATTCCTCTAATTTTGGAACTGACTAATGCGTGTTATATTTATAGAATAATTATTGATACTTTGGAGCAGAAGATATGGAGTTTTGGGTCATTAATTTGACCCAAATAGCAACTCGAAACCACACCCGAAAATACAAACGGGAGTTTCCGTGTACACTAAAATATTTGAGTAATGATCAGTCGTGCCGTCCAGTCGCCATTTGTGTGAAAATTTTTTCATTCGAACCTTTTTTTTTTTTTGCTCTAATTACTGTTATAATATTCTTAATGAAGATTAACAAAATTATTGATGAGTAACTGAATTATTGAAAGATTACTGAAATAATGAGCATTTACTTGGCTTTTTTCTGACTCAACGTGATGGTTCTTTTCATTTAAATCAAGACATCGTATGTTACGTGCATAAATGTTTAATTCTTCAATTGAAACTGGTCAATAATATGTGATAAATTGGATTCTAATTTTATTTCACATATATGTATGTAAGTATAAAATGGAATGTGAAAAGTGACAGATTTCTTTTTGATTCTTTGCCTGAACAGAAGAAAAAAATATGATGAATTTTTGATCAAGAACATTGATGCCAAACCTGGCTTCTTTGTCGCAATTGTGACACATGGCCTTCCAAAGGTTCTACCATCAATAATCGTTTACCCGATTATGTTGAGCTTTGAAAATAATCCTGATAGACTGTTCCGAACTGTGCGAAAATGAGATCCTTCCCGTCACGACCTCGAAAATTTTCAAGGTGCAAATACGTCCCTCAATAGTTTAAAAGTTCTATAGCCAGGATATTCAACTTTGCCGATAACCTTCTCAACCCAATCGATTATCAGTTAGGAAACTGGACTGCCCTCGATTCCGTGACCCACCAAATTCCGCGAATTTTCTATGTCCTCAGACAGTCATATCCAGCATTCCCCAAGCACTCGCTTTTCACACTCATGCCAGAATCAGGGTGAAAAATGATCTCAAGCATAAACTCTGTATAATTCTGCGCATAATAGGTAGGGTGAAAAAGGGTGATAATAATTCGCAGTTGAAAAGTTTAAGGGAAGTTTCGGAAGGGCGAGAAGATTGGTTGACATTGGGTCAGGATGAGCCAACCTGGGTTGGATTAGGAGAATGTCGAAATCCGGAGGAAGGTACAAGGTCCTAGCACCAGAAACTGTTCTGTTGTTAAGTCAGCGGGACACTTTCAGACAGAATGAATAAAAAATACGTGCGGTTGAAGGGTTCAAGTTCTCGGGATGCAAAGAGCACTCAAATTGAATGTGACTGTTGTTCTCTATGTGGTAAGCCTACATTTACCCTCGGCTTCGCCGACATTGATCAATGATCAGGATCCGCGTTCCCTTTATCCGCGACAAAATACGAGCAATAAAATAAAAGAAGATGAAAGGTCCATTCGCTTCACACCCAGAGACCGGGGTCGCCCTTATTCGCACACATTCTGCGCCTTGTATGTCGATACCGAGTCGACCTCTTTCTTCTCTCTAGTTATGCCCACTCGGTCGTTATCGCTATTTGCCGAGGGGTTGAAGGTGAGGTTCTGAACGAAAGACGGAAGCTAGCACGTCCTTCCACGTGCCGAGCCAGAATTTTTACACCCCTTCCTTAAAACATTTACGAGAGTTCAGAACCTAGACGCGTCGTTTGAGGCTGAGTTATGAGAAAACGATTCTGCGTTTCATAACGAAAAGGTTATACACTGCCGCGTAAGCTCCTAACAAGCAAATGAAAAAAGGAATGGTAGAAAAGCTTTTTTGTAACACCTGCATGGAAAGTATGATTTTCGAAGCCTGTCTAGCGTGCGTGAAGTTCCTCATTTCACACTGTCCCTCATCAGCGCCATCGGTCGTCAACGATGTGAAGTCTATGCCGTGCGGTGGCGCGATCTAACCTAAACGATGTCGACGGTATATATCGCTGCATCACTTCAGGTCAGCAGTTGGCCATTACCCACTGATCTATATGCTGATACCTCAGTTCTCTTATGTTATTCATCTGCTTCTCGAATCAAACTTCTCAGCAGGAATTACATGATATCTGCCTTGTGTGAAGTCACCTTCAGCAAACTTCACAGTCATCAGAAATCGTCTGTTTTCCTCACTCGCCACACAATATAGTATCTACTATTTCAGATCGACGACTGATATCATCACTTCCACGGAGAAAAATGTCTATTCAATGCAATGCCTTTCAATGCGAAGAATGTTGGCTCAATTCGTGCATGACTCATCGCCGGGATTCGGCAATCTGCTCAAGTTTTATCACACATATACACCCAGCTCTTATGAAAAGGATGATTGTGACGGGATTGAAACAGTTGTCGGATCAACACCTCGGCATTGTTCATTAAAATTATTACTCACCTCCGTTTGGGTCTCCATCGTTGATACACTGGTGGATTTCTCCACGTGACGTTGATGCGAACGAACAGAACCGATCACGTCTGTAAGAACAAAGTTCATCGTGTTAGATACATAATGGAGAAAAAAGCACAAGATCAGATGTTAACGTGATCCTATTAAACGCTCGGTTGAAAGGGAATGAAAGAACACCATGATCATTGGACGCGTTGTGTCTGTCTTGAACATCAGGGGTTCGACTGATATAGCTGAACTATTTTTGGGGTGGCGAAGTTTGTTTTCCATGTAAATCGTTAGATGCAAGACGTAACTGTAACACATTCAGGGCGATGCTACCATTAGAAAACCTGGAGATCATTCGATGGTTAGAATTTTTTACGCGCAATTTTATTGCAGTATAATCAATGATCCAACCTAGTATGACCTCTGTTGGTCACGTTGACAGTATCCCTAATTTGAATTCGATCAGAACGCTCCGGAAATTATTGCGATGCGTAGAAGAATTTCTCACAGTGTTTTTGAACTTGAGAAATTACTAGTTAATGGCTAAACATTTGCGTTCTACGCAGTTTAAACATCTCGCACACAACTATGACTTACATGCGAAGATGTGGGTGTGTATAGAAACGTTGAATATACATATGGCCAACTCGAGTCTCTGCTATGAAACAGAGCGGACCAATTTCCCGTAGACCGACCTAAATCTTGATAAATATTTTCCAAAGACTTTCAAACACTGACTTGAAATCACTCTGCACCGGAAACTGAGAAATGTAATAAAACGTATTTTCTTAGACTATATACTAGGCTTGACCATAGTGTCAATTTCGGCGTGCAGTGATGTTAACGAAAATAAAACGCGATAATGTGTCATCAATAGTCCGATACAATGAACTGCTATTGACTTCGTCATCTTGACTCGAATATTTGAGCAACGAGAAATAATAAATGAAAAATGTACGTTGTCTGAACAAATTTCATGAACAAGTTTGATGAGAAAAAAAAAAATATTGATAATTTTTCGTTCGATAACCAAAAATCGAAAAAGTGTTGGGAAGCCGAACAGTTTCTCCTTAAAGCGGTAAAAATGTGTTTCTCGATCCCCCATTCGCTGATATCTGGTTCAATCTTCTGGCTATAAAGCATATCATCATTTGGTTTGTGCAGTTCTCGCATGGTCATAGTCATCTGACATACCTAACTGTCCGATGACGATGTGGCAACAGTTAACAAAATTAGCTTCAATTTAGGCTCGACCGAATGCACGCTGACTCGGACGCTATAACGTATGTATGTAAAACACTTCCGTGTTCTTATCACGTTCTCTTGACGCTCTATTCTAGGTTCACTGCTTCGTCCGAAAGAGATATACCGTCGTATGTACAAAGGCCTAGTTTATCCTATACGTTAAGAGATGCCCTACACAAAGAACTGTAGCTTCAATGTTTCAGTGTTCAGTTACCTATGGTTTCCTTTTGAGCACAGCTTTCGTAGAATCTCACAAACGATCGAGTCTAGTATGTCTACAGGACTTCAAGAGTGAATTATATATTCCTGGTAAGAATCTGGGAATATCATATTACATGTGACCCCGTCAAACGCGGAATAATCTTTGCTTCTACGTCAATGAACCTGAAAAGTTTCACCAACATGCAGTACTCAATCATCGACTCGATGAAGAAGGTTGTCAAAAGCTTGCGGTGGTCGTAAACGGAATTAATGTGTCTGGCTTTCAGCTCTAATCACTTTTTTTCTCCTTCATCCTTGAAGCGTTTTTCAGTTGCACGCTTCCTTTCATTTCTTAACGATTATCGGTCCGATATTTCTCATTTTCGGGTTATAACACGTGGTTCGTGGTTCGTGGTCGACATTGTCAACGATGGCACGGCGCCAACTTTTTAATACGATCTAACGACGACCACCAATTTCCCTCCCAACCACGCGACTCGAACAGCGTATTTGCATATTCACCTCAACAAAACCACCATTGTCTGGCCCTCGGCCAGCGTCCCTTAATCTGTAACAACGTCGCTCCGCAGTATCCAATGCGGAAAAAAAAGAATGACAGAAAAAACTCCCGGTCGTATACTTAATCAATCACCCGGAACCATACTGGGCTCGGGCTACCGGTTGAACGTCAAAACTCTTCATCAGAACATGATTTGTGACCAGCAGCGAGTTACCTGCGCAAAAGACGTAGAATGAACTGGTAAATTTTGCCATTTTTTCAATGATTTCATCAGAGAGCAATGACGTTTGATGTAAATAGATCGACCGGACACTGCTGCTATGTATTGATCTGTTTCCGCTGATCGTCAGTAGTCGATTTCGATATTCATTTGTACATCGGAACTCGACCATCCGAATTCTGCAGGCACATCTGAACCAAGTCAAACTGTTGAAATAGCTAGAGATCAGAATTTATTGCCTTGTCCATCCAGAATGGCGAGCCTAGCCAACATTGGCGGTGTGCCAGAAGACGATTTTGACACGATCACAGGACCATGAACACCCGCGAGACGGGAGGGTTTGATCTTTGATCGATTTCAAAGTTGCGTTTATACAAACTGTGAAATGAAAGGCACACATTTCGGGCAATCTCGAACGTTCCCTTCCAGTGAAGTCTTCCGAAGGACTCGGTCCTTCAGCTGCAGGTTCCGGATCCGCGAAGAATCTGACCTGTTGCTACCTAAATCGAATGTCCTAGTTCTGCCGTGTCGCGTTTACTGCCGATTGTGAGAGGCAAGGCAGCCTCGGTTCCACGGAGAAGATGTGGCATAAGGCCTTCATTGGAATGGCCTCGCGCATTGTTATAACGCGCTTTACGATCACTGCGTGCGTAGCCGTCCGGCTATCGAATCCTCCACGTTTATTGCTATATAGAGACGGTATTATCGCGAGGGGTCAGATGCAGGGCGTTACCCAATGTAACTTCACCCATCAACTACGTACACGATACCTGCGGTTGGATGCTATACACAATTATAATTTACTGCCGATTACTTCCTTCTATCAATTTCCTCGTTCTGTCTGAAAAGGCTGGGACACACCTTGAGTGTGCCTTCGCTTATTGAAGTCGTATCGGTGGTTGATTCAGAGTCTACAAAAATTCAATTCGAGTAACTATGAGCCATTCGATCTCATTTCGATGTGATTTTGGAGAAAATTTTTGAAAAATTTGTGCATCTCAGAAAAATAACTTGTGATAAAATGCTTCGCGAGAAAGCCATTCGTTCCGGAAATCCAAAAACGAATTGTTCCGTTTTTGCATAAACCTTCGGATTGGTTTAGCTCAAAGTTTCATCGACCACTCATTTTGAAAATCTTTACTCAGGTTATGAATGGGAATTCGGCGATCTAATTCATTCGCATTTGAGACTTCGAAATTTACCTGGATCATGCGGGGCCGGATTGAGGTCAAGAGGCGCCCTAGACCTATACAAGTATCGCCGCCCCCACTGCTCATACATTTTTATTATATCAAAGTTGTTTTCTAACCGGTGTAAAATTTAATGTTCATCGTCAATCACTCGCGTATTTATACCCGCGTTCCGCTCGCACATTCGATAAAGGAACGGGTTCAATATGGATAAACGAGGGGATTAGTGGGAATAATTTGATGAAAACATGGACTGAAAAATCACTCCAACAATATTAAAAAAAAAAAAAAACAGCGTAACGCAAATCCACTGAAATTTTGATCATCTTTACAGTAATTTATTCACTTTAATCGTTCGGTGTGAAATAAAATGACTCGATTAATTTGCGTTGCGCTGTTTTAACTCGGTAAAAAATAAAGAGTAGTTTTCTGTGTTGGTCTGAACGAATGCGGTCACTTGGCAATACGTGACATAATCAGCAGCTATATTCGCGCCGCATATCACGATTTTTTGTTTCCGTCGTAGCTTGATGAATCGGGAGTTTGTGGTGAGGTTAATTATTGTTGAAGCACTAACGTTAATAATGGAAAAACAATCTACCACAAAGTACAGTTCGTTATAAGATCAAGGTATTGAGTATATGAAATATATTTTGAAACTTATGCGGGTGAAGGTGAAGTCGGTGGTGATCGGAAAATAAAATGGAGCAGGTATTGTTGCAAGAGATTGATGAAATATTTTCACACTGCACAAGTCTTGATGCATGAAGAAAGCCGAGAGTTTTACTTTATAAAAATATTCTCAGCGGCTGTACAGTAGCTAGAGAGTATATGTATAGTCACGTCAACATTTTATTATATAAACTGTATATGTATATATTCGAAAGCCATTCTTGAACAGAATCCGGAATAAAAATGCAGACACACGACGAATGAAAAATATATTTTTCTTTACAGATCCGTGTTTTTTTTTTCTCTCAATTCGATAGATTTCGCAATATGCACCGTTTCAATAATAAGAAGTAAGTAAGAAAACAAAATTCTTTGTTGCACATGAGAAGAAAATTTGATCTATATAAGCAAAATGGTCACAACGTTTCGATTATATTTTTCAAAATGGCGAATAGAAAAAAAGTAAGTGGAAGGAATTCGATTATATTGGGATCTAATGTTTCAGTATAATCGTATATACAACTTCGTTCTATCGTTTCGTATCTGTAAAGATAGCTGCATTAACGATAATCCGAAGAGAAGATTCCCGAAGCCGTCATAACGAGAAAACAAAATTAATTAGAACATCACGTTTAATCAATGACCACTGAGTGATTCGTTTTGGTCTTACGGAGATGCAAATATTGCGATAAAGATCCGTCTAAAAAAAAACCTGGGTGACGTTGACAGCTGTTGGTTTTTGCACAGTTGTACGTATGATAGAAAAGCATACTGAAAATGGTCAGAAATTTATTTATCCAGAATTTATCGCTCACTGTTAATTGAAATTGTAATCAAAACTGTCATTAATTATCTCTGTAAGAGACTATTTCGAAACGGGGATAACATCTGAATTACGATCTCCGAAAATATTGTTTTTATATATAAAACGAGAATGTGCTACGCGATTTTTCTTCGCCTAAATTATAGTCATTTTAGCGACAGCGTCAATAGATCAGTTGGAACTGTCAAAATAGAGGCATTTCTAACTCTTAGGATGTACACTGGAAAAAATTTTTCGCTTCCCCAGCGATTTAATTTATCGCTCAGAGCAGTTCCTTACCATAAGAATGAATATAGTTGCAGGAACAATGTATATCGCTACAGCAGCGATATCATGTATCGCTACAGCAGCGATATCATCCATAGTTACTTCGAACCGTCACACCTTTATCTAACATAACCTCTTTTGCGAGCAAAAATTTAGATACTTTCTCGTATTGAAGTCAAAATTATAAACGCCAAATAACTAACTGGTCTATCTGTAAGTCAATTTATGATCTGAATACACTGTAGTCGGCTATACGCTGTCATTACGTCGTCTATACACTGTTATCGTTGCAGAAAATAATATTTCTTGTATCGCTCCTGCAGCGATACGTGATCGCTCCTGCAGCGATACGTGTTCTTCTAGCAGCTTTAATATGGCTCCTGCAGCGATACGTATTCTTCTAGCAACTTAAATACGTTTGGCAGAGTTGTTCAGTTGCCACAGCTTGACAAAGGCGCTGCTATCGGTGCGATGTACGTTCTGGCTGAGGGAACCAGAATTCTTGCTATCGGAGCGACATTTTTTTTTCAGTGTAAAAGTGCCCGAATACGTACTCTACGCATGCGCGTTAGCTTACAACCCAAGCGCATTGTAGCGGACACATTTTCGTCCATTCGACGCTTCAACCTAACCTCAATTGAAAAACTGCTAAACATACTCTTGTCAGGGGGAGCTTCTTCTTCTCCTTCTTAATTCCTTATTGTCACATCCTCATAAGCTGTAGGCGAGACAACTCAGACAAGTACCAAGATTGTAGCTCGAGATGGGCTCGTATGTGGCAGCCGCCAGGCGGGGTGGGGGTCAAAATTCCGAAAGATCAAAGAGTCGATGGGTCAAAATGCCGAAAATCAAAAAACCGAAATTAGAAGATGTAGAAAGGCTATAATTCCGAAAGTCTATTGAGACGGAAAATGAGACATCCGAAAACAGAAGTGCCGAAAAAGATTCTACCGAAAAAAAATTTCCGAATGGGCAAAATTACGGCCAGCCAAATATCACAGAGAACACTTGAAAAAAGCCTAGATTTTCGGTTTAGTGACCTTTCGGCAAAATGGCCTCTCGGTGGATTGGTTATTCGGCTCATTGACAAGTCGTCGGATTGAATTTCGTGTTTCTGAATTTTCGTTACTTTAAAATTCGTATCTCTAAAAATTCGGCATTTTGACCCGTCGACTTTTTGGTCTTTCGGAAATTCGACCCCCACTCGCCAGGCGTCGCTGCTAAGCAATTGGTACCAGCGCAATGCAGCACTGCGCAGTCGAATAATAATCAAGTGAATATAGACAGACTCGGCTTCGGCTCGTATTCTCGTATATAATTATGTAGTAACTGAATAGATAGAAGATCGAATCGAGAATTCGATTCGATTTTCTGAATCATAACATTTTTCAATAGAAAATCTAATCCTAAGTTTTTTTAGAAATAATTTCATGGTGTGATGTATATGTGTGTAAAGTAAAGTGTGTGAAATAGATATCTCCCAAAAAAGCACATCTGGTGCAAAAACCGTCGCCAAGTACATTAATATGGTCTCCCCAAAAAATCTAACAACAAAAAGTCTTCCTCCAAAAATACTCCTTAACAAAAATTAGTTTTAACAAAAGGCGTCTTTCAAAACATTCTTCCTATGAAAAGTTTGAAATCAGATACGACTACCAAGTACAAGAATTAACAATAAAATTAAACCAATCTGGTTTTTCACATAATTAGTGATGTGATAAAAATTGGAAGGAAAAGTTCTGAATAAAACTTTGAACGAAAAAAAAATGTAGGGAGTGGTACTTGGCGGGCCAGGTGTGGGTAGATGAAAGAGTATTAGGTCAAATATTTACGTGACATTTTCATCAATTGCTATGATGGCCCGCCAAGTACCACTCCCTACATTTTTTTTTCGTTCAAAGTTTTTTTCAGAACTTTTCCTTCCAATTTTTATCACATCACTAATTATGTGAAAAACCAGATTGGTTTAATTTTATTGTTAATTCTTGTACTTGGTAGTCGTATCTGATTTCAAACTTTTCATAGGAAGAATGTTTTGAAAGACGCCTTTTGTTAAAACTAATTTTTGTTAAGGAGTATTTTTGGAGGAAGACTTTTTGTTGGTAGATTTTTTTGGGGAGACCACATTAATGTACTTGACGACGGTTTTTGCACCAGAGGTGCTTTTTTGGGAGATATCATTACTTTTTGTAAAATTTCGCTTGACTACCCAATAATTGTGCTCGCTCGCTCGGTTGTCAGTAATACTTATATGCATATAGTTTCCGGGAATGAATGGAGTTCGTTGCATACAGGGTTATAGCTGCTGCTCACTCTAATTTTCCTTGAGCATTCGAATATTAAATATCGAATATCGTTATTGCGTAAAAAAATCCTTCCAACATTTTTGAAATAATGGTAGCTTAGCTGTGAAAAAAAAACTTCAGCCTCCTGCGGTCAAAATGTAAGAGCAGAGAACCTTGCGATGAAGATTTTGCCCATCGCTGCCTAAAATTCCTTGTGTCTACACTTTCATCGCAGAAGACTGCTTTTTTTTCACAGTCTGTACTACCATTATTCAAAACCTTCTGAGAGGATTTTCTTGTACACCTCTCTCCAACATTGTGGGAATTGATAAACCAATTTTTGCCAAAAATTTCACCAGTCTTCTGCTAAATAATATGAAGCCTGTTGGGTATAATGTTAGGTACATGTAACTCCAGAATTGTTGATACATTACATTATGGTCCGAACCTAGATAATTTTTCGCAGACTCTGATAAAAGTTTAGAATAAAACTAACGATAAAAGAATCATTGTCCCAATTAGAAAATCAGGAGATAAATTATGTCATGTACAATGAATAATTTGTCACCGGTAATCTTGGAGACGATTAGGGCATTTAAGTGAACAAGTTAAGTATTTATGAAGAAACATGACAAATGTTCGTATCAACTTTTTCTTGGCGACTTATTGTACTCGGACATATTTCTACGGTAAGAGCCATTTGTATAGAAATCAGCTATTTTTTATCCCTGATACTTTGAAAAAATCGATAGGGCTTTACCTGAGGCGCATCGTCATTAGTTACATTTGGTGTCGAAGCCCTTTTTCACCCATTTCAGTTGAGCGGAGAGACTTTCAGGGTTGTTTAAAGTTCCAATTAGGTTTATTTTTCTGTTTTGTGGATGCACACTTTAGAACTAGAGTTGATGTATTGAAATTCATACTTATATTTATAACAAATACGTTCGGCAATATGTTGCATCGTTGAAACTGTCACACAATTCAAAAGTGATCAATCTGTGTATTGTGAGGCTTATACCACAGCGTTTCGAATTTGGCATTGATGTTTCATCAGTTGCGAAATGAGATATGCATTAATGCTGCGAATAATGTTTTCAATCAATCAAGCAAAAGGAACGAGATAAAACTTTTTTGCTCATCTAAATTAGTTATGACCAAAGTGAATGAATAAGTTTGTTTGTCTCACTTCATCCGAAATGTATTGAGTTCGGCAGATTATTGGGACTCAATAAATATTCCATAAAATAGAAACACTGCAATGTTATTAATTTGGGAGATCAATAGATTTTAGAAAATCGACAAATAAACATTACAGACTGACACATCGTTTCGTACACGTACTCAACAATAGCAGGTATAAGCAGGTGAATAATATCAAAGACTTAATTCAGCCATAACCTTCTTATAGTCACATATCCTAATACATGATTTATTTCTATCGTACTCAATCAGAGTGCTGATGTTGGTTCGCCAAATAGCTCAAGCGATAAAATATATTAGTAGTTAAGATTCACCGAGTGAAAAGTTGATTGGTGACGAATCAAGGATTACATGTTCAACTATATTATAGATACATTCAACTTTCTACGTAGTTACAATCGATAAAGTTGATTCATCTGCTTGGAACTAGAAACACGGTGAAAATTCATGAACCGAGACTGAGTCAGAATATAGCCACAGCTTTTGAAATTTCACATCAAGAAAAGTTTAAACATAAAACTATTTTGCGAGTTATATATGAAACCCAAACCAAGACACTGTAGATGGTAGACGGTCGAGTTTTTAGAACGCACGCCGGTCTACACTAGACACAATTCATTACACATGGAACTACATATACCTCATCTGGTTGTTACTTGTTAGAGATCTGTATTGAAATCTGTAATGAATCCGAAGCTCGTGAAAGCAAATCCACTTTCACACAATGAACACTCAACAATTTTTCCGTACGTATACGTGTTATTAACCACATTTCTAACCTCAAAATTGCAAGTTTCATGATTTTATGCGAGACACCTCTATTTATTACAATTCAGCTCTTCGATTCATACGTTAACATCTGTATAATAATAACAGAGAGAAACAAAGCGCATAAAACTTGGAAAATGATGAGATTTCATTGCGACCGACGCAACTGACAGCTCTGTCTCGGGTAATCGATTCTCGATCTTACGTTTAAACATGGCGGTCTATTCACTTCGGTGGCGATTCTCTACTCTACTCTACAATCGTGCCTTCCGAAGCGCCGTCTGGCGACTAACCTAGGGTACGTCGATCGCTGTGAATTCTTTCTGTCTAGCGGTGGTCGCTCTTCTCTCATTTTTATTGTCGTAGGAATAGAGCAATTGAGCTGACTGAAGAAGGAGACGAACAAAATTCTGCCGAAGAAACGGGCATCGGAAACATTCAAATAATCATATCTCAGCTCTCCGTGTACCGCTTACATCGGAATTGGGCTCTAATGAAAGCTTATTACGCCCATGTCCCAGGATAAATATTTCAAACCCATGTATGAAGCGAAGCGAAGCGAAGCGGAAGAAAGACGATTAAATAATTTTCCCCACTGCCCGGTTCGCTCCCGTTCGGGTAAAGAGACTCAGAGAGTCTCTGCGCCGTGCATTAAATTTTTTTCTACCACACATGCATTAAAAACTCGTGTTTTTTGCCCTCCTTAACAGGATGGAAGCCACAGTTTTCTGACCGGGGCAATAAACCGGGATAAAAACTTGTCAAGCGGGATAAAAACTTGTCAAGAGGGATAAAAACTTTGGCAGCAGGGATAAAAACCTCTCGTAACCATGGTAACGATGAAATAAACTAAGAAAGTGCTGCCCCCAGTGGAGAACACCGTTCTCGTGTTTCTAACCTCACTTTCTCTCGTTTTTAATGCATATGTGGTAGAAAATAACATATGTGCCATGGGAAGGAAGCAGGCGTTTTGTCTCGCGCATTTTGCAGAACTCGTTTTCACTCTCGGGCGCCTTCGGCGCCCTCGAATTGCAACTCGTTCTGCAAAATCCGCGCTCGCCAAAAATCGCCTGCTTCCTTCCCGTGGTGCATAATATACTATTTTTTAATGTACTTGGCGCGAGACTCTACCGAGTCTCTTTGATTTATGTGGCATGCGCAGAAAGTAACTGTTTATTCGGCAAGGTTATGTTTTTCGTACGAGCCGTTGGTTTTACCAGCCGAAGTCGAGCCTTGTAAAGCAACGGTGAGTACTAAAATCATAACCTTTCTGAACAGTTACTTTCTGCGCGCGCCCCATACAATATTTTTTACGGAAAAGGCATTAATAGTCACTTTGACGCCAGTTGTGTTCCGCACGATCTGCGTATAGGAGCTGCTGTAAAAGGTAGTAGAGAGGGGGTAACCTGCGGTATAAAGACTTCATTCCGCAACTTTGACATGCGCACTTCGAACTGCGCATCAAAGTTGCGGAGTAAAGACTTTATACCGCAACTTTGAACTTAGCGGTATAAAGTGCTACTTGCCGGAACGAAAACAGGCGTCAAAAAGTGACTTTTTAATGCCTGTGCCGTAAAAAGATATACCGCTGATTCAAAATATACTATAGGCTGTATGTAAGACAATGGAACAATTTAGGAAGGTCACGTGGTTAGATTAGTAAATTTTTTACCAATATTTAAACACCGTACATCCGACACGATTTTCTTTTCCAGATCAAAGATCAAACGAGCCCCATAACCCCCCCAACTGGGTAAATAAATTCAGCAGTCTTAATAATTATCGAATTAATCGGTATAAGTCGAGCGAGTTATGACTTTGTAAACGATGAAGACCATAATTATTTTTTGCTACAATTCTTCGGATATATATAACTACTTAACAGCTGTCATAACAGGAAACGTACGAAAAGATAAGACCAAGTCCTGGTTAATCAAGGCCAGGATATACTAGTGCTGCTGCAAGGATATGGTTAGAAAAATGTCCGCCACGACCACCACACGTCTTGAATTAATGATCTTCAAGCAATGATCATCTTAATCCGATACATACACCTTAAAATGTCAAAAAAGTCATTTTTCATATTTTAGAATATTTTTCACACGATTTTGGGAACCCATTTTTTTTTTTTTGTCTACGATGCACAAAATAAAATCTATCGGTGGATCGATTTCAGTTTTTCTGGTCTCAAACTATCCAGTAAAGAGGCTTTTCAAAAATGAACAGAGAACTTCTTGATCCGATCAAAATTGTATCATCTTTTGGATATTTAGTTTAGTTTGGGATAACGTGAGGGGAGAAAAATATCTAGAAGCGAGGTTGTAAAGTTGGATTAAGTGTAAATATAAGGCTAGGGCTTAGGATCCGGTCGTTTAATACCGATAAATCTGAAGTGGTGTCAAGTTATGAAAACAGAATAATACACATAGTGCATGAATATCTTCAGCCCGAAACTCCGACCAACGCTCGTGTTTAGTATTCCCCAAAATTTATCACATTACCAACGTAAACCCTCGGAAATCGCGAAAACGTAACGTTCTGTTTTTTCTTCGTCTTCAAAATGAGACGGGAGGATTGAATTCTGCATTTCACATAATTATTGCGATCTCAAATAATCTCAAAACGTATTTATTTTACGTTATTAAACAAACTTCATTCAAACGCGTAATTACAAAGTCTGAATTTTAGTCCCTATCTACATGACCTTTCGTTGATTGTAGTAACAGTTTATCAAACTCGTCCGCAAAACCGTTTCATAAGACGTTTACGTTTTCACACAACAATCATATTGTACGATCTAGCGGTATACTAGTTGTATAGATACGCTTATAATCGACGCAGCGTAAACTCCTATACATCTAATTAAGAGTCTGCTCAAGTGCACCTGCAGCATACCTAAGAAACAATATCAATTAGTTCAAGTGCATGCTTTGTTCCGTGATCACGTTGAACAGCCGTACCTCGCCAGACCTCCGTTTTTTCCATCAGTACCGAGCATGCTGACAAGTAAGACTAAGAATGCAGTTATGAGACATCTTTTTTTTACGGTAGAGGCATTAAAAAGTCACTTTTTCAGGCCTTTTTTAAAGTTTCAACTCGCGGTATAAAGTCTTTATACCGCAACTTTGATGCGCACTTTGAAGTGCGCAGTTCATGCGGATCTCAACTGGCGCGCAAAGTGACGTATAAACAGTCGATTTATGCGCAAGTCACACGAATATCCATTTTCTGCCAAGTATATTTCTGCCTCGGTTGATAAGGAGTCATTGATTGTTGCCAAATAGGTATCATATTTAAGTTTAACCTTCATGCTACTCTACAGTGATTGAATATTCCAATTCCTATTGATTTTTAGAATTTCTTTTTATATATAATGCATAATTCGTATTGAATGGTGATTGATTGATGAGTGTCCAGCTGTATAAGGGGGACTAATTCATTCAAAATGAGTTCGAAAGGGCGGCTGTCAATCCGTAAAATGGAATCTTGCAAAATTGAAGATCTTTAAAAATTCTCTAACCTACGGATCACCCAGTCCGTCCTCACAAAACATACGTGAAGGGTCGTTTTCGGGTGAATGCGTAAGCAATTGTGCGCCAGAAGGATCACGATCATTCAGACTAAAACCCGTATACGATGTCAGCTGTTCCGAAATACGTGTATTTCACGGAATAGGGATTTTTTTTTATTATGAGAAAAGTATACACATCAAAAACACTCGTCGAATTGAAACCTGAACAAATAAATATATTCAAATTTCAAGTCGAAAGTCGAGCTTTCTTTCAGAATCCAAACGAAGACAATCAACCTCCGGGGCCTGATAACAAAAAATGAAGGTGATTCGATTCTTATTGTAAAAAAACTGATGTCAATGATTTAGTTTTATTCGTTTCCCGGGAAAAAATCGAGAGATCTATGTAGATCTAAATGCTTTAGATCTACGTAGATCTAAATTTTGGAATAGATCTAATGAGATCTACGTAGATCTTATGAGATCTCAAGAGATCTACGTAGATCTAATTTTTACGTCATTGTCAATTCCGGAAATGAATTGAAAAACATTGATTAATTGCATAACTATAATGAAAAAATACTCACTATCGTCATAAAATAAGAAATCGTGAATACGAGTAAGGAAAAAAAATTAAAAAAAAAAAAAATGTGAAAATCGAACAAATCGGAATCGAACCCTGGAACTTCGGATTACCAAACCTGTACCGTACTAGATGAGCTAAGGCGCCTTCTGAAAGTACGTGCGTTTCTGGCATACTTATGGTCCAATCAGTCCAGACAGACTTGAAATATTTCCAAATACGGTACCAGAACTACTCAGATCCGAGTAGATCTACTTGGCTTCAATGAGCAACAACGTTTTGCTGCAATTATTCCATCTACTCATCTCAGATCTACCTAGATCGAAAGTAGATCTACCTAGATCTAAAGTAGATCTAACGATATCTGGGTGGATATACATAGATCTAAGAAGCATGGGCATTCGAACATGACAGTATATCAATTCGAAGCTACGTAGATCTACGAAAATCTTTGGAGATCTAGGTAGATCTAGGTAGATCTACGATTTCCCAAAATTTAGATCTACTTAGATCTACTTAGATCTAAATTCGATCTCCGGAGATGCGAATTAGATCTAAACCATTTTTTCCCGGGTTGGAAGGTACAACACCCGTGAAAAAATAAATAAAATAGAAACTAACATAGATTCAGTGAAACGCGAATTTCCAAATAACGTTATGCGGTTTACCTGACGTTGACGTTCGGAGCTGATACTGATTGGTAACCGAATGTGGCTGCACACACGCGAATATAATGGCTGGAAATTTCCAAAAGTCCAGGATTACCAATCTCGCTAAAATGATGAATTGTATAATAACCAAAATTTCGCTAAAATCATTTCTGCTCCAATTCGTAGCCGTCGAACAATTCCCGGTCTGCGCTTGACGTGCTAAAGTGGATCAGCGAAAAGTTGAATAAAATGGTTAAACTGGTCAACCAGACTAATTGAACTTCGGCTACATATTCGAGTAGAATCAGAGTGAATTGATCCAAGGATATTCGAAGGCTTTTTTTTGTTATCATATCTCGGTTAATTTTTGTTAGGCGAAACCCACAAGTGTGAAGAGATTAGGCGAATATCATTATGGATGAATGATGTTTGAGCAGTGAAACGGTTGACGACTAATTTCCGGTTGGCGTGTGCCGAGGCTTTTAACGCTCGAGTTGAGAGACAGAGAAAAAGTTAAAGGACAGAAGAAAAAAAGACGTCTTTTATTTACAAACGAAAACTAAACGACCCGAGGCGTGGTGATGAACGAAATGAGAAGACAAGCGATAAAGCTGCGAGGCGCGGAGTCTCACTCTCGTGTTCATAATTAATGTCAGCGGAATCAGTTGATCTATCCGATTCCGTTTCTAATTATACGAAGAAAAAAAATTGAGTCTAATTTTCCGCGACGCAGAATCATTTCGTCACTTCAATGATACTCGGTGATTCTTCAGTCAATCGTGTCGAGTATGGCTTACCAATATCGTTGATAAGTAACTAGGGATTGTATTTCCGAATCAAACTCCCAGTCGACCAGAACAAAATTTAACACACAGAGAAATTAACTGCACTTGTTATACTAGATCGTAGATCATGCCACTCGACGAACAACTATTCGGTTCACTGGGTATGAAAAAAAAAGCAGAGGCTTAACACTGGACACTAAAAAAACTGGAACTTGTCTCGTTTATTCAAGTTTCGGGTATTTTAAGCACGGATAGTTTAACTCCTGTTGATTCAACACTGCGGATCATCGCGTCGCGAAAGTCTGCTGATAGAGGCTTATCTGCGACATGGGTGCCGCCGCTTTGTCGAGCCTGTAAAGATTCTGGTGTGAAAAAAAGTTGAGGAGAAATGCGAAATTTAACGTTCGGCGTTGGCCCAAATCGCGAAAAATGTAGGGTCCAATGGTTTTCAAACGCGCGATCAGACCGCGCGAAGTCTACTGATCGCGAGAGAAGTATACGCGTGGTAGAAACCGCGGGGCAGTCAGATTCAACGATACCGTACGGCGCAAGTCCAGGCGAAAATTAGTTTTCTTGATCGTGTAGGCGGTTTAAAGATCGACCGATTTATCGTCTTACGATAAATTATTTGTTATCAAATCCTCTTCTATATCCTCTGCGCGAAATGATTGTTTATTCATCATGAAGTAAATAAATGAAACTTATATAACGGCTAGTCGATGTAACAGAACTTTCAGAATCTGTATAATCTGAAAGAAGATAAAATTTTATAATATTGAGGTGCTTTTTCAACGATTTTCGGTTATCAAACTTCTTTTTGAAAAAGACACCATCATCGTCTGGGCAGACAAATTTTTGATCCGATCAATATTCAACAGGTAAGCCTGCATTCTTCTTCTGAAATGAAATCCCATGTTCTTTTCATGCCAGACGTTATGATTTGAGATTATTCGAGTGAAGATAATTTTTATGAAATAAGAGGCGTCTGTTCTGGACGGTTTGAGATCAGAAGATTCGGTATCGGAAAAGAGATTGGTCGAAAACTTTTGCGAAATACATGACATCTCACATAAATCGCTGTTTTTCTGCTAATTTTAAGGTGAACAGAATGTTGACCTTTGATTTTGGGATCAGTCTTCAGTCTCATTAAACGAGCATCCTAATCGATCGATTAGAAACGTGATTATTTTAAGAGACAGACGTGACAAAGATTTGCGTGACTGATGACCGTAATGGAAACGCCTTATGGGCAATCAACTATGTGTAGGGTGACAAAATTTTACAAGGAAATCAGATCACTTGAATAACCAATATCGTGGGGGTGAGGTGAAGATAGAGAGCGATATAAAGAGAGAGAAGAGAGAAAGACGGGGACACGGCTGCCGCTTTTATAACTGAGGAATTTTGTTGTTCATGTTGTGTTCATTGTGCTGGAAGATGGAAATGATTTCCCCAAGGTAAATTCATTTTTTGAGCATATTGACTAACTTCGGGTGTGGCTGCCTAGTCCAGTCAGTATAGATTTTGACCCTCGAAGAATTAAATCGCACGATTTTCTTTTCCTATGCCCTCGGGGGGGTCACTGAGAGTATAAATTTCAAATGGCGACCAAATTGAGCTTGAGCTTGTTTTCGAAAAGTGTTTTTTTTTTTTTCGGTTTCGGTTTCGGTAAAAACGGTTTTTTATCGAATAACTCGAACATTTTTGAATTTAACGAAAAACTGTAGGGACAAAAGTTGTAGGAAATTTTGTCTGCTACAAGTTTGGTCCTTACAATTTTTCGTTTAGGATCGATATTTTTCGAATTACACTCAAAAAACCGTTCAAAATTTCAGAAATCGCATTATCTCGTTTATAAAACGAGACGAGACAAACTTTTCAGCTATAATGAATAGAACCAAACTTGTAGAGAATCAAATTTCCAACAATTTTGGTTTCCATCATTTTTTTCCAAAAATCGATATTTTTCTAATTAAACTTGAAAAACGCGCTGATTTCTTTACAAGTTTGGTTATCTTCACTTATGCCGCAAAGGGCGGTATATACGATCAGATAATGCAAAGATTTTGAAATCGGCGCGTTTTTCGGGTTTAATTCGAAAAATATCGATTTTTAGAAAATAATGATTCAGACTAAAATTGTTGGAAATTTTCTTCTCTACAAGTTTGGTTCCATTCATTATAGCTGAAAAGTTGAAAATAAACGAGATAATGGAATTTTTGGAATTTGGAACGGTTTTTTGAGTGTAATTCGAAAAATATCGATCCTCCAAGAAAAATCGTAAGGACCAAACTTGAAGCGGACAAAATTTCCTACAACTTTTGTTCTTACGGTTTTTCGTTAAATTGAAAAATTGCCGAGTTATTTGATTAAAAACCGTTTTTTTTTTTTAAAAACACTTTTCGAAACAAGCAAAAGCTCAATTTGGTCGCCATTTGAAATTTACACTCCCAGTGACCTCTCCGAGGGCATAGAAAAAGAAAATCGCGCGATTTAATTTTTCGAGGATTAGGTCGTTTTTTTATATACTGACTGGACTAACCCGAATATCTGATTGTGGTGGAAATAATTTTGATTTCCCAACGCGAATAATACGCCGAAACGAAATAAGAACGAATTCATGTAGAAACAACGTAGCGTTGTATTGATTCTTCTCGGATCCTGCAGGTTGATACCCATAGCGAAATGAGAGCTCGTACCTTGACAGGTGACACCTGGGTAATCCTGCTTAAGTCGAAGCCGAATTAAGATAATTGATTAGATGACATGTTTTGGGGGAAAAAGTTAATTATCCTAATTTTCAGTGGTGCAGAAGAAAACTTTTTGTTCTTCGATGCATTTTTCCAATGCAAAACTGCAATCACAGATCCACGGGACCCTCATATAATCTTTTAAGTACGTCCGCCGTGAAAAATGATTGTGCATTCGCCACATATTTCTTGTGAAATTACAAATTTTGTAGGTATAGCAAAGTGACTTGAATTTGATAAACAAATACTCAAATTTCGTTATACTCCTAGCGCAAATTACGAAACTGTGTAGTAAATTTATTACATTTGTAAATTGTTATGACTTCTGCAAACGAGGATTAAATTTGCAATGCATTGTTGGGAATTCACAACAAACATTTTCAACAGTGTCGTCACGTGTGTCGCGAAATCGCTTCAATGCAGAACGCCCCCTTCTTATATATATACACTTTCATCGTCGAAGGTTACAATTTTTTTGTCAACATATCCTGATTGGATTCCTTATTCAGTGATGAATAATTGGAAAAACAGTTTACAAATGTACAGGGTGACCCACTTCATGTGTCGAGAATGGGAGGGGCTTAAAGTGGCATAACTTCAAAACGGTCAGATGTAGATTTGACGTCGAAAACGCGTTTCGAAGTTTGGATTGTCAGCTCTGAAATGAATTTTTGACAAAAAATCTACATCTGACGGTTTCAAAGTTATGCCACTTTAAGCCCCTCCTCCCATTCTAAACGGTTGTTTTTACCTATCAATTTCTTTACTTCCACGGAGGAATAGCTAGTATAGGCGTAAGGTTTATCCCTTCAGTAAAGTCTTGCACAAGAAATAACCGCTTAGAAAATTTGGGTCATGAACATAACCTAAGACTCTTACTGAGCCAATGGTCGGAGGCTCATTTCCTCGTTAAGACTTAAACGTGCAGCGGTGTGTTACTCAAATGGAACAATAACATTCCGTTTTACCGCATCTATACGTATACGCTAGACGCACTACCTACTATACACATTGCATGTGTGAAATTTTCTGCAGCGATGTGTGACCGTGCAGACGAAAGCAGCGATGAATAAACCCATCGGAATAAAAGCTCGTGATAAAATATTCATCAGCTTCGTAAAATTGATCACTACATGTTTTTTTTTTTTTTTTTTGTTACTCTGTCTTGAAGAATCGGTAGTTTGAAATATGAAAGATTTCTGATTACGCTGATCGTTAGCGATTAGATTTTTATTGTCGATAACTTATTTTCAATCATTTTCTCTGTACAATTTTTCATAAAATTGATTTCGTTCACTCTGGTAATTTGTGATTAATTAATTAGAAATTCACCCAACACTGGTTATGATTGGTAAAATCGATCATAATTCATACCTCAGAAATTCTGTCTCCATTATTTAGTAGAAATCTCATATAGGTATTCGAATTTGAAACGTTCTGGGGAAGAGATGGCGGTGGACGAATTATTCTATCTTTCCTAATCTGACTCAACTTTTCTATGGATAAACGAAGTGAGCTGTGTACCGATTTTATATTTCCTAAATTATTGTGTATCGGTAAATAAGACTGAGGCTGAGAAAACCCCGTCCCCCGTTAAGAATAAGAAAGCTTCTTTACCAGTTAACGTATCAAACTGAAGGAGTTGGGCGCCAGGTACCGACTGTACCGCCGTACGATAGATTACTCAACAACAGAGGACGTACTCTCTAAAGTTGAATCAGTGAAAAGTCACTAATTTATCCAGTGAATTTGAATCACTGATTCAAATAGTGAAATTTTCACCGATTGAATCAGCGAAAATTATTGGTTCTTATATATATTTGATCCGGTTGAAGATATTCTCGAAACGGAAAGACAATATGGTATATTCGACACATTTTTGTTTCGCGAGTCTTTATTGCAAGTGAAGAAAAAACAGACTCCTAACGCAGATGAAACTTCTCCGTCTCCCATCTCGTCGGAGCGAGCCAAGACTGGACGCAGTGAGAAAACCTAACCTACCAAAAGTATAAGGAATTCAATGTAAGACAGTGAACAGCAATATTCACACAATTCATTGATTATTTGCAACTAACAAGCCAAATTGTGAAGAATTTTATAAATCCGCATGTGTACTTACGTTGTGATTTTTACTGAACAGTTCACGTGGTTGAACCGACGCCCAAATCAGCACGCAACATATGAACGCGAACGATTTGGCGGTTAGTAGGCAGCTCCATGGCGGTTAGAGACTCGGCGTACGCGGCGCTCCTAGCGTTCGTCACAAAAGTCACTGACGAAACAGTGAAGTTCTGCACTGGTTTAGGAGTGGTAAAATCACTGCTGAAATGGACTTCACTGATACTCCAGTGAAAAAGGGTTCAAGTCACTGTTTCTGCAGTGAAATACCAAGTCACTGATTCAATTAGTGACATTTTCACTGATTAAAATTTAGAGAGTAAGCAAACGGTAGAACGGTAGAACGGTAGAACGGTAGGTAACTTACTCAACAAACGATAGGTTCAATAACAGAAAATAGAAGCACTGCTCGGCTAAACTGCAGTTTACTCAAAACATATGGTAGAGTGGGTAGGTTCTCCAGTAAATGACACGTGGGTAAGTAGTTTAACGGTAGGCGGAGCCTACTATATTAACAAGGGGAAGCTAGATGCGAGGGGTGACCGATTCGGAACATCTTTCGCCCACATGTAGGGTGCACCTAGGGGTGTACCAGGTCCAAGTAATATGGCGCGCTTCTCAGCCGTTTTCGAGATAGAAAAAATCGAGAATTTTCGAGCAGTCATATACTATTTGCGTACGACCGAGTACCACGAGCGCGTAGCGTAGTCAGCAACGTCTCCGCTTCGTAAACGCTGGATCGCCGGATCGAATCCCGGTGTCGACACTTTTTTTTCTTTTTTTTTTTTCAAATATTTCATTTCTACGGCAGCTGCTATGCGAATAACTTATTATCTTTTCTCTTATTCTATTCCATTCATATAAAATATCTCTGTAAATCAATGAAGAAATATTCAAGTATGAAAAAGGTGCATAGTTCGTGATTCCCAGGTCTTGTATTCCATGAAATTACTTCTAGGGAAGATTGTATCAAAATTCAATCGCTCGTACACCATCAGCTATCTTCTCCAATATTCCGCGATATGTTACAGTACGCTTGGTTTGCAGCAAAATTATGTGACGACAGGACATCTTTTCTGAACGTTAACGAGGTTTGTTTCGCAATTGAAGTTTTGAAAAAATCTTGCGGATGTGGAAACTCGGCGTTTATTGCGTGCGCTCGATGCCGAAATAATTATTTCTTTCCGTGTTTCTACGATAAGTACCACCCTAGTTCTTGCACTATTGATAATGAATGAAACGCCAATAAAAAGTTTGATTTTTCTTTGGTAACACATGGATTTATTCGTCACGATTCTTTGCCTACCTTCCACCTCAATACCAGCACCTCGTTATTCCTTATTCCTACATAATAATCCACAATAAAAAAAATATATACATTAATTCATCGAAATAATAAGTTATTCGCATAGCAGCTGCCGTAGAAATGAAATATTTGAAAAAAAAAAGAAAAAAAAAGTGTCGACACCGGGATTCGATCCGGCGATCCAGCGTTTACGAAGCGGAGACGTTGCTGACTACGCTACGCGCTCGTGGTACTCGGTCGTACGCAAATAGTATATGACTGCTCGAAAATTCTCGATTTTTTCTATCTCGAAAACGGCTGAGAAGCGCGCCATATTACTTGGACCTGGTACACCCCTAGGTGCACCCTACATGTGGGCGAAAGATGTTCCGAATCGGTCACCCCTCGCATCTAGCTTCCCCTTGTAAGTAAAGCAATAGCAATCCAGTTTTTCAATAAAGGGTCACATAAATCGGTCAGAAAGCGAGAAAATTCACAAGGATGCGTAAGAGAATTCGTACATAAAAAATAGCAAAACGTAAGCGCATCGTACAGAACAAGGCAGAATTAACGGAAGGAGGTAAAGTCGCAAACTCGATATAATAAAAGATAAGGACTTAAAGGTAAGCGTCACAAAGCGACGCCGTACGCATAAGCAAAATGCGATGCGTTAATTACGATAGAAAGTCGTAGATACGGGATCTGTACGATAGGCGAAACGAGAGCAAAAAGTCAATAAAATATTCACAAAAGAATTACTTAAAAGTTACAGTACTAGAAATAACGCGGAGTACATATCGTTACAATCATCGCTACGGAAATTATCAAAAAGACATATAATATAGCCATGTACTTTAACGGCGGCCACTAGGTCAGACCATGTGGCGGCCATGTACCATGTCAATGGTTTTGACAAACGGACACGCAGTTTTCAAGATGGCCCGCTGGCAGTTTTCTGATACGGTTCAATGGTGGTGACCACACACACAGCCCCTTTAAAAGGCTAACTAGATAGTGACCACGTTGCTGGACTTCCCAGTAACTATACCTAGGTGGTAAACGTAGTTTCTACATGGTATTTGGTAGATTTGACAAATAATAAGGCGAGGAAGCCTAGATGCCTCAAAGGTTTTATTTAAACAATATATTATATACATCATTTTATTGCACAGGCTGACATAAATACGTTAAAGTACAAAAAGCTGCTATTCAATAGAACTGGGTAGATGGTATGAATCTGACAATCAAGTCAAGAGTAATATTGGCTGGATGGTGACACGTAGGTCTAGACAACATGGCGCAGATTTACTTGTGAGATCCAGGAATACTGGTATCCATCTATCGGTGCGTAACAGTACTACTGGTATGTAGCCGTCACAGTGGTTGGCCATGAATATGCTAGGTGCCCACAAGACATGGCTGTACGAGGTTGCGGCCAAGTAGATGCCAGGTAATCTGAAGATATGGCAGTACTAGCTTGGCCCATATGAAACCAATATAGTAGCGTGATGTGGCAGCCACGTGGAAGCCAGGTTATTACACAAAATGGCATTGCAATCACGACTCCGGAAAAAACGATGTTCGCAGCCAAACGGCAACCAGGTTGAAGCCAGGTAATCTCGAAATATAGTGGTGCCGTGTAAGATGGCAAACAAGAAGTGTGGCACACCGAGGTGGCAGCTAGGCAGATCCTAGGTACCGGACAGACATTGCATTGCCAATAGAGGTCACATGAATTGGATGTAACATTGCGAGGTGGTGACTGGGAAGATGCTACGTACCCGTCAGACATGGCCAAGCTATCTAGGGCTATGTATAATCAGTATGGCAACTAAAGCTTGTTGCCACATAGATGCTAGTCAATCAGGGTACCGGTCTGACATGGCAAAGCCAGCTAGGCCCACCCAGAATCAATGTGATGCAGCTAGGTAGAGGCCAGGTAGATGCTACGCAGCCGTCAGACATGGCCATGCTAACTGAGGCTACGTATAACCAATGTGGCTGTGCCAAATTGCAGCCAAATAGATGCTAGGTACCAATCTGACATGGTGAAATCAGCTAGGCCCACCTAGAATCAATATGATGCAGCTAGGTAGCGGCCAGGTATAAACCAAATAGCAAGTGTACATAGGATAATAGCAGAAGATCATATGACTTGGCCATATAGTTGCTAGCACAAAGCATCATTGACAGCCTAGGTGAGTACGCCATACTATTGGTATGCCAAAAAAGTATGCTGCCGCTAAGTAGCCGCCACATGAGTATCGAACATTGGGCGACTATATGGCCAGCCCACGCTATTACCATGCCGAAGCCGTGTGGCATTCGGGTGGCTGGTGGCCTGGCCATGTCACAATGTTACCCGGATAGTTACAGAAAGATCATACTCAAATATCAAGAAATATCACGAAAAGTGTTTCAGTCGGGAGGTCGTTCCGTAAAGATTGCTCAAACGTATAGCGTAGCGTATAACGGATCGGTAAAGAACTGAAACGTAACGTAAATGGAATCACACGGGATCGTGGTGGCAGGCGCAGCACCGACGAGACCGTGATTCCCAAACAAAGATTCGCCTACAGACGGTAGATTATCAGATTACAAGAATGAACGATAGAACGGTAGAACGACCTCGTAACTTTACATAAATCGGCAGAAGCCTTACCTTAAATGCAGACGTGAAAAGACACTGGCTCGAGGTTAAATTAACAAAAGAATGACTCTAAATTACTGAAACAAAGCTAACGGAAGGAAAATAGCGGTAGGGAAGATGTACGATAGCAAGATGGTAGAGAAAGTGAATTTACAGAAAACGATAGAGGGATGAGGTGAGCAAAGGAGGAAAAGTCTATACCGTGATCGTAGCGTAGCTGGAGACGTCCTTTCGGGAGCACAGCGAAGCGTAGAAGAGATCAAGGCTCGGTGATATCGCCAATATATAGCCGGCTGGCTATTCCACTGCTCGTCATCGCACGAAGTTCATAGTCGTAAATCCCTTAGCGCCGATAGGTCAAGTGTCGCCCCACTTATGAATTTCCATATATTCGGCAATCGTCGGTTCCTCAGACGTCACGAGCCGTTGCTGCTCTCGCGCTGTTGCTCGCTAAGCTATACCGATCTGCTGCTGCCTATGCCTGGAGTCTTCTCGGGGAGGAATTCACGTGCTATCCCTCTAGCCGAGATACTGGTTGGAGGATCGGCAGGTACGCAAGTTTGTCACCTCCACCAGTCGTGCCGGACGTTTTTCAGCACCGATCACGAGTGAGCACTCAAGGTCAGGAGACGTCTCGTCTAGGACTGTCCTGACGACGATGCGGCAACTGAAACAGTAAATAAAACGGGTCTGCAGGCTTTGCAGCCTCGGTCTGTGAGCCAGGAGGTCAGCGGTATGCCTCCGCTTAACCCAAAACACCAGTCTCGGGACATCCTTAGCGGTAGCGGCAGTCACTGCATTCAGGAAATCAGCTCAGTTGGCGGGAAGATTCGTATTCACTCATCCCTATACGCCGACAACTGGGCTGGCGTCGAGAGGTTCAGATCGTCGGGAAACGCTGTCTATTTCTAGCCCCTTCATCATAGGCTAGGTAGCTTGCACGTTCGTAGGCGTAGAACTCGTGGCGTAGGATAACCTCGTCCAGGCGATATTCGGAAGGTAGAGCTGTCGTAGACGGTGTTCCTCGACGAAGATTACATAGAGATAGCGTAAAAATACAATAAATTAACAACAGGTACATTATTCCTGACATAAAGCTAGATCGAGTTTTCCTTTGAGTTTTTCGGTGTTATTTTTCCCTTCTGTCTCCCTGCTGTCTCCGTTCAGGGCGCGCTAAAACGCCACGTTACAATTGATTTACATAAAAAATAGTCAATTTTTCAATTACACCGACCAATTGATGGAGTCTTACGTGAGAGAACACATTTAATTACTTTTCTCTCTTGATTTGGAACAAAAAAAATGTAAACACGTGGAACGACATAATTATCTGTACTGCTTACGATAATTAGTACCGTTCAATCTCCCAGGGGTTGTTTTTTTTTTTAAACATAAAAGGGAGTTTTTTTCCCAAGTTGTGTCCATCTGGTCATTAATGCAATAATAATAAAACTTCCAAATCAAATTACATCAAAACCTTATTTCAGACAATTGGCCCGAGGGTCTTCCCCAGATCTCTTCAATTATTCCGATAAGTTGATTGAGTTTTTGAGAGTCGAGAGTCGATATCACCCACTTAGGCGAAGTTTGAACAATCTAATTTGGCCCATATTCTTTTACAGCCAATTTCAATCGGCGCTGATCCCTGAAAACCACGTGGTACGTGTCTGGTATTTGAAAATCTGCTGATATCTTCCAACTTCATTTGAATGAAATAGTTTTCTCACAATAAAATGCACCGGATATAATAAATACATTGGCTAAAAAGAATACGAGTCCAGTTAAATTCGGTCTAGTTTTACCGGTTCAAAATCAAAACAAATCGGTCACCTCGAGTGCAACAAAAATGATCTTGGAGATTGAAGATTGTAAGATAAGTTCATACCAACGTCGTCTAAAATGAAGGTTCAAGTTGCCCGCGTGTGCCTTCCTCTAAATTCTGGAAATTCAACGACAAATTCGTGGTCAATTACCCAAAAACCTACGGCTGCCATTTATAATCAAAATTCAAATATTTTTCAGATTTTTTACCAGCATAAACTCTCCCAGAAGTCCCTTGAAGTCTCTGAAGTCCCTTGAAGTCCCTAAAAGTCTGGTGTACGCGATTTCTCGGAGTGGTTTACCCATCGCAATCAACAAAACCTTCCAGTCAAAATTTATGTTCAAATCCACTCGTTCGTTCTTAATCTATATCTATAAAGAAACAAGTGGCATCACCGCCCAGCCCAAACCCCTTGACCTAGAAACTTGAAATTTAGGCAACATGTTCCCTTCCCTTCGTAAACACCCACTAAGAAGCGATTTTTCGAAATTCGCCCCACAAGGAGAACAAAAGGGGTAAAACATGTTTTCGCGGATTCATGGATATCTCCTCGGCCCGATGAGATATTGACTTCGTTTTGGCTTCAAATTATTGCTTATTCAACTACCTATAAAGCAGTTTAAGCGTTTTTTGAAATTCGACTTCTAAGGGAATGAAAAGGTGTGAAACCTATTTTTGAGGCGCAAAGCGCCAACCGGGGCGGGCACGCGAAGCGCGCAGGGCCGAGGCCCCTAGATATATACATATATTTTTTTAAATATTGTTACTCAAATAATTCGAAAACCACTGCATCGATCAAAGCGAAAATCTAATCTGTTCTAAGTTTGGAAAAGCGACGTCGGTTGGGCTCATATTCATCAGAATCCGGTTACTCGTTCTCGGGATATCGTGGGACAAAAAAATTGATTACATTCACACACACACACACACGCAACTGGAAATCGTTGGAGGTAATCTCTCGACCTGAAAACGTGGAGATCTAGTGAAAACTCGACCTTCCTTTTTCGTGGTGATTACGAAAATTCCCCTTTTTCTCTGAAAACAGAGAACGGGAAGTTTAAAACGTATATATGATATGAGAATACCAATTATACATCTGATACTTAACACGCTCGCGAACTACGCAATATTCAGATTATCTCTGCGGGTCACTGGAATTGCGTGCGAAATAAATGGACAATTCAAACTGCGAGCTCTTTGCGCGTAATGGAATTTTTATACCAGCGATATATACGACACATATGCGATAAAAGAGGCGAATATTTTCTTCGTATACCGTTTTTAAGCACATTTTCTCTCTCGTCTGAGATTTTTCCCACATTCTTTAGTTATAGTCTCGAATGCTTAACGCGTCCCATTGAGTGTCGACGAAGGGAGGGCTTGCATATACACGCTCTGAAAATTTTACCCTCAAAACCCTGGCGGAAAAAAAATTCTGAAAAACTCCGCAATTTTCTCCGAAAAACTCTGCAAAAAATTCTACATTTGTCTGTTATTTGGAACACCTTTCAGAGAAAAATCAGAGTTTTTCTCAGAGAAAAATCAGAGTTTTTCTCAGAGAAAAATCAGAGTTTTTCTCAGAGAAAAATCAGAGTTTTTTTATTGAGAAAAATCAGAATTTTTTCCATAGAAAAATCAGAGTTTTTTGTTTGAAAATCTCTGTAGCACAAAAATTATTCCGCGACGCCTTTGTGCGTATCTATTTCTCCATTTCGATGAAAAATTGCGAAAAAGTACACATATTTCTGGAAATCTCCACAAGTACAAATTTCAGAAATGGACCCCGCCTGTAAATATCTGCATTTCCGCGAAAAATTCCGGAAAAGTATACATATTTCTGGAAATCTCTTCAAGTACGAATTTCAGAAATGGACCCCACCTGTAAAATATCTGCATTTCCGCGGAAAATTCCGATAAATTATACATATCTCTGAAAATCTCTTCAACACAAGCCCTAGGCGTGCGCACGGGGGGGGGGGTCGCCTCCCCCCCCCCTAAATCGGCCGCCCCTTATTCATTTGTGTTTACGATTTCGAGGCGAAATTCTGAAGAAATTGGAAAATTCCTGTGCATCTCTGCAAGTTAGGATTTCTTCATCCGCCTCTAGAAAATATTGGCCCGACAGTAGTCTAGGCACGGGTGACGTGGCCACGGTGCCGCGCCAACATATATCCCCACCGTGATTACTTGGCTGCGGGAAGCAACGCCGCCGCGTGGCGGTCACGGGTACTAAATTTCTCCGTAAAACTCCGGATTTTTCTGCTGCTGAGAAATTTGTACCTGGGGAAAATTTGAAAAACTCTGCAGCAGAAATTTCCAGAATTGACAATTGGAAATCATCGATTTCTATGCAAAACTTCGAATTTCTCTGTTTCTGTGAAATGTCCATAGGCGTCATTCAAGTATTACGTAATGCTCAGGGGGGGGTGTTACTATGGGGGAGGGGGGTCGGTCAAAACGTGACCATTTGTTGGGGGGGAGGGGGCGGGCGGGGGGGGGGATATCGTCAGACGTTACGGTTTTTATTTCCAATAAATACTTGAGAAACAAAAGCATATATCCACATCGCCAAACAGTTTAATTGTAACCATGAAAAATGATCCTATTTTTTTTAAATTTCCAGCGCTTTAGGGGCCGTGCATAAATGACGTCACCACTCAAAGGGGGGGAGGGGAGTCACCGAAAATGTGACGTTTTGTGACATGGGGAGGGGAGGGGGGTACACGCAAATGTGACGTCACATTTCGAAATTTCAATTTTTCTTCAATATTCAGTCAAAAAACCCTGTCTCAAATTTGAAAAGCCCGCCCGAGGGGGGGTATGTGAAAGTTTTGTGACGTCACCTTGGGGTGGGGGGAGGGTCCAAGCTTTGTGACTTGGTGTGACATGGGGGGAGGGGGGGTCAAAAAAGGCAGAATTCGTGGTGGCGTCATTTATGCACGGCCCCTTATCATAATCTTAGCAATTGGTAGCATAACGTAACACTTAGGAGGGGGGGGGGGAGGGTCAAAAATAGCGTTACGTACTACTTGGATGACGCCATACTTCAGGAAATTTTGAAAAACTCTACAGCAGATTTTTTCAGATTTTTCTAGATTCTACCAGCCAGTAACAGAGTTAACATATCTGAAAAACTCCGACTTTTTGTTCATTTGCTTTCATAGATTTTTGTAGAAATTTCGCATAGATTTTTTTTTAACCAGGCACACTGTGGAAAATTTGCAAAACTCTACAGCGGAAATTAACGAAATTTGTCATCGAAAAGAATAAATTTCTCTGCAAAACTCTGAATTTTTCTGTTATCGTGAAATTTGTAAACTTTTGAAAATTCTGCAAAACTGTGCACCAGAAATTTTCAGATTTTTACATTAAAAATCATAAATTTCTGTGCAAAACTTCGGATTTTTCTGCATGGAAGATATTGCGCACACTTGTGGAAAATCTGCAAAACTCTACCGCGGACTTTTACAAAATTTTTCATCGAAAATCATCAATTTCTCTGCAAGCTACTGAATTTCTCTGTTGTCGTGAAATTTGTACAATTTGGATAATTCTGCAAAACTGTACAGCAGAAATTTTCAGATTTTTACATCGAAAATCATAAATTCCTCTGCAAAACTTCGGATTCTTCTGCATGGAAAATATTACGCACACTTGTGGAAAATCTGCAAAACTCTACCGCGGACTTTTACAAAATTTTTCATCGAAAATCATCAATTTCTCTGCAAGGCACTGAATTTCTCTATTGTCGTGAAATTTGTACAATTTGGATGATTCTGCAAAACTGTACAGCAGAAATTTTCAGATTTTTACATCGAAAATCATAAATTCCTCTGCAAAACTTCGGATTCTTCTGCATGGAAAATATTGCGCACACTTGTGAAAAATCTGCAAAACTCTACCGCGGACTTTTACAAAATTTTTCATCGAAAATCATCAATTTCTCTGCAAGGCACTGAATTTCTCTATTGTCGTGAAATTTGTACAATTTGGATAAATCTGCAAAACTGTACAGCAGAAATTTTCAGATTTTTACATCGAAAATCATAAATTCCTCTGCAAAACTTCGGATTCTTCTGCATGGAAAATATTGCGCACACTCGTAGAAAATCTGCAAAACTGTACCGCGGAATTTTACGAAATCTTACATCGAAAATCATTAATTTCTCTGCAAAACTCGGAATTTCTGTGTTCACAAGAAATTTCTACACTCCGGAAAATTCTGTAAAACTCTACAACAGAAATTTTCACATTTTTCCAGATTTTTCCAGATTTTCACAGCGAATAACAGAGTTTACATTTCTGGAAAACTCTGAATTTTTCTGCATTTTCGTTTGTAGATTTTTGTAAAGATTTTGCAGAGTTCTCATTTTCGCCAGGGAATGCTCCGGCGACCACTGCACCGGCAAGATAAAATTGGCTGTGATATCCGAAACGTAGTTGCTCGTTTTTCAGGTGAAAATTCACAAACAGACGAGCTGCCTCCTTCCCAATTCTATATTTCAAATATTTGTCTCCCTTCTAATGAACAAATTAACAGATAAAGTATTTTTCTTATCTTGTCATTATATTTTGGAGCCAAAAACAAATGACGACGTTTGAGGAAAGTGTCGAGCGAAATACTACTGCCTAATTATCAGTAAGCATGAACAAGCATACTGATGAATCTTCGATCTGCTTAGACAGTTGAAACTAATTATAATAATTGAATCAGATTTTGAGCTAAGCGAGTAGAATTCTCATGGAGTGAATCCTGTAGCCGACTCGTAAATAACTTCATTGTTGTAGAGAATTATTGATCAGCGTCAGATAATAAATTGTTCAATTTTTATTTCTAACAATGAATGCAATATCGAAAGGTAATGACACGATCGTCGTATGCGATTTATAGAGATGGCGGCGATAAAACGCAATGAACCATCAGACGTAGCCGTAATAAAATACAGAGTTTTCTGAAGCAGTCAATAAAATACTGACCTCGATGTACCAAAGTCGAAGATATATAAACATTATTCTATTCTCTCCTCGGAATTCGAAAATGATTGAAACAATAAATTTTCTGCTTTATTCCTTCTTCGTACAAAGAAGAAACTCCATATTGAATTACGATTTTCTGCACCGATTAATCACAGAATTGTTTTTATTTTAGTTTTTCCGCTACACTGAAAAAAACAAGCGGGTTTGGGCTGACTATGAGCCAGCCTTCGAACTTCCTGTTATTTATTTTGTTCTCAGCTATTTTGAAATTTGTAAATCTGACCTCAGATTCTTGATCAGCGGTTCAAAAAACCTTCGAGTACAAATTTCCGTAAGATTTCGAATGTTTTTAGTATTTTTCCCAGCAAATCGGACTCGCCATTTTGAATTTCGCTAATCTGACTTCAGATTCGTGATCAGTGACCCAAAAAACCTACGAGTACCAAGTTTCATCCAAATCCAAATGTTTTTAGTTTTTTTGCAGCATATCGAATACGCCAAATGAAAATTTTGCAAAACTGACTTCAGATTCGTGATTAGCGATCAAAAAAACCATATGGTACCAAATTTCATTGAAATCCGTAGATTCGTTCTCAAGATATCGTCATTTTTGTTGCGTTTTTTAGAATTTCGTTATTTGAATAGTTCAAAAAGTACTAATCCGATCGAAGCCAAAATCTAATCAGTTCTAAGTTAAGAAAAGCCCCGTCGATTGAGCCCAAGTTGATCGAAATCCGACCACGCGTTCTCGAGATATCGCGCGGACAAAAATGTGGTCACGCACACACACACACACACACCCAGACGTCAAACTGAAAATAGTCGGAGGTGATTCTTTGGACCTCGAAACGTGAAGATTTAGTGAAAACTCAACTTTTCATTTTCGGGGTGATCACAATAACTTCCTTTTTTCTCTGAAGACAGAGAAACGGGAAGTTGAAAAATAATGAAGTACAAAAGGAGTACCGAAGATGGCTCAGGGCGCATTGTCCCATCCAGCTGTCGGTCGATGTAGACATCTGACTTATCATGGATCAACCACATTATGAACTGCGCTTGGTGCTGCTATCTGGATTTTGTGGGTCGAATTTTCTCCGAATTCTGTTTCATCGAAAAGACAGGATTTCGCAATAACTCGATACCACTCGAGGGATAATTTTGTACGCCGGGTTGAACGACGACCAGAGGTACACGTGGCGCCTTTCAGTAGGCAGCCGTGGTATCAACCACGTCAATATCTAGCATGACTCGAGACTGGCCAGGCTGAATCCAAGAAAGTTTACGTTCTTCTCTTTCTATAAATTGGCTAATTATTATTTTTATCGAAGATCTGAAGATTTTGAAAATTAAATGGAATCAACTATTGCTTTGTTTTTTTGGTATCTTAGGTCAATGACAACTCCTTGTTTGACGTTTCGGCCCTGAAGGGGGCCCTCTTCAGAACTATAATCGGTTTTTATTGTTGTAAACAAAAATATATCATGGCAATCAATTACATATAGTGATTATTATGTGTACTTACAATGCTAGTATAGCTTTCCGTAAAAGTTTACATTTTTTAGGTTGGTGACTGATTTTTTAAAAACAGTCCCATGACTAGTAGAAAGGACGAAAAAAGGTTTACAGATGATAACGAACAGCGGGGATCAATATCAGCCATCTAAAATCAAAGTCGTGGATTGTAGGAATCAACTATACTATGACTATACTATTACTACTATTATAACTCAAATACACCAATTTCGGTCATCGAATGATTCCTACACGACACGTCATTGTCACTGATTACTAGTTTCATTAATTTTTTTCTGACGCAATTACTGCATGAAACAGAGATAATATATACTTGAACATTTCTGTTTGGGATTTCCAGTAGAATGGCAAATCTACATAAATAGGAGAAACTGCAGCATTTTGGAACACTTTTTCAATTTTCACTTATAAAACAGAAAATCCAAGCACAATACAGTCTTTCACCGACAATAAACGTTTTTTTTTTCTGTTTCAAACTGTCTCTTAAAAATTATACCTTCTTGCGATTCTTTGTTTAAAAGAAAACAAAAAAAAACTGTTTCTCAAAGATTATTCATCTGCACAAACGGATAGAATTTCATACTCGTTTTACCTACGTTTTTTCCGTCTAAAATCTACTGAGAATCTTTCTCTGATGGAGAAACTCAACTGATGGAACATATTTATTCGAGAAGAAGACATCTGTATCAGAAACTGAAAATCACTGGAGAATCTTCGAGTCCAAACCATATAATCAAAATTATATTCTGGCCTTAGAGAATTTTACTTGATATGATATGATTTCACATCCTGCAGTTTTTATAATGAAAAATAAACCAAGCATGGAGCTTATAGTTAATGAGAGGCTGCACAGCGATAATGTAGCGTAACGTGTTTGTCTTACTTTACGTAAACGTTGGATCTCAATCACGTAATAATGAGCAGTAGGAGTAACTAAATTGCAACTTCCGATTGCAAGTTGTTTGCACACTCTTAGCGTTCATCATTGACCAATCAAAAATGATTGCTACATTTGCTTCGCGAAATCCGTATTAACACTATAAACTGAAACGTAATATCCGGTCGGCTTTAAATGGTAGGGGAATCGAGTATAAAAGTTAGAAGAAGAGAGATCCCCCGATCTCTGATATTCGAGGAGACATGTCGTCCACGTTACTAGCTTTCTTGGTTTGCTCCTTGCTTCCCTGCTCGGTTCTGTCTTGGGAAAAAATTTCCGTCGATATTACACAAGGCACGTTAAAAGGACTCGTATTTACCACTCCGTACAGCAAAAAACCTTATTACGGCTTCTTCGGGATCCCCTATGCGAAAACTGTCACCCATTCGACCAGATTCAAGGTAGGTCGTTCGCGTCGATTGGAACGGGAAGCTGCGAGCCAAATTAAATCCGAATCTATTCAAGGCTCCCGAGCCCCCAGAGCCATGGTCAGGGGTCTTCGACGCGACTCGTCAGTCATCCCAGTGTGCCAGCTATTGTCCAATCAGGGACATGGTCGTCGGGGAAGACGATTGTCTCTACCTGAAAGTGTTCACCAAAGACGTTAACAAGGACGCCCGAAAAGCGGTTCTGGTATGGATCCACGGAGGCGAGTTTTACGTGGGCGGGTCAGACACGAATTTCTTCGGTCCGGACTACTTGATGGAACAGGACATCGTCTTGGTCCTGATAGATTTCCGAATGGGACCTTTTGGTCGGTATCCGATCCGATGACCGCCAACGATCTAGTCCAACGATCGATTTTATCTGGTCCTCAGGGTTCCTCAGCACCCAGGACTCCGCCGCCCCCGGTAACGTGGGACTGAAGGACCAGAATATCGCGCTGAAATGGGTCCGCGACAACATCGTACACTTCGGAGGATGTCCTGACAGAGTAACGATAAGCGGTGAAACAAGTGGGGGTAGTTCGGTCCAGTTTCACATGATGTCACCGATGTCTGCTGGTAGAGTGAACACCGCAGTCTTTTACGTTACAGTCCGACCTCTCTATAAGGCCCCTCCCAATAGAGCCGGTTCCCCTATTTCTCGCTCGCAGCGTTCCCCCACTCTACCATGTAACGTGAGCTCGAGAAAGAGACGAAAGACGAGTCGTGCGACTAGCGAAGATGGCAAAGTGGGGGTACCTCAGTTCCTGGAAAAACTCTTCCCCTTGGGGGCCTGGGCGGCCCTATAGAGAGGTTGGACTGTATTTGAAGAAAAAAGCAGACTCGTTCTATCATTATTTCTATCGGCAGGGCTATTCGCACAAGCCATTACAGGAAGTGGGTCAACAGTCTCACCGGGGATTTTCGTACACCGAGCGAGGGAGACCGCCTTTCAATTGGGGAAGACTCTTGGAATTCACACAACGGATTCAGCCAAACTTATGGAAGAACTTGATAAGATATCGACAGAGGATATCGTCGAGGCCCAATTAAAAATGAACGAAGAAATTTACAGCGTATGTATAGCCACACGTATTGACTGTATAAGATTCAGCCTTGTTGAATCTTTCGAAATCATCCGTTTTCAGAAAAACCTTAACGGGGACTGGTACGCATTCCTTCCTTGCGTCGAGCCTGAAGCTGGTCAAGAGCGATTCTTGCCCGGTGAACCATGGGAGTTGATAAAGGCAGGGAAGTTAGCGGACGTACCGTACATGGCAGGAATCGCTATGAACGATTCTTTGTGGCGAACGCAACAAGGTAAAGTAAATTCCGACGAGAATTCATTGAGATTATTGAAATCTGATTTTTTGCTTGTCTTTATGTAGATCTCGAAAGAGCGGATTACATGAATGGAAATCTTGACAAATTCGTACCCGACGATCTGAACATAACTGATCCATCGGAACGGAAACGGATCGGTGATTTAATAAAGAAATTTTACTTTGGCGACAAACCGATCGCCAAGGACACGGCGTTGGAGTACTCTGACGTAATTATCACTGAATCGAGGGGTTAATCACTTGTGAAATCTGATTGACACGCTTTTCTAAATCCAACGAAAACTAAGGATATCTTTTTTTCAAAATTCTTTACAGTCTTTGAAATTATTTGAAACCATTTGAAGTATTTTAAAATCTTCTGCCATCTTTGAAAACTTTTGAAATCTTTTGCAATCGCTCAAAATCTTCAAATTTTTTTTTAAACCTCCTCAAATCTGTTGTCAAATCGTTCTGAAATCTTTTTCACTTTCCGCGATTCTGCAAGAGTGATTAACCCCTCGCACTGAATTGATAGCCATTTTTTTCTCGTTAATCTGATCACGTAATTTACCAGTTAATGACGGATATCGTAGCCGGTTGCGGCCTGCAAATTACGCTCACGATCTTGAGCTCAATCAAATCTGCGCCGGTTTACAATTACGTATTCGCTTACGAGCAGCCGATTGGATGGTACAAAGACATAATTGACAAGTACGATCTCGAATACGGTTAGTAGTCAAAATCTATCCAATCGAATTCATGGAATCTGAACCCAATAAAAAATGTATTTGTTACAAGTAAATTTTTATTCCTGGCAATTGAATTATGTTCGTCACAACGAACGAATTTATTAATTTTATAGGTTTTTCATAACGAAATGAATGAATATATTTATCGCGAATATTTTTCGTTGTGACGAACATAATTTGATTGACTAGTGAATTTTTTAGAAGGTTCAGATTCAAATAAATCATTTTTTTTAACAGGAACGGGTGTGATCGTCGGAGACTGGCAGGAATATATATTTTACATTAGTTTTATGAGGCCAAAGGCACAGCCTGGCACCGAAAAGGGCAGGATGGTTCGGACGGTGACCAAACTCATCGCCGACTTCGCAATCACTGGGTGAGTCCGGATTCTGTTAGTCGAAGAAACGTCAGTAAAATTTAACTTTACTCTTTTCCGCAGAAACCCCACACCGACGTTGGATGAGGATATAAACATGAAATGGGAGCCTATGGGGAAAGAAAAGAATTACATGATCATCGATAAAGAACTCAAAATGGGAAAAAATCTTTTTGGGGAACGGATCAAGTTCTGGGCTTCCATTTACAAGGACGTCATCGGCGATTATGCGAAACTGTTCTAGATACTGTAATCGATTGTTCTACGCATTTTACGCGTCGACACCGTAATTTGATCTTCTATCTGAGTTTATTAACTCACAGTTCAACCATTCATTTCGCCTCTGTGTGAAAATCCGGACCGTAATTAAAATTCATTCTTTGTTCTACAGGGACAGAACTGAAGTTATATCGATCAGATATTTCATTGTATCGCAAAAAATGATCATGCAAGGAAAGTACAGAATCCTATAACTTTTTTTTCAATGATTGTTTGTTGAGTTGATTCAAATATGTAGTGTGTCTTGCGATCGAGTATTTTAGGTTGAGCAATCTTTAATGATATTCAAAGTATATTTCGATTTTTCAGTCGAAAAAAAAACTGTTGATTGTGCTCCTGATTGTATGCAACCTGTTTTACGTTACTGTAAATTCTGATATAGATGGCCAGAGAGGTGGCGCCACCACACCAACCTTGGAGTGGAATATGCGAAGTATTATTACCGCCGAATGAAAAGGGAGGGAATCGATATCGATTTGAATTCATTACGCAGAAATTGACCAAAAATAATTCAGTAATCTACTTGAATTGAAATTCTTTGAGCAAAAAACGTTATTTAACTAATTTCCACATGCTTCTGTGGTTTTATTATTATCGTGACTATTTTCCTTTCCATGAGGCTGATCCTATCAGCACACAAATGATTTCTTGTTGTCGAAATGTCGGGAATAATCAGTCGAAAATATTTCATCACCTGTGAGCAATAAAATACCCAAGCAATCAGAATGCCGAAACAAAAGCGTAGTACGTATGTACATGTTAACGATTTTCATATAACGATAAATTTACAATCCGAGTGATAAATTCTCGTGTATATTATACATTTTCTAAATTCTCGGTGCCACGTGTCTTGCGAAAAAAACACATTTTGAACACCGAGATGAAAAAAATTACCATGTATCTCTGCGTACCGTTGCAGTCCCTTGTTTTATCGCACATAACCATATAAAAATATATATCTCGACAGTAAATTTATCAGCGAACAAAACTCTACGTTTATAGATAATATGATCGTGGTGAAATGAGTACATTCACTGAGAATCCCTTGTTTTTATTCGTTGACGATATAGTTAATGGTAATCCAACGAGCTTTGCTAACGATGGAAAAATCGTCGAGCTTTTTGATACCGGCTGCGATGCCCGGACACCTGGAGGTACTCTTAAAAAGACGATGGAACCGGACACTGCAAACAACGTGCCGGATGTTAGGAAAACGTTCAAAGTTTCTGAAACTCGTGATAAAAATTCGGTGAAGAAGAATCCGAGCCCAGCTACCGGATCGCGTGAGGATCAATGTCAAAACGTCAGTGAGACGCAGTAAAATTAATCTCCCAGCAAACCTTAGTCGTTTTAAGTCTAGTTTGTAGAAAGATGACCAACCGTGAAACGGTTTCACAGATTGGTGCTGTGCGAAAGTCATTGAAGCAGTGGAATTCGCCGAAAGATAAGTTGCCCCTCACCAAGAGCAACGGTTTCGCGATGAGGCCTTTGCCGAATCCAGTGGTCGCAGGGAAACGAAACATTGCAAGAGGTAAGCCTGCGGAGATGGAACCGAGGGCGAATGGGACCCTGACTGAATCAAAGATGCGCGGTAGTGCCTTTGGAAGTCGAGCAAAAGCGAACCCGACGAAGACCTCGAAAGTAACCTCTGAAGCAACCCTCAATCATGGGCTGAGGAAGTACGTCAACAGAGCCGTCGACAAAGACAGTCTATCAAACTGCTCGAGGCAGCTGGATGCGAAGACTTCCGGTCAAGCTTCAAGACTACCAAGGTCATCTGTAGTGTCGAAAATCCAGCCCAAGGCTACGTCGTTGATGGAAACTGGAAGAGAAACCAGAATCAGAAGCACAGGTAGACCAGCGTTGACCAAAGTCACGGGAAATACAGACCTAGAACTTCTGAAGAGGACGACGAAGACGCAGATCAAGACCTCCGAAGCTGAGACCATCCCGGAATCGAAAGCGTCAAAGTTGTCGATGACACAGCCAAACATTGAAAAAAGGGATGCACCGATTGCGTCGAAGATGGCTGCCAGTAGAGTCCCTCTTTCCAGGTTCTCAAGCAGAAATTTATCGACAACTAAGGTGACGGTGAAGCCTGCGGTGGATAAAACAAGCGACGAGTTCGCGAAAGCATCGATATCAACGGCGAAACTGTCATCGTCAGCAGCGGACAACAAGTCGTCTATGATCAGACGAGCACCTAGGTATCAAGAGAAGGTGCTGGCCCGTCCTTCGGCGAAGTGCCACAACCTCAATCCGCGTGAAGCCGGGGCAAGAAACTCGACGATCAGTTTTCAAACGAAACTTCCCAGGCCGATGACTCCGTTGATCGTTCCGAATCTGAAGCCACGCAGTGCTTCCGGAACACTGAACAGGCTTTCGGATCGAGTAGATGTGACTTCGAAGATACCGAGGTCAGTGTCTTTGTCCGGGGTCCAGGGCGTGGACGAGGGGGACGAGGAGGTCGAGTTGAAAACCATATTCGAGGACACGTCGGCGGGCAAATCGTCTGCTACTGTACCGGCCAGTGATAAGACCTGCAAGGTGCCACGTCCTGTGACATCGAGGCGATTTCCTGTGCGGGAAATGGGGAGGATATCCTCGTCTGGGACGCCGATTAGGAAACAGGACGCGCAGACACCTCGGGGACCTCCGAAAAACGCGGCGAAGAAAGGAGCCAAGAAGGAATCAGCGAAGCCCTTGACACCTCCGTCGATGAAATCCGCCGGGGATTCACCAGAGTCTGAAACAGTCCCCGAGTCGTTGGAGATCGTGGAGAAGGAGGACGAGGATGAGGTTGTCATACCGATAATGAACCCTGCACTGTGCAACGCTGGTTCGTTCGCCACTCAGTACCGGAAGAAATCAATCCCCGAGAAGACTGCAGCGCCTCAGGAATCGGTCCGTGGAGGAAGAATCAAGCCCTGGATCGACGGACACGAACAGGCCTACCTCAAGGGTCGAGCGATCGGTCTGAGAGTCGCCAGTCTCGCCCGGGCCGCCAAGGAGGAAACGAAGGGTGAATTAATCAAGACCAGCCCCAAGAACGCCACCCCAGTACCGATACCGATACCGCGACTGGACAAGTCTCAAGAGATAGTCGACATCGGGATATCCGTGATCGAAAAAGTACTAGCAGAAAAGAACTCAAGCATCCAGTCTCCTTCGACCCGGAGAGACCGAGTCCCCGAGTACCTAAATTTCGACAAAAGCTCCAAGTGGAACAGTAGACAGTGGTATTAATTTTTCCTATTTAAGAGTTATCACAACGGTTCAACCCCGTATGTTCATCCTTCAGCTATTAGACTCCCTTAACCCCCACCATCGGGCTGTAGCACGCCGTGGGTTGCACGCGCATTCTCCTGCGCACCAGCTGACTGGTGCTCGGTATAGAGAGTGGGAGGCGCTACTTTCGTTGAACAAGTGAGGTTCGACTGTATTACTATTAGACAACTATTGTACGTACTTTGTATTCGATTAATTGAACCAGTTATTCCATATCATACTCCATATTGGGTATCTTCGCAGTGGTCAGAATCTCTAAGACATCATTGAGAGGCTGAAAAGCATCGGAGCCTGATGCCCCGATGGCGTCTACCACCTTGTTAAATCGACTCTGTTTCGTTACTTTCCGAACAGTATTGAACACAGGGTGTGCAATTACATTGCACAGTATGTGTGCGAGTAGTGAGCCCGCCTACGACCGACGATTTTGCTTTATTGTGACAAGCTGGGTCCGAGCTGTCGCGAATTGCGTGGGTTGTATAGGAACCACACCGTTGTATATTGTACAACGTTGCAGGATGGGTCGAGGGCTGGGGTGAGAGCGGTACCGAGGGATACGCGCGTCCCGGAGGGTGACCTCAAAAGAAGATCTCGAATGATACCAATTATGTCATCACGCGTTCAACCCCCATTTTATCGATGCGAGTTGCACCATAGACTCAACCCGCATCTCTATTCGACCCCCATTTCTTCGGTCTCAAACCCCCAGTCGGCCCATGATCTCCTTCACGCACCAGTAGATACTCCATACAGTGGCACAGTTCTTCTTTACTGATTGGTCAAGATAACAAGCAAAAAAATTGAACCGCTCAACAACAAGGTGCATCCATCGACGATCCACCCCATAGTGTCTCCCAGTCCGATCGAGATGACTATTCCTTCCGGTTGTGGAGTAATGCTTAAACCAAGAATCCATTGATCAATGTCTATCGAGATAAATATGCAGCAGTTACTTGAAATTATTGGCGAATCGTGTGTTTCCCTTCACGTCCTCTGACTCTGTGTAACATTCGGGCGGTGACCACCCGTCGGACTTGTTATCCGTCGAACATACATCCGAGAAAAGAGAATCGCGTGGGTGTAGAGAAGGTAGTGGGGGATAGATAATCAAATAACCTGTACGCACCGTATAAATTATCAATCAGGGCACGATTGTGCAACCCCAACCGGGGCCGAGTCAGTAAGGGTTGCTTGTTACAACATCGACGGAGGTCGCAAGGGGCCAGGGGGCTCCACGGTTATTTTGGCGTGGGCGGTTACGCTCCTCTACGTATTCGTTTCCTTGCACCCTGCACCCTGCACCCCACGGTGACATAGCCACACTACACTAGCTCTGACACGAGACACGTGTCTTCAGACGTGGCTCCTGAAACATTCACGACATTTCATTCGGAACGTGCGGCCCGCACGTGCTGGACCACGTCGCACGGTGCACCGTGTGGCAATAATCCTAATTCCCGATCGAACAGAGTCTCTTCAAGACTAAAGACCCGAGCATCCTCAATGCGGCAAAAATCTGTTACATCCCAAGCGGATAGACGTCCACGTATCCGGTCCACACTCTCCTTGAATACGGAATCGAAACTATCATGTGTAGGAATTAGGGATTCTCGTCACGGTTGATCAGGGGTGCGATTTTCACGCCGGTCCCAATCCCTCCTCCTTCAACACCTCAGTTCCGAACAGGAATCGCTCGAGGGTTTGGAACGAGCCGGGGGTTTAATCTACACAAACGTCTGCATGTGTGTTATAGACACACGTAGCCGGTGCACAATTAACCTTGTATGTACTCCGCGTTCCAAATTTTCGCGGTTTTAGGCGCTGATTCGATCCCTACCTACATTCTCACAGTCCTGGCTCAGGTTCGAGCAGATTATGTGTGAGAGACGAAAGCTTCCGCCGATGGAGTAATCCTATCACGTGTCTCTCTGAGGATAACCGTCTGATCAACCTTCCCAGTATACAAATGTTTGATCTTCTGATTCATGACTACGATACTCAACAAACATAGCTGCAGGCTGTGTCTGAGAGAATATAGTCTGTTTTTACTGCCATGAAATCAGCGCATCGTGGGAGAGCGAAGGACTTCGCATCTCTTATCTGATCATCGCTACATACCACGGAAAACGAATCTGCGCGTTATTAGCTACAAGCCTTCATTCAGCGTCCATTCTTCACACTGAGAAAAATTCATTTTATGATTGACAGAAGTATAAAAAAAAGTTATTCTAGACACTCGTAATTACAAATTTCAACGAATCGGTTTTGAAGACTTCCACAATGCCGCATCTCCCTGCACATCACTACAGACATGTATTTAGGGATTGATCGCACCCCAATACGAGCCACGCGTGTCGATCGTGTGTTTTCGAGCGGGCGAGTGAGCTTTTCGGTAAAAATCAACCACGCGAGTCTCTATTCGTGGCGTTTTACATATGGTTGCGTCAAAGGCGATCGTTTCGAACAGCCGCAGGCTATGATCCGCGGGCGTTGTGCCCAATGTTCACTGAGCTACGTCAACGCGATACGTCGACGCTTTCTCACGTTACGCGTCACCGCACGGTTTAACTGCTACGATTTTCGCGAGGGGTAGCTGCGTTTTTTTTTCAATCAATTTGTGAGACGTGGACGCGATTCGTCGATTTCGGAGGTTTAATCGTATCATCGACGCGTCCTAATCAGAAATTATAATCAACTTTGAAGTGAGTTAGAAATAAAAACTGTTCCTGATCGCGTACGAATTTATCCATTAATTAACATTCAAATGGACGTCTGTGGGTATAGGCAGAGGAATCGGATCGTTTAATAAATCCACTTACGAAGAAAATGGTATTCCGATCATTCGATAGCCCGAGGCTCTTGTTTAATAACTTCTTATAAATTAAAGGCTACTGCATATTAAACTACTCTGTCAGGTTATTTATTACCGAGCTCCTACGCACCTTTAAATCACTTCACTGCACAGTGGAATTGTGTAGAGATCGAGTGTGGCCATTAAACGTATGAATTATATAAATAAATTCACGAACTGATACCCACTCGAACAATATTTGATACAAGTTGTCCAAGAATTAATTATTCATTACTATATACACAGATCACAAATTGGAAGGCGATTAGCAACCGATAGATTGAAGTTAATCGAAACGTGCGTCATTCCGAATAAAAATTCTGATTTCTTCTCACCTACTTTTGCGATTTTGTTTAGCCATCTGTTTCCTTGCTAATTAATCGACGAAGCAAGTCGATCTGAAGAAGTGGAATCGTTATTCGAATCGTTAAAAATTGATTTTTTTTATGATAAAGACGCTATCAGTTCTGATGTTTCTACTTTTTTTCGCGGCACTCTCTAAATTTGAATCAGTGAAAATTTCACTGATTGAATCAGTGACTTGGTACTTCACTGCAGAAACAGTGACTTGAACCCTTTTTCACTGGAGTATCAGTGAAGTCCATTTCAGCAGTGATTTTACCACTGCTAAACCAGTGCATAACTTCACTGTTTCGTCAGTGACTTTTGTGACGAACGCTAGGGGCGCCGCGTACGCCGAGTCTCTAACCGCCATGGAGCTGCCTACTAACCGCCAAATCGTTCGCGTTCATACGTTGCGTGCTGATTTGGGCGTCGGTTCAACCACGTGAACTGTTCAGTAACAATCATAACGTAAGTACACATGCGGATTTATAAAATTCTTCACAATTTGGCTTGTTAGTTGCAAATAATCAATGAATTGTGTGAATATTGCCGTTCACTGTCTTACATTGAATTCCTTATACTTTTTGTAGGTTAGGTTTCTCACTGCGTCCAGTCTTGGCTCGCTCCGACGAGATGGGAGACGGAGAAGTTTCATCTGCGTTAGGAGTCTGTTTTTTCTTTACTTGCAATAAAGACTCGCGAAACAAAAATGTGTCGAATATACCATATTGTCTTTCCGTTTCGAGAATATCTTCAACCGGATCAAATATATATAAGAACCAATAATTTTCGCTGATTCAATCGGTGAAAATTTCACTATTTGAATCAGTGATTCAAATTCACTGGATAAATTAGTGACTTTTCACTGATTTCCAGTGGTATACTTATAACTGGAGGCATCAGTGACTATTCACTGATGATCAGTGACTATTCACTGATTCAAATTTAGAGAGCACAGCATCGTTGTTTGCAGGGCTAAACTGATCTGCTCGAATATAATTTGATGAATTGTAACGCGAGGGGAAGGACTAGCTCAAAAGGGAAAAGGGCAAGACTGAGGGAGTCCGCGATTGGATTATCGGCTCGCACGCGATCCGTGATCGAATATGGACTCCTTGTTAGGTCTTTGGAGTTGTTAGTCCCCTATTGTTCCGTTTGCGATACTGTGAGGGTATTTTTTGAAAAAATGACGTCGCGCTCTCGGAGCGTGGAGATTTTTAATCTCGGGGTGGATTCGAGTTTCCAACTTTCCATCGTACGGTATGGGAGTTAATCCCGAAGGATGCGTTCGAGCAAAGGAAGGGAAAGGCGAGGCGAGGCGAGGCGTCTTCAAGCACGCCGCCGGCCATAAGTCATTTCACGAAGTGTCCCCAAAATCTTGAAACCTACGCGGCTCCTCGGACACAGGGGTTAATATATTTTATCTATGGACTGAACTGCGCGGCTTTGATATACCGCTGGTATTTCTGTGTCGCCGCCTTTACTAAGAACTTGATATATGAACTATGAATCGAAAAAGTACAACGGAATTGTGTACGCGCACCTACCTCATAACCGGTATCGTTTTACCAACTTCGGACTTAAACTCTCCACACGGATACTTTTTATTCCACTTCCTATAAATTACTTTTTCCAGACCCTTGATTTTTCTCTTTGCAAGATCTGCAGAATTTCTACGTTAGGGACAGAGCCTCCTATGCAATCAGCGATACGGAAAATGGAATTAAAAAATTCCGTAAGTTTCCTTTGAGCTTTATCCAAAGTTTACGAGTTTAGATGCTCCGCGAAGCATATCCCAAGGCAGTGCTGGTTGTTAAGGGTTGATTGGGTTACCGCTTCTCACTTAAGCCCTGTGATTGCCGTTTGTGATTCCCCCGCCCCGAGGTCCCATCCCTCGAAATATCTTCACTCTTCGGCTGTGCGGATATTTATCAGGGATACCATTTTACTTTATATTTATGTCTCATCGTTTCGCGAAGCAAAGTGGGGCAGGGGTTGATTTTTATCTTGCATTATACTCAGATATACGGTGGGTATAATAATAATCCTACCAAGATATAAAACACAGTTGAATTAGTGGCGGCCGCAGTGTGCGATTTGTAATCAACTATGCAAACGACGCGAGGCGGCAGCGCTAGAGAAGTAAAAAAGACGAAAAAAAATGGTGAAAAAAAAATTAAGTAATTGTACCAAGAAAGTCTATAAAGGCAGGTGAATTTTTTGCTCGTAAATGTTCACGTGAAATACGCTAATAACACCTGAGAAAGGTGCATCAAGGACTATCTCGCTTCCACCGACTGTAACTGAAGATTATATTCAAGATTCTGCTTCGCTGTATGCATGTGTGCGGGTGAACACTGCCTCAATTACCCCGTTCAGCCGTTTCCACTAACGATAATTGTACACCATGATTGGCTTGTGGAAACTACAGAGTCGATTACCAATAAGAACACTTTGTGACTACCGCATGTATAGTTTTATGGCTGTGCCAGCAGGATGTATATGTACATAGATTTTATCGTGCTTTGTTGCATAGCTAACTTCTTCGCAGTTATGCTAATTTCAACATTTTCACGTTTATCATATTCATATTCTACAGACATAACAATCGTCAAGAATCGGCAGATCTCGAAAATCAAGAAGATATTCAACATGTCAGGTGACAAATGATTGCAGAGTGATTTCTGGTAGCCTATGCTTCGATGTCGTATGATATAACTGACTTCGAGGGACTCAGAAAAGATCTGTTCTCTAAATTTGAATCAGTGAAAATTTCACTAATTGAATCAGTGACTTGGTATTTCACTGCAGAAACAGTGACTTGAACCCTTTTTCACTGGAATATCAGTGAAGTCCATTTCAGCAGTGATTTTACCACTGCTGAACCAGTGCATAACTTCACTGTTTCGTCAGTGACTTTTGTGACAAACGCTAGGGGCGCCGCGTACGCCGAGTCTCTAGCCGCCATGGAGCTGCCTACTAACCGCCAAATCGTTCGCGTTCATATGTTGCGTGCTGATTTGGGCGTCGGTTCAACCACGTGAACTGTTAAGTAAAAATCACAACGTAAGTACACATGCGGATTCATAAAATTCTTCACAATTTGGCTTGTTAGTTGCAAATAATCAATGAATTGTGTGAATATTGCTGTTCACTGTCTTACATTGAATTCCTTATACTTTTGGTAGGTCAGGTTTTCTCACTGCGTCCAGTCTTGGCTCGCTCCGACGAGATGGGAGACGAAGAAGTTTCATCTGCGTTAGGAGTCTGTTTTTTCTTTACTTGCAATAAAGACTCGCGAAACAAAAATGTGTCGAATATACCATATTGTCTTGCCGTTTCGAGAATATCTTCAACCGGATCGAATATATATAAGAACCAATACCAAACTATTTGAATCAGTGATTTAAATTCACTGGATAAATTAGTGACTTTTCACTGATTTCCAATGGTATACTTATAACTGGAGGCATCAGTGACTATTCGCTGATGATCAGTGACTATTCACTGATTCAACTTTAGAGAGTGAGCGATTTCAAAATTATTCCAACAGCATTAATTCATGCGAATATTTGGAATATCGGGATTATTGGAATTTCGAATATTGGGATAAAAAAAATGTTGTAAGAGTTCGAACAATTACGGAAGAGTGTCACCATATAGTCAAACATCTGCCATTTTGATTCCAGCAGAGTTTGAGAAGTTTTTTTTGTAACACTTGCTCGGGAAGCTCCACTTCCCGGTCTATACGGTGCGCGAAGTAGCCGACTTCCAAACAGGCCGAAAGTCGATGTCAAAATGGGAACCAAATAGGCACGCAGCTTCAATGCTTAGAATATTATAATCGGAAAATGTCCCCAAAAATCGGAATCTCTGATTCTGATCCGCTATCCAGGCACCTGTGATCTTGTAGGAATATGAAAAATCCGTGCAAATGATCACAAGCTTCTTTCAACTTCTTCAAAGACAGAAAAAACCTGCGGGTACTGGTGAAGGGCAAGGTTTATCATCGCGATAATTGTCCCTATATAGAAAATGTTCACTGTCTCAACTATTTGTCCGCTTTACGTTATCCAAAAGCGTTGCTATCTCCCATCTTCGTATAAGAATGACTTTTTCTAATTTACTTAAAAATTTCTCACGTCCAAGGTGAGATAGGACGACGGGTAATCCCTAGGGAACAGGTCCCAGACGACGCGCAAACAAACCCTGCAGCGACGTAGGCTGTAGGAACGGTAACGTGGTGACTAATCCTTTGTCCATCGTTATTGTCCTGGACCAAGATCTCGCTGCATTTTCTTCACTGTAACAACTGAACGAAAAAGTTTCGAGTCATGCATCAACCAGAAGGCTGACGTTCTGAGGACTGCAGCCCTTCTCTCGCCCACATATAATGGGTAAGACGTGCAGGTTGTGTTATGTTACGTTACGTCACGTTCCTACCCTGTGGGAAAGATCGAGGGGCTGAAATCCTTCTTTTTTTTTCATTCCGTCTTAATAAACGATGCAAATAATTCGCGTGTTATTTTATAATCCGAGTTCAAACTGGATGAGATAGTGGACTGGAAAATAAACGGAACCCGGCGCAGGGGGAGATGCCTGCGATCCAGACAACTATAAATTATAAATCGAAGAAATATAATAACTGCGGGGACCCGACCTAACCGCGGTTTAACGTTAAATATAAAATACTGCGGGCCCGCGTCATTCCGGTATTAAGAAGCTGTTTAACATATTTTAATTGCCGCATTAAAATTCAAATGATCCGCGAGTCGAAAGCCTCCAGTATATCCGCTCTGCCTCCATGAATCGTCTCTCTGCCTACTCCAAATAGCGACACACACCAATTTATGCGGAACCGTGACATGACGTCGAGATTGGGTCGTTAATTAATATCCCTTGGCGTTTATCCTCATATTTTTCTGTAGAAAAGAATGTCGTCTTCCTTTAGAGCCACTTCTTGATGAATAGAACTAAGGGGATGAAAATTACGAGGTGTGATTGCAAATCGCACATCCATTTCATCTTCTACGCCAATAATCCTGGAATTGGACTACCGTTGGACCCTGTTATACGTCGGGGCGAAGTCGTTTGAGAGTCGAGTCGAATGACGGGTAGAGAATAATATATTATCAGCTATAATAAATATATTTTACTTGATATTTACGGCTTTGGTTCTGTGGCGGCTTTGTCCTGGCTCCGGGGTAACGAGGTCCTGACTCGTTCGCATACGATTTCGGAAGGGATGCTGCAGTAGACGTGAGTAGGCGAGGTGAGGACGGGCCCCCATTAAAAGGCTTATTAATATTTTAATTTAGCTTTAATACGCGTAAATCTAGGATCTGACAAGGCCACCTCGGAGTCTGTTTTATATGGGGCTATTTTATAGATTTTTCGGTGCCCAACATCGGGTTTCATCTCGCTAGGCACAGAAAATATCGGGCAAGAGATTTACGAAGAGCTTAAACTAGTCTAGAACATATTCCAATGCGTTTCTAGAACACTGCCGTAGTTAATAAAACTTTGGATACCTTAAAAAAAAAGGTTCCCTAAATCCTGACCATAAAATCGTCACAAATTTTCGGGCTGCAGACATTCTTCGACCAGAAAACGCCTTGAATCCTATCGAATCTTGTAGTGCAAAGTCAATCCGACAAAGCGATAATAATTAGTGATAATATTTCATCTCGTTCACGGCTCGGTAGCTTTTAGTCTGCCGCCTATCGCGTACCACTCAATATTGTATTCCATCTAGCATACAACAAATGTTCATACAGTCCCGTTCACAAGCGGCTCTAATTATTATCATTGGGTAAGAAATTCGATGCTGCAGTCAAGTCGAGTAGGTATACGGTGTTTAAGTATTGAACGAAAACGAGCTCCCTTTTACCCTGTACGAGGTGATGTATCGAAAGTTGGACACGTAGCAGTGAATCAAATCTACCGATCATCCTTGAAAATAATGATCCTCGCCTCTCCATCTAATTCTCGCTCATCCCGCTCTCGGGTTGCACCCACGACCACAGGGTCCGTGTGTACATTGTACATCGGGATACATACTATACCAGATACGAAATTCCTACGGATGCAGGTTCCTCAGGTTCCCGATCCTGCGAGTCCTGCAGCGGTCCGAGACGGCAAGAGGCTGAAGGTGTGAGCAGAGACCGAGGATCCATTGTGTTCTCTCGTCTCGGTCAGGTTGGGTTTGGTCAATTATTTATTCGCTGGTGACTGTGAATAATGAACGCTCGAAACATCCTTCAGCGCTTATGGCCCTTTTTTTTCCACCACGAATGTCTGCTCCGCACCACATCGCACACAAACACTCGATGTGTGAACACATACATCGCATTATCGGTGTCTGTGTGATCAGATGTGTTATTGATCACGAAGTGACATCACACAGTGCGTTTAATCGATATGCACTCGTGGTGTGTGAGAAGTTGCTTCGTTTACATGTAACGTCTTCAATTTTTGAACCACAGTGTAATTCCTGCGAGGTTCATCGATCATTCATTTTTCAGGACCTTAACTCTGCAGTGCATGGGTTTTCATTCGCATCCGTCGCACTTTGTTCTTGAACGAACATCCGATCTTATCGCTTTTGCCTGTTTTGTAGCGATGATACCTACATCGCGATAATATCTTCGGGGACAGGATGAATGGAGCCACGTATCTAACAAATTATAACGTTAAATCTACAGGAGGTCGCAGTTTCCGCAGCCCCCTGCGATGTAGGTGCTCATCAACTATGGGGGGTAGCTGTTGTCGAGTGGGCTATACGGCTGCTGCACTTGTCACTGCCAATTTGAAGCTTGAATTTGAGCGAACAATCGCTCGTTTCATATCCGCGGAGGAGCCGTTCAACCTCCTCATTCGCAAGATGGATAAGATAGTGGACAATACAGGCGATCAGAAAGTTTTGATGCCGGTTTGGAAGAAAGAAAGAAAGTGCCAACTCGAATCACGTGCCACGAGCATGAGCTAACTGAAGTTTAGCCATAAGACTTATCTACTATCTTTATGATCAGACACAGGACATTCAGAAGAATACAGTAGAAAATAGTACGCAAAGTAGAACTTTTCCTTGTGAATTTACTCTGCACCCGGTAAAAATCAGATGACAATGGTATTCGAGCATGATGCCAATGGAGGATGAACTCAACAGTGTCCTAAAGAATTATTTTCTGCGACAAAGTAAACTTCTGATTGATTATTACTGTGGTACATGAACTATAATAGATTCTGGGTTTGAAGTGAAATTATCCCTCGACATATTTAGGTTGAAAGGAAAGACTCCATCGATCAAGTCAAGGCAAAGAAACAAACGACTGTCTCACATAGACGCTGACGTTTCAACGGACAGTTCTGCCGTTCTCATCAGAGCTGATAAAGAAAAGAGAGAAAAAAGAGAAACATCACACAGGTTACAAAACGTCGTCAACATATACAAACACGCGATGACTCGCAGCTTGTCGTGGCTTTTGGGCAAGACTGGAAGCTTTCTTCTTGTAAATCATAGTCAGATCATGGATAAAATGGTCGGCGGTAAAAACGAAACTGAAGTCAAAACTTTGAAAACTAGTGGTCCACTGTCATCGTGTGTTTGTATATGTTGACGACGTTTTGTAATCTGTGTGATGTTTCTTTTTTTCTCTCTTTTCTTTATCAGCTCTGATGAGAACGGCAGAACTGTCCGTTAAAACGTCAGCGTCTGAGACAATCGTTTATTTCCAAAACTTTGACTTGACTTGATCGACGGAGTCTTTCCTTTCAACGTATAATAGATTCTCCTCGTAAGCCACCATGGTCAATTTTTCCACTGACGAATCCCATTGATGGAAGTTGCATGAATATTAGCATGTTGCAACTTGACATTAGGAGATACTTTTCATCTGATAATAGCCACGACACGAGGTTTACTACATGGCTACAGTAAATCTCACAAAATGTACCATTAAAAATTGCTCTTTTCTCTTATCATTCTCTCTAAATTTGAATCAGTGAATAGTCACTGATCATCAGCGAATAGTCACTGATGCCTCCAGTTATAAGTATACCATTGGAAATCAGTGAAAAGTCACTAATTTATCCAGTGAATTTGAATCACTGATTCAAATAGTGAAATTTTCACCGATTGAATCAGCGAAAATTATTGGTTCTTATATATATTTGATCCGGTTGAAGATATTCTCGAAACGGAAAGACAATATGGTATATTCGACACATTTTTGTTTCGCGAGTCTTTATTGCAAGTAAAGAAAAAACAGACTCCTAACGCAGATGAAACTTCTCCGTCTCCCATCTCGTCGGAGCGAGCCAAGACTGGACGCAGTGAGAAAACCTAACCTACCAAAAGTATAAGGAATTCAATGTAAGACAGTGAACAGCAATATTCACACAATTCATTGATTATTTGCAACTAACAAGCCAAATTGTGAAGAATTTTATAAATCCGCATGTGTACTTACGTTGTGATTTTTACGGAACAGTTCACGTGGTTGAACCGACGCCCAAATCAGCACGCAACATATGAACGCGAACGATTTGGCGGTTAGTAGGCAGCTCCATGGCGGTTAGAGACTCGGCGTACGCGGCGCCCCTAGCGTTCGTCACAAAAGTCACTGACGAAACAGTGAAGTTATGCACTGGTTTAGCAGTGGTAAAATCACTGCTGCAATGAACTTCACTGATACTCCAGTGAAAAAGGGTTCAAGTCACTGTTTCTGCAGTGAAATACCAAGTCACTGATTCAATTAGTGAAATTTTCACTGATTCAAATTTAGAGAGTTGACAATGCTTTCTTAATATCGCAGTAATCATAATTCTTGAAGAAAAGGATCTTCAAGTACTGCAAGCACGTTGCCTCAGAGTAGGCGCAATTTTTCTCTAAATTTTCCTTTTGTGTTTTGGTCCAAATAACATCGCAAAGAATGAAGCAACTAATTCAAGTATCGACCTGAACACGCCAATAATGTAATTGTCGTACGTAAAATGAATAAAATTGAAAGATATTCGGATCATAGTTATTAAATATGTAAACTGATTTATTAATAAACTGAAAGTGCAACATATGATATACACGGAATTGTAAAATAAAAATATTTTCTTCTACTCTTGGCGTTTGACAAATTCGAATCGATTAATCTTCCGACTGTTGTAATGGGACGTGCGTTTATTATAGGTTACGGAGTGCGTGGTTATATGGGCCCGAACGATCATAAGAAACGAAGAAGAGACCCGAGTCGAGAATGTTTCGGGGATCAGTGGATCGGTGAATCGGTGGATAGCAGGGCCAGGTGGGTCCTCTTCAACCGATCGGCGAGTCTGTTTGGGCAACGAATTACGAAAGCACCGCGTGGCTTGACCCCCAGCTGGGTTTTCTCTTGGTTACTTATTTTTTCACACACCCCCTAGAGCGTTACCTCTTCATCTTGGCTCGCGGACCGCCACGGGTCCTCTAAGAAGATAATTACTTGATGGATACAAGTAAACCCATCAGATCGAAAATAAATATATAAAAATTACTGGAACCGGAACTTCGAGCTTGGATACATTTTTTCCTCTATCAAAGTGAAAAAATAACTTCAGAGCGTGATTTTCTTTCAGTAGATTTAATAGCTGAATAAAGAATCTAAAAAAAAAAGAAGCTGCCTCAACGCAACATTTATCACTCTTGTGTGAAGTACGAGGGCCGCATTCTGGGACCTAACCCAAGAACCGATCGAGGGGGCGGGGTCCCGTCCACCAAACAACGTCAACGCCAACAACAACATATTTTTCCTCTATCGTTAAACCGCATCGAGGATTGAATGGGCCCAGAAGACATTTGTTATAACTCGATATATAGTGACGTTGCTGAATGATACTAATCCATTACTATAACACTATTTTTATTCCCCCCAGCTATACAGATTAACAAGCGGATTTAGGCTGACTATGAGCCAGCCTTCGAACTTCCCGTTATTTATTTTGTTCTCACCTGTTTTGAAATTTGCAAATATGACCTTAGGTTTTTGATCAGCGGTTCAAAAAACCTTCGAGTACCAATTTCCGTAAGATTTCGAATGTTTCTAGTGTTTCTCCCGGCAAATTGGATTCGCCATTTTGAATTTCGCAAATCTGACTTCAGATTCGTGATCAGTGACCCAAAAAACCTGCGAGTACCAACTTTCATCCAAATCCAAATGTTTTTAGTTTTTTTGCAGCATATCGAATACGCCAAATGAAAATTTTGCAAAACTGACTTCACATTCGTGATTAGCGATCAAAAAAACTATATGGTACCAAATTTCATTGAAATCCGTTGATTCGTTCTCAAGATATCGTCATTTTTGTTGCGTTTTTTAGAATTTTGTTATTTGAATAGTTCAAAAAGTACTAATCCGATCGAAGCCAAAATCTAATCAGTTCTAAGTTAAGAAAAGCCCCGTCGATTGAGCCCAAGTTGATCGAAATCCGACCACGCGTTCTCGAGATATCGCGCGGACAAAAATGTGGTCACGCACATACACACAAACACACACCCAGACGTCAAACTGAAAATAGTCGGAGGTGATTCTTTGGACCTCGAAACGTGAAGATTTAGTGAAAACTCAACTTTTCATTTTCGGGGTGATCACAATAACTTCCTTTTGTCTCTGAAAACAGAGAAACGGAAAGTTAAAAAATGATTCTAATATATAGTTAGGACTGGAAGAGGTTCATTTTGCTATAATTCTTACCGTCGCCTTCGTGTATATGAATTGGTCACTGTTTCGTGACTGCTTATTCATTCATCGACAATATTTGAAGCTGATCAGAAAACCGTGTTCAAACATAACAATTCAATGGGGGAGTAGCGACTGTGCAGGGAAATAAAGTTTGCTTCTGCCACCTTGCCTCGGGACTGCTCAAGTATTCGAAAAGCACGATAGTCTCCCCCAGAGACTGCAGTGGTAGTAAAATCAGTGGAGGGATGAAAAACACATAGTAGCCAGAGGGTGAGGAACCCCGCCGCCCGGAGGACGAGATGAAAAACAATGTAAAATGTAAAAGCTCAATCGTGCGAATGCCGAAGGCTCCGCCCCTCGTCTCCCCGCCCACTGACAAAAAATTCAAAGCTCTTTTTATATTTCGTAAAAGTAAGAGAATACGAAGCCCAGATATTTTCGAGGAATATGATATCGTAGATTCTGAATTTTCTACCGCTTCCAACGGTGTCTCCGAGCCCGGTCGGAGATCAGACGGTGGGATTAAGACGGAAAAGTATTGGCTCAGTGCGGAGGTTGCGTGCGACGGAGCAAAAGCTGGCTAGAATCCAATGGGCGACGAGAACGAGAAAAATGGGTGGGGCTTCGTCCGACCAATCAACCGCCAGTGGGCGGAGTCTGGCAACAACTCGAGAGGAAATCGATACGTTCCTGGATACGAATTGCCCTTCTGGAATAAGGGGCCAGCCGACGGGATCAGAGATTCGGCATCCCCGATTGAGAACTCTGTAAACGGAGCTGGTTCCGTTCCGTCAGGACTGTCAATACCGTCTCTATCAGTGCGTGACCACAATCGATCCCAGGATCGATCGAGTTTACGATACCCCGGTAATACTGTGCCTCGTAGGATTATCCCGACTCGAAATTCAGCACAGTTAATGGCATAACGGCGACAGGATATTGACAACATGAAGGTAAGTTCCCAAATTGTGCTAGAAAAAGGTGACATCTCAAACTGTGCCAGAAGAAGGTGACATGTCCTGTGTTTAAGCATATGATATGACATGTTGAGATGTTGTTCGACTTTGGTACAGAAGCTCGTGTTATCGTTGATCACTGGAAATATGTGTGCTAAAATGACAAATATACGTCTTTTGAAATAACCCATCAGCAAGGCAATGTTTCATGTGGCCTATTGACATTAGCGACATTTCTTTGCTGCATGGGAAGTCAATGACAGAAACAAAAGAACCGCGGATCAGGAAGCACGGATGACTTGTTTGTCTCGCCCGACTGTCAATCAAATGTCAAATCGAATCATTCGAGATTAGCATAATATATAGAAGATTTAACAATTCAATAGAAGCGAGTGGTCCAAAGGTTGGCCCGAGTCTCGTTGATCCACTGCGGTCTGAATGTTTCTTGAATCCCTTGCATGCGTGTTGCAACTTTCCGGACTGTTTGGTGCAGGAGAGGCTGCACTCGCAAAAAACCATAACTTCGGATCAAGCCAGCGCCATTTTGGAGCGTTTCTTGCGAACAATTTAGTGGACCACACACGCTGTACATCATTCTTAATTCTCGAGAGCGGTACGTTCGCTAGGTGCCCCTAAAGAACAGATTTCGCGTGGGTCGTGTCTCGCGGGGTCCTTTAACTCACGATGTGGGCGACCGCGAGAAATACCGGATCAGAATTCGGTCGCGATCGAACGTTTTTTAATCCGATGGCATTTAAACGACAGTTGACAAACGACACTGAACTGTCACCCGTCTGTAACCCGAGCGTCAAGCTACTGGCGTCGTTACGCAAAAATATTTCGGTGACAATGAGTATCGCCTACATTGTGACGTCATGTTTTCAAGAAAATCCGTTTTCGACTAGAACGACAAGTTTCGTTCGGCTATTTTGCAAAAAAAAGTGCCAAAATCGATGATAAGAGAATAATTGCAGGTAAATGAAGACAGCACTCTTTTCTATTGATGTTGACAACACATCCACTATTCGGACGTAAAATCGAGACACTTGGCATCGACTTATTTTATGTCAGTGCAAAAACCTGGTGGAGCAGTTGGACCCAAAGCATTGTCAAGCTTCCCAGACAGCACAGAACTAAAATTTCCCACTTTTTGACGTCTAAATCTTGTCTTAAGTCTCAAAGACGACTGTAAGATACCAAAAGACGTTTTTCAGAGTTGAGACAAGATTGAAACGTCAAAAGGTGGGACATTTGACGACCATACCACGACTTTTAGACAACTTTGAGTTCTGTGTTGTCTGGGTTGCTGAATAATGAGCAACAGAACAAGCTTGAACTGTCTGTTTGCGTGGCCAATTCATAGATTGATAAGAAAGATGGATAGAGTGAGCGAAAAATAGACTGGAATACATCGAGCTCGTAACAAACTACGGGAACAATCGCTGGATGTTTATTGCTGTTTGAAATACAAGAATAAGAAAAAAAATGTGTGTGATAAACAGTTGAAATAAAGTTTACACTCGGTAATTGGTGGCGCCTGATTCCCATTCGTACGGATTATATCTAGCTTGATAAATTCATGGTCGACGATACCACGGCAGAGACTGACTGATATCACAGCTGCGAAGTGACAGTCACGAACGATCCTAACTGTAAACCTGCTGATTAAACGTCAACGGTTTGTAAACAAGGTGGTTAAAGACCACGGACGATTGTTGCTACTACGTAGACGTATGTTAATTCCCTCGACGTGCGAAAGCACCTCGCACTGTACGCCGCGACTCCATAAATTACACGAACGAGATCTGCGAAACGAGAAGTCACAGTTTTCGTTAAATTTTGGCTACAAGCTGAAAGTCTGAAAAAATGGGTACAGTAACCAAAGAACACCGCAGTGTAACGTTTGTTGGATATGTGCCCGCGGAGATTGAATGAGGTGAAGAGGTGAATAAGCCGCATGATAAGCATTAATTCTTGCTATCCAGAAGATCGCCGCGAGCAGGTGGAACTCTTCACCGCGGAGCTCCGTCGAGAGTACGTGTTTATTTATCCACTGAGCTTTGTCTGTTCGAGAACCCTTTCATTTCACTTCAGTTCAGTTCATTTCATTTCATTTCATTTCATTTCATTTCATTTCATTTCTCTTCACTCGACTATAGAGCAGCGGCATTTCGTATATGGGTACCGTATTCCTTCCGATAGTTCTTCTCGGGATCTTTTTCCCTACGGTGAACCATCCGCGATGGTTTGCTTATCTTTCACGCAACATACACTCGGCTGTGGCCCCAAGACCCGCCGCCTACTGTAGCGGGTCCGAGTTTCTTTCAGATGCCGCTGCTCCAAGAAATTTCCACCACGGTGTCTAGGAACCTTTAAAGTCTTTTAGATTAATAAATAGTAGGTATTTCCTTCGAATTCTTAGCGCCACCTTGGCTTCTTCCTCCGTCTACAGAAGAGATAGGAAACAAAAGAGTGATAGATTCTCAGAAGCTCGTGGTTTTTGTGATATGAATAATCATTAACAAATTCTACATATCTACTCCGAGAATCATGTATATCTTATCTTATCTTCAAGTTCATTACACATCGAACATTTTTTTAATCACTTGTCGTAAGGTTGATTCGAATTTGTCTCTCGACGTCTGATTTTCTTAGGAGAGCGATTCTTCATCGTGTGAATGAGGGAAACTGAGAAAAAAAAATCCCGTGATAAGTTATGATCAGTTATCGAAATTTAGCGACAATCTAGTCGCTCTTTCGCCGATAACTTGGTTCAAAAATGTTGTTCTTCAATTTCCATTATTTCAACCGTGTGCCTGAATCCTTCCGCCAAGTGATTTTTTTTAAATGTCAATTTTTCGATGTGTAATGAATTTTGGAGTATGGAGAATTACTGGTCGAGATTACAATCGTATACAAGGCTCTAAAATTAACCGCGAAGGGGGACCGTGCGATGTAACCGCGTCATATGAATCGGCGTTACAAGATTCGCATAACGCGGACCGTGAAGTGGCGGAGTAATCCGCAAAGCCGTAAAGCCGCAAAGTCCCCCGTAGTCCGATCCGGTTGACGGAGGGGCTCTATTGTGAGGGTGTATGATTCCGGTGTGGAAAAAGTAACTAAAGTCGCGAGCTGAGTCGATATATTGTAGGTATCTATTAACCACGACAATGGAAAACCCCTAGAGTTGTACAAAAGCTCCGGTCGCGATGGAGAAAATCGGATAGCGATTTAAATGGATTTCAAGTGGCACAGCTCTTGTACAGTCATTGTCCCTTAAGGGCCTTAGGTCTCCGGGGCACCAGAAATTGATGCCACGTTATGGGATTTAGCTGTAGATTTCTGCGAAGGCGTGAAGACTGAAGAGTCTGAGCCTGGGCTCGTGCCCGGTTTCTATTCTGGTTTTTCGGTCTTAAAGACTGCGCCCTCGACAATGCCCGGTGCGGGAAAAAGCCGAAGAAAAACTATCGTCTGCGAAATAGATGTGGATGACAGAGGACCCCGTCCGGTGTGAAGCAGCATACATATGTATAACCGTATTTTAGTGTTTTGTGGGTGATTTTTCCCTCCGCATTATTCCACCGGGGAAGAATGCCGCTGGGCATTGACTCTCGAGGATCCTAGGAGGGGGCCCACTTTGTCAGGTTGTCACCTGGGCGTAAGATGCGAAAGAAATGGACTCCGGGTCCGCGTCAGTCACCGCTGCGAATCCTCTGCCTTTATGTCCCCCGGCCCAGGTTCTCCCCTCTCCTCGCCTCTCCCCGGGCCCAAACCCATCAATAGGCGCACAGAGTCAAAACGGGGGGCTTGGGTCTTACGCTGGGAAACTTTTAAAGTATGGGTATCGGTTTCAATGGATGGGCAGCCTCGGTGTCACAGACAGTCTAGGTATACGCACCCGGGGGACTCGGGCTGGCCCCGGAACGAGACTTTGAGGGCCCAACTAGGACCCCCCGTCGCGCGGCTTTCAGCCTTGAAACTCATACCGACTTTTGAAAACCGAAACCGTAACCACTCGAAACGAAGAATGGATTATTCTCGTAGACTCATTCGCTTCTAATAATGTAATGATCCGATTTGAGGCCCGACACGGAATATACTTGTTTGGGTCTTCGAGTTTTTCAGTTAAGCACAGAGCCCGTCGATTTATCTTGATTGCCGTTGGATCGAATGGTCGACGAACACGCAGGCAACACAGGCCCGGTGTTTCGACTGTTTCGTAATATAAATTTCAAGACGTTGACAACATAATAAGATATGAATTGTAAAACAGTCGACGCAGTGTCTCCGGTAGTCTGAGGCGAGGTGGGCATGGGTAATTGAGAAAATTTTAATCCTCGTGCATCCCGGTATGGTCCATCTGCCGTAGTGGCCGGCGGTCAGTGGTCAGCGGGCTGCGGATCCGAGTCGTATTTTAATAACTTTTATTTTTCTTTGTACTATTATTTTCTTTCCGTTTTTCTTTTCCCATTCAAGTCGATAGCGGACGGTGTAATACATTACGAGGGAGCGTAGACCGCAGCTGAGGTATACGAGTCTAGGTAGGTGTGAGCACAAACCTGTTATACCGATCTATGGGACATTTTATCATGGATATCTCTGATATGAAAAAGCATATTTTACACTAATAGCCGAAACGGGCCTAATCCTCCAGTTTACGATCCCGCGCCGCGCGCGGTTCTCCTCAGCCTGAAAAAACCTCCGAGGTATACCCTGTATACCTGTATCGTACATGAAGAATTATTTGACCCGAGTACTCGGTTGCGTCGCACGTATCCACATAATTCCTTCATCACCACACAACCGAATATCCGATATCACATCTTATGAGGATCATCCGCACTTCAAATCTCACACGCGTCATGTACCAGCGTTTAGTTATCGCATACTAAAGGGGTAAGATATCATTCAGGTGTAACCAATTGAAAAAATTAGGGTTTGTTCTCGGTTACTGCTCGACCACTTCGACTACCTAACATCTTGCTTTTAAGGCTGTTCGTTACGTCCCAATAGAAATTTTACGTTCTTCATCGTCTCTTTCGACGATTTAATTCTCAATCCACCTGTCAGGCGCGTACGAGATTATGGAAAGTTGTTCAAGGCCGGATGTAGAATGAGGAAGCGAATAATCTCCGCGAACGTGTGAACATTTGGTTGGTTACAGATCGCTTATGGTTTGGTGGTTAACCATACGTCACCCTGCGGCACATCACGCGACACAATAGCCTTACACGAGAGTTAGGCGGGTATAATGCCATTATAATATTATATATCCTGGAAGTCGGTGTCAGCCCCCTCGTTCAGGGCCCATAGGTTCCCCTCGGTCGTGGGGTAGCCACCGTTCGCGGTTACGCCACCAGACATAAGGGCGTGAAGTTACCGGTAGTGCGTAAACGCGTCATTTCTCCGCCATTATGTTGCCATGTTCACGCATATGTTCCCTACATCCTCATCGCATACCTGCACTCTAACACAATTAACGATCACGGTCGGAGTAATTTTTCAAATTTTTTATTGGCCTTAGAGCATCATCATGGCGTCATGTATGGTTTCAATTTCACACCCTGGTGTCGACGACCTCATTCTCAATCCCTTAGGATTATGTTAATCTTTGATTGTTAAAAATCCGTCAAATCATCCAATGAAAAAGTTGAAAAATTGATTCGAGGAAACCGTGTCGTCATCCTCCTACAAACGGCGGCTAATCCGCTCGGTCATCGAATATGAAAATCAAGTTAAAACAACCAAAAACGGTTTCAACCTGGCGTCACTCCCTGTTTTGAGGTTAGATTTTGCGTGTGACATCCGACACGCCCCTCTCATGGACTGTACCTTTAGCGAGCGGTCAACTTGTTTACGTCACGTATGTTCAGTGTGTCCATTCGATGCTGCAGTGTGTATAAATTGTATAAATGTAAGCCGAGGGGGCTACCCGCCACCGAACCTTCGTACCTTGGGGGGGATGAAAAGGAGAGCTGCCGCAGACTGCGGTTGTGTTAGCAGCACTGTCGCTCGCCACGGGGTTCCTACTGTATACATTATGCGATGATCCCGCTGCCAGCTGCTCTCGCACATTTTCTCTATACTTGGACACAAGATCGTACTTACCGAAGTCAAGCCCCCATTTGTTCATTTCTGGAGGATTAATTCGATGATTTTTGTTCTTCCTTACGTGACACCGCAGAGGAACGGCTTGTGCCCTCAAGTTTCGAGCAGAGAGGGGATGAATTTGTAGGAACAGATTGTTGGCCGAATAGCGCATCCATCAAGTGGCGGCTGTCGTTGGAAAGGTTCGGTCGAGGGTATCGTCGTTTCACAATAGTCTCCGCAGGGCGTGCGTGCGGGTCGTTTCCGCGCCATTACCCGTTCTCGCGGTTGTTCGGTTTGCCGGATCATACGTCAACCGCTAGTCCCCGTTTTGCTACACAAACTCTGCACCAATCGTTTATTTCTTTTCTTCTTCTCTCTCGATATTAACGTTTTATATTTCCTGCGTGGTGTCGTAGCTATTCGCGATTTTTTTTTAAATTTTTTTCACAGCGAAATTAATGGCACCGGACCATGTGGCATTGGGCACGCGGGCACAGCCCGCTTTCCTAAATCATCCCAACGCGAGGAAACCAGTTCTTGGTATTCCTTTTTATAAAATATAACTAAAGAATTATATTCGCCGCAAGAATGACAAAAGATCAGCATGGGGCATCAAAATCCGGACGAAACATTTCTTCGGCCTTGATTTAATCTCCTTTATACGCTCACCTTCCCTTCACCGCAGCGACTAACCTGATCAGACCTAATTTCCACGAGCAAATGTGTTTAGAGGATCATTAATTAGCACCTGAAAGTGCAGCGTGTCCCAGACACAGCGCGCTGTATGCACGGAATCCGATTGGCATTCGCAAAAGGCAATCGAACACATGCGTTGGGCACGTGCTGGGTCTCCACCACGAACGTTGCTTCGATACTGTGACAACTCAGCTACTCTGGTACCACATGGTTAGGAAATGGCGAACACAGGTCGGACTGTAACGGACCGAACATTGTTGAGGGTCCAAGTCACATGGCTCAGCAATTCCTGTGCATGATAACATGATTGGAACACTAATTATTACATTCTTCATGGTTCCAGACTGAGGTCGAGGATGTGGCCTCGGATGTGTGCACGGGGACAGCCGGACCGAACGTGACACCATCGACCGGAGTCGGTACAGAGTTTCCGACGGGTACCGCGACGATGGATTGCGGCGGTTGCGGAGACCGCGTCCGGGAGCGTACGGTCCTCTGCGTGGGAGGACGGTCTTGGCACTCAAGGTGTCTCAGGTGTTGCGCCTGTGCGCGTCCTCTTCACGACCAGCACTCCTGTTTCTTGAGAGGAATGCGTCTCTACTGCAGGCACGATTACGCGATGTGAGTCCAAAATGAGATGTTCCTTAATTTCCACACGTGCAGCTTCTTCGTCAAGTCAGCCAAGTTCACCCGCTATTTCGAACGGCACGTCACGTCGGTCATCCTATCTTATATGTAGACACGATACACTCGCTCCTCGTAGACAATGGGTGGTTGTTCACCGAAGGACCCTGCCAGTGAGAAGCATGACTGTTGCGGGAGATCGCCCGGAGCATTGCAGCACGCCTTATGCCCGGTGATGGGTCTGCGTATCGCAGCACAACAATGCAACTTCGGGTGACTTTACGACGTACGTAACGCAGCGACTCGCATCTGCTGGTGACCATGCACAAATACGAAGTAAAGTACACGACGAATTCACCCGCAGGATCGGTATTAACCCTCGGCCGCGGCGGTACGTTCTCAGATACAGATACCACCGTGCCCCGTGTCGTGTTCGACGTTCCAGGGTTCGATTCGACGTTCAGCCAACGTGTTTATCCAACTGTCAATCAGTCCGGTCGTATCCTATCGAACAGCATGTTGGTCCGTCCTATTATATCACGTCAGATCACAACACGCTCCTATCACTAGCTACGGAATCAGCAAGCTGGCAACCCGTTTCAGAATCTCGTGTCAGACCTCGAAAACATGCTGGGGTCAACCTGGCACCGTCATGCAAGTCATTCGCCCAGGATCATCGCGCTGATCCATCACCTTGATCCTTGACCGTTCTCTTCATTCATTATTGGTTTTCTTCTCTTCTCCCAATTGCGTGGAAAATTATGTCCACTGTAAAGGCTGCGCGCGGGCATGTGATACCTGAATTATGAAAAAAGGAAGAAGGGTTCGGATATACGTCTGCGATGACGTCCGTCCGTCACGTGGCAATATAAAATGGTTAATGTTACCACGAAGTTTTGAATGTAGAATGCAGGGTATGCATGCACGCATACTTGTATACCAAGACGCATCGCTGCAGGGCTCTGGTCCATCAATCATTCGGACACGAAGAGTCGGTTACGGTGGATTAATACGCTGTAAATTACAAAGACGTACATATCCCAGAGGTGGCTCATACTCGGCTTACACCAAAGTGTGTAAATATCGAATGTACTATAATCAAACGTATACACATTGCGGGACTTTGAGACTTTTGCAACAACAAATTGCGTACTTCATAGGCATTGTTGTGCCCCCTCGCCTCACTTTGTGCAATATTCACGGACCAACGACGCTCAAACTTTTTTTTCCCAGATAAATCAGAAGGGAATTTGATTGACGTGTTAAAATCGAACGGTTGGCCCATAGATAATCTTGGAATCTTTCTTCGCTAGTATTCTTACTACAGCATCTGGCCATCGTCGAGGCGATGGGTGTCACGATCACGATTCATTTGTGATTCATGACCCGTCGCCTCGTGGTTAGAAACGCGCGTTTCCCATTCGGATGATGAGGATTTGTGCATAGCCCAAGTGGCTACAGGCCACAATACGGAATTAGAAACAGGAACTCATCACGCGGGAGGTCCACTCAACTGACCGCATGGAATTTGCTATGTAATTTTTTACTCCTGCCTTCACCTGCTGTACCAGTCATGCTGATCGGCTGAATGGACTTTCGAAAAGTTCATGCGTCCACGTTGATAAAGCAACGCAATGCGCATTACGATATCCGCTTGACCTAGTAAAAACGTGCACAGCATTCGTCTTCTTATTCTTCAGTGACTTAACAAATCCGGGATTTGTCCAGTGGTCGGTTCAGCTGTGTCCTAATACCCGCGTGGGGCCCCAAGATTTGTGTCGTGCTACGGTGGAACAATCGCCTCGGCAAGACATCTTATTCAACATTCAAATCCCCTACGCGGCCGGCTAACCGCTCGGGCTTTATCTAGTTAGAGATAATACAGGCGTGGCTAAGCTCGAGTGAAATAACAGAAACAATGGGGTAGCTTCAGGGATTAGCTACCCGTCATCCGACACTCCTACGGGAATAGAAGAGAAGTTCTTCTTCCGTTCGATGATTCGTGGAGTTCATGATAAAGAAATACACCTCCGGAATCCGATTCACCACGTGCTGAAGACAGGAGAGCAACATTCCTGCAGTCCTGGGTCTGAATGAATACGTAGATACAAGTTAAGTTTGGATCGCGGACCGCGGTTTGGTCTTTTAATTCGTTTGTCTCCCGGGGGACGTCACCATCAGAGCCTCGCGTTGCATATCTGGTATCCCGATCAGGGGTTAGCTTGGGTTAGGTTTGGCCACCAAAGTAGTCGCGTGGCTTCTCGGTTTTCTCAAACCGCACCTTCGCAGGACCAGAGTCGCGCACTGCCTGGCCAGGACTCGAACCGTACCGAGCCGCGGTTCAGGGTGGATGAACGCCGGTCTCTGGGATGCACTTTCCATGTTCATGAATATGATAATCGGCTAATGGTCGCTAGTTGTTTAATTACCCAGTGGCCACCGGTGCCCGGGGCAGGCTTCGGACCTGGCGACAGACTGCACCCCATTCATCTGGACCCCGGAGTCTGGACTGCGTGCGTGTGTCTTGTTCCCGTGGGCCGGACACGACTACCGTTTACAAAAGCGTAAGCCACGGTCAGCTCTGGCATCTCGTCGAAGAGGCGGAGTGTGTTTCGGCAAAAACAGCTGTGGTTTATCCATCAGCGTCGAGATCCCGTCTGGTCAACAGATCTTTGGACCCGTTTGGGGGGACATTGCGACCGAATAAGTCTCGCCGGTAACGAGAGGAGTATGAATTTGCATGCAGTCCGGGAAACGTACGCCAATGGGAATCGGTGCTGCTGCAATAAACACCGTCTCTTACGCTTTAGCGTTATTTATCCGTTCGTATGTCCGTTCGTCCGTTTTTCTGCTTTCTTTATACAGTCTTATCCAAGAGATATGACCGCACTCTCTCTGTCTTCCTTCGTCTTTCTGCAAGAGGACAAACGCGATATGCTGGGTGTGAGTGCGGCTTTGGGACCCTGCCTCGAAGTGCATTGATATGTCATTCATTAGACTGCAACGTTCAGAACGTCGAGCTGAGGGTGGAGTCTGGACACCGATCTGCATATTCTTGTATTGAGCCTAATCTCTCCTTAACATTACTCGAGGATAATTATCGCCACGTTGATGGAACAATTGAAATTTCTGTTTCAGGGCGTTTGGAGCAAAATGTGCGAAATGTGGTCGCAGCGTGGGTGCCGGAGATTGGGTGCGGAGAGCTAGAGAGCGGGTATATCACCTGGCATGTTTCGCCTGCGACGCTTGTTCGCGACAGTTATCGACCGGTGAGCAATTCGCGCTTTTGGATGCCCGGCTATTGTGCAAAGCGCACTACCTCGACGTGGTGGAGGGCAACAACACCTCTTCCGACGGTGAGCACTCCGACCCGATTTTGATGTTCCAGTAACGTGGAATCGAATCTCGATCATTTCCAGAGGGCGGGGACTCGGAGAGCGGACACAAGGGAGGCAACAAGGCGAAGAGAGTCCGCACAACGTTCACCGAGGAGCAGCTATCCGTCCTCCAGGCGAACTTCCAGCTGGACAGTAACCCGGATGGTCAGGATCTCGAGAGGATAGCCCACGTCACTGGTCTGAGCAAAAGAGTGACGCAGGTCTGGTTCCAGAACTCTAGAGCGCGCCAGAAGAAGCATTTGCACACCGGGAAACTGAAGGGTCAACACGGTGAGGGCTTATGTCCATTCGATTTTAAATTCCTGACTGATGATGATTGTTTGGACAGTGCACCAATCGTCACCGAATTCCGGGTCTCCATCCGGCCCTGACTTTGGGAGACACATCAACCTCCATCTCACATATTCCTTCCAGCATCAACAGCACCAGCACAATCAACAGCCCCAACTGAGCCCGGCAGCTTGCAAGAGCCCGACGCCATCCATCTACCACAATCATGGTGAGATACTTTCGAGTAATTCAATCAAATCTCAGTCTGGGAATGATTATCTTCTTTGTGTTTCCAGGGTCAGAGCAATCGATGGACGAGTTGTCACAGGATTCAATGATGCTTTCTATGCCGAACGAAGTCTGAGCTGATCGAGTAAGGGTATAGTAAGGGTCTGAAGAGAGAGGTTTTTGTAAATAGTTATAATACTCATAGTGCTCGCTTACCTAGACATCGAATCCTGCCGATATTATCATTATTATTTTTAAAATCTGATAAGATTTTTATCTGTTATTTATTGTTTTTGTTATTGCGAGTATGGTTTTAGTCAGCTTTAGAAAAGGGGGGTCCAGCCTATAATCCTGCAACCCTGTGTAAAGTAATTTTGGATAACACAGCTTTATACACCTATATATTTCTCACAATTATAAATTGTACAATTTTATCATGTATTACGTACTATTCGATTATATATATATATATCTAGATAGATACTATCGCTGTCATAATTCATGTGCCCTCCATACCTGGCGGACACGATAAATTATTTATTTATCTACTACTGCTAACATACTATTATTATATGTTATAAAGTAACTAAGAACCGTTTTTACTATACTCTTGCGTTGCGTTGAAAAAAGAAATACAAAAAAAAAACACTGGATCCATGATCGGTGAAAGTAATTAATAAAAAAGAAAAAAATTAATCAAAACATCTGGAGTCTAAAAATAATATAATTATAAGCCTGAAATGAATTAGATTTCAGGCAATAATCCGTACGCTGTATGCTATTAATATTATAGATGCTATAAATTTGGTACACCGTTCACACGGTTGGGTATTATAGGCATGGATTAGCCAATTAAAAAGATTAATTATGATTTATGTAAATAATGTAAAATAAATACATTGAAAAAAAAATGTTTATCAAATATATATATATATATATATACGTATGCATAAACCATCACGTCGTTGCGAATGATGAATGATTTATTACTCTATACCTTTTATTGAACCAACCAATGAAAATGAAATAAAAGAAAAAAAATAATACCAGACTGTATTGTAAACTGTTTTTAATTACGTAAAAATTTAACAGCCTTGATCACAGTTTACTGAATAAAAACTAACCGAAGGCCGCAATTTCGAAAGGATCCTGTCATTGCTATGGGATAACGCACTAGGTGTAAATAATTAGGTTCCCGAGCCCAGTATTTCTTTGAAGGTAATTCCTGCAATTAACTAGGACCCTGTTGAGGTAAAATTCGAGCTAATTAGGTGGACACAAGGATTTAGTGAACCGGTGATCAAGGAACTGGATCACGGCTACGGGTGGAGTGAACAAACGTACTTAAACAGATATAAATGGTATTTTATTAACAGTACGATATTAGTCAATGTTTCTATACGCAGTATAGGTATAGTATAATAAATTTATACAGTGCACATATTTTATGCATGTTTTATAACACATTAAAACATCTACGACACGTATACGAGTAGCTTTTTTAGGTTTATACATACTATAATACGTGTTAATATTAATCAATGAATTAATACGATTAATTAATATTACCAATTTATTTATACTGACATAGATTATATGTGTAATATATTAGCGTTAACACTAGTACGTCGTCTGCAGGAATAATACAGCATTAAACAAAAGAAATCGAACTAGTAAATTCAATTTCTCTCATAGTTCCGAATAAATAATCAATAATTACTATAATTGGTCTATAAAATTACTATATTTACACCAGATATCTTTTTACACAAGCTCAAATACTCCCTTCGCTAGCCTCCTCTCACACCGTGGACATTACCTGTAACAGAAGTAAGTGAAGAATCCCTGTTCTGATCTAGAATTGAAAAGGAAATCTAGTTCTAGTGCTTGCATAAAACAGACTTGAACAAACTGTGTGTATGATCGAATACGTGTACGAAAAAAAAACGTCAAATTACCCACTCTGATGGCAAAACTGCGGCTGCATCAGGGTCGGCGTCGACGGGGTCATCGGCGTCATCGGACTCCCAGGACTCTCACTGCCGACGCTACTGCTCTGATACGTTCCCTGAAGGTAGGCACCTTGGACACCCTGCACGACGTTCACACCTCCGTAAATATCACCCGGGTGATGTTGCAACGGTGGCGAATGGTGCACTGGAACAAATACATTGGAACCAACCTCTTCGGAGGCGATATTTCCGCAGGATACTCACTTTGCGTTTTCACCTTGCCGCTGCAGTGCTTCTTCTGTCTAGCCCTCGAGTTCTGGAACCATACTTGAGTGACCCTCTTGCTGAGACCAGTGACGTGGGCTATCCTCTCGAGATCCTGACCATCCGGGTTGCTGTCCAGCTGGAAGTTGGCCTGCAGGACGGATAGCTGTTCCTCTGTGAACGTCGTCCGCACCCTTTTCGCTTTGTTCGCTTTACCGCCCTCGGAGTCACCGTCCTCGGATGAGGAGGTGTTGTTGCCTTCGACAACGTCTAGGTAGTGGGCTTTGCACAGTAGCCTGGCATCGAGCAGCGCAAATTGTTCGCCGGTCGAGAGCTGCCGCGAACAAGCATCGCAGGCGAAACATGCCAAGTGGTAGACCCGCTCCCTGGCCCTTCGGACCCAGTCCCCGGCACCCACGCTTCTACCACATTTCGCACATTTTGCACCGAAGGCCCTGAAATGATGGAGAATGTTCTGGTTACTGGTTGCAGCGTCGACAAGGAAGATCGACGGGAAATAATCGAGTTCCTTTTGATCTTCTGGTGCATTCAGAGCCCCGAGAAGTTGATAATTATCTTCGTGTTGATGAGCGAATGTCGGGGAGGTCTCCGACCCGGTATGGTCCTATTGAATAATAAGCGCGCTGGTGCAGCGGTTATAATGGAGCTTGAGGAAATAGAATTCCGTGAGTTGAGTAAAGGCTGGGATTTAATTCCCTGGTGAGTTATAATACCCATTACCAAAAAACAAATGAATAAATTAGGGCGGGGTTCGGTTTGTTTGGTAGCCGGTTCCCCGGGCCCCTAGAGATTTATGGATACGCGCCGGTGTTGCATCTCTGCAGTTCGGTATACGGGCGCGAGTGTGTACGAGAACACCTTCGAACGGAGGCATGTAGGTACACGGAAACCGGGCGCCACTATTTATGTAAATGCACAAATACTCGAAAGATACAACCCAGATTAAGAAGGCTCGGTATACCGGCTCGGCTGAAGGCTCCTAGGCGTGCCCCTGCTCACCAAATTAGCATAACCAATACTCCGAGTATTGGTATCGCCTCTGCCTCAAGGGGCTTTCGTGACTGGGCGTCGGTATCGACGGTCTAATTATTCCCAAGTCACCCGGTTTATCATACATGCATACCTTTCCATACGATGACGAGAAAATGCATACCGCAGCATCGAGATCTTCGTTATTCGAAGGAAAAACCAACGAATCATTAGGGGGGCAGTGCAGCGTTCATTACACATCGAAAACTTGCTTTTTTTAAATTTTTTTATCACTTGTCGTAAGGTTTCAGACATTCGATTTTATCTCTCGACGTTTCACTGTCTTCGGCGAGCAATTCTTCATGGTGTGAGTGAGGGAAACTGAGAAAAAAAAATCCTGTGATAAGTTACGGTCAGTTATCGAAATTTAGCGACAATCTGGTCACTCTTTCGCTGATAACTTGATCCAAAAAATTTTCTTTTCCAATTTCCCTCGTTCAAGCGATGAAGGATTACTCCTCGAAGAAAATGAGACGTCGAGAGACATAATCGGATCAACCGCGTGCCTGAAATCCTTACGACAAGTGATTTTTGAAAAAGTCAATTTTTCAATAAATGATTTTTGGATTATAACGACTGCGATTCTGGTTCGACCCGGAGAAAATATGATACTTCCACAAAGTTTTTATCGAACGATCCCACAATAGTTACTGCAATATCTTGTTCACACGATCGCAGCATGACAATGAACCCTTTAAGATGACAATGAACGTGGGAGTTGGAATAGGACTTTTTTCCGTTATTGGCGATTCGTTTCTCTCTTCTCCATTTACGCTTCGACTCTTATCCCTATTATGCATGAATGGCTAGCTGTATTCAGAGACCTGGCAGCGGAGTCTAAAGCCAGAAACCCGCCCCCATGTAGGTGACTTGCCCAGTGCGAACACGGGCAAGTCACTGTCGACCGTGATTACGAGGCAAATTCCTTTCGTCTGCGTGCCCCAAAGTCAGCAGCCACAAAATAGTCTTGATACGGATGCGCGATCTACTCTAAAAAAATCTATACGGAACCCGTTTATTTTCCGCAATACACCTGGAACTCGCATCTCCGATGCATGATACTAATTGTATTAAATGGAAGTACCAGAGGACGCTACATTAACCAGAAAGAAGAAGCCTCTGAGAGGAAGTGTGAGCAAGTGTGAGGCAGCATGTTGGTACATTAATCAACCCGAGGCCCTCGGCGACGAGCACTTGGGTCTTCGGATCTTTGTGAGATCAGCCTACGCCGCTTTAACACGGTACATGGCATAGCTCTGCAGCAATAATAGACGAAAGTCTATCGCGTGGAAGGAGAACGACGAGTTTCTACTATCGGAGTCTGAGAAGAAATCTCGCCGTTGGATCCAAGCGATGCGCTAATGATTCAGAAAAACGTGCAGTTTGCTCGTTTTTTCAAAAATTCTAGATAAAAAACTAAGGCGAGTCAGGTTTGAGAGGAGATGAAAATCCGTCTGTTTTGACAAGAATGACTACAGTCTCTGAACCCGCACACATGCCAGTGTCTATTTTGTTTCTGCCTCGTCACGTGTGGCTTGATCTCGTAACACGGACTCCGCGCGATATCGAACCATATCTCCTGGGATAAATAACTAGACCCCAACAGGGAGCCAGATATCGGTTATAGAAGTGTCACCCGTCCCGGGGCTAAGCTCGACAAATGATTATTTGTCAGACGTATGTTTCGGACGCGCAATACCCCCCGTCTGCCAGCTCCCGCATGGTAGCGACCAGCTGTCTTCTTAAGACGATCGTATTAAGCCGATCCCGGTGTACCTAAGACTGCAGGGAGTGCAGTGGCACCGATACCAGAGCCTCCTGTAATCTACGCCAGCGGATCATCCTGTCAGAAATCCAAACAAATTAATCGATATTTGGACGCTCGGGAGAACCACAGGAGCTGATGGAAGCCTCCAACACGAAGAAGGACTTCCAACTTTCAAAGACTTCCAAGGACTTCCCAAGCGAATGGAACCTCGGACCTGACATGACCCTGTCGATTTTTGTGGAAAAGTGTGAATCACTCACATGGCGTAATCGTGCCTGCAGTATAGACGCATTCCCCTCAAAAAACAAGAGTGCTGGTCATGAAGGGGCCTGGCACAGGCGCAACACCTGAGACACCTCGAGTGCCAAGTTCGCCCTCCCACGCAGAGGACCGTTCGCTCTTGTACGCGGTCTCCGCAACCACCACACTCCATTAGCCTGTCCATGTCCATGTCCATAGCATCGTTGTCGCTGTTGTTGTTGTTGTTGGTAGTGGTGGTGTTGTTGTTGTTGTTGTTGCCTTTCAGACTCGGACAGGAAGTGGTGTCCGTGGACTCTGAGTCCGTTTCTATCTCCGTCTGTAATGATAATTAATTAGTAGTAACACGTCCACGAATCTATCGGAAGATACTGTACTTGGACATAGTGTACGCTGACTGATTAATGAAGATCGAATAATTTCGGGTCTTATTCTGCTCGGGTGAATCTCTCGACGGTTTATTACGGGATTTACTTCGTTTTAAGAATTACATAAGTCTGATGAATATTTAGGTTTAGAAAGGCGCACAAATTAACGAGGGGGCTACTCGCTTAGCTGACCAAGAGTAACATTCTTTCTGTTACGAATCGCATTGAAGCGAATTTAGCTGAAATCATTCGCGAGGGAAAAATATATGACCGTCCGACAGACAAGAACAAAATATTCAATAATTGAAGAAATAATTATTGGAGGAATTCGAACAATGTTCGACGATACTTAACAATTCCAACTGGTTGGAACTATTCATTGAGTCTAATTTAGAGAAATAATTAATCCCAAGTGTTTTTTTGTTCATTTTTCAGTATTCAAAGTTTCGAAATCTTAGATCAAATTAGTGTCGAATTTGTTATACCTGATTCAAAGGAGATGTTTGACTTGTTAGAATTTGGTGGATATTCACTGGTATAATGAAATTGACGATAATTCACGTTGATTGGATGATTATTGAAATTGTTCAAGATTTCGGGGGGAGAATTGTGGTTGTAGGAGTAAAAATAGAAGCTTTTAGTAAATATGATACTTCTTGGGAAAAGTATTTCACGATCTACAAAATAACACGATACAAACAGTATAAAAATAAATCTTCAAAAGCCACTTTGTTGGTCACAGTTATGTCAAAAGTAGAACCATTTTTAAGTACATACATAAAACTCTTCAAGATTTTGTCAGATTTTGAACAATTTCTCAACTAATATTATTAGAATTTTGAACTCATTTCAATGCAATTTCATCATATAGTTAAATACTCGGTTTCCCTGATTGAATTGGAGCCCCCTGCACACTCAAGATTCGAGGGATTAAGGTAATTGTGAAAATCTCCTGAACCGATGCGAAGGTAATAAATTATCGGGATACTCTAACTAATTATGACGTTGATGAACTATTTACGTATCTATGAAAAAAATGATAGGCACGAAACGATAATGAAATCAAGATTTTCTCAATGAGTTTATGTAAATATATTTTCGATCATTGAATTGCCTGAGACGAACTCGTAACCCCATCTCATCTACTTTCTTCACCATTTCAAAACGTGATCTTGGATGATGTGAATTCCTCACAGATGTTCTAAAGTGGAGAATAAAGACAATGATCGAGTCCGCGCCGGGTCCGGTTAGGGTAATTAAACGTAATTGAATTAAGAATTAAAATTCTATCGAGCCAGCTCACGCACGGTCAGATAAACCAGTTTGCGGCGGTACCGCACGGCTATCAAGACGCTCAAATCTCAATTAATAATAAGGAATAAAATGTAATATAAAAAAAGAATCAATGACCAAAAAGGTGATAAATGATCGTTAGCGTCTGAGTTACACGCATCTCGTGCAGCGAGCCAATGAAAAATACCGATGGGCCTTATTCACAGAATAATAGCGGCTCCGCACAGACGTTATATCACAACTTCCGCGATTCTCATTCATCAGGAACGACAACTTTTCCCAATGCTGATCCGCAACCCTTAGATATATACACAAAGAACTTCTGCACTGTGAGATGAACGGAATAAATCGTTGAGTACTCGTACGGATCTGTGGCATTGATTGTTAAATTGCATCGCAGCCAGGAAGTGGTTGGGCATTGTTCGTCTCCGCGGGGAATCAATGTGTTAATTACCCAATTAAATCTCCTGCCTCGAAGACGATGATTTATAACGAACTTTTACGGTACATGTGAAATGGGTGCTTTGCACGGTGAGTGGTATTCGCTGGCGTTTCATTCGCAACGCTATCACGTATCCATGGGAATTAATCATCGCATCGGAGTTCATAGAAGCGAGTAGCAAGCATCAAACTCCGGAAAGAGTCGAACCGAGTCAAAAAATGAAAATCAGAAGTACATCCTGAGATGTTACGGCATTTAAGGTTCTTCAAACCGTTTCCTCAACTCGAGCAGGTCATTTTTGACGTTATAATTACTCGCCGAGCGGCCTCATAAGGTAATAACAACTATCCCTAATAGGACAACCAATTGATTTATGATGCGAAGGAGGCGTTGAACTCGGTTTGATTTATGCGTTCCTCTACGGATCGTGGCTCGAAAGAATCTTCGCCTCGATCACCATCCGCCCTTTGCGTCGATAAGAATCCTGCGCATTTGGTGGCGCTTCGAATATAGGAGAAAACTACGTTGCTTTTATGACGTCTTCCAAACTTTACGACTGTTCAACAGCCGTCAAAGTCTCTTTCGAAAAGGGTAATTTACCACAGACTGGAATGTGGCCCTAAAAACTAGAATCGTCAAGTTCGCCTTCATACAAGATGCAAATCGCTTCGATTACGGTAGCGCTTAAATCTTCGAGATATTAGGGATCCCGACGATTGCTGGAGAGCCAAATTTCAAGATGACTCATCACCGCCATATCCATCTCCCGAAGCACCACGAGGCACAGGATATATCATGAATAATTTTCCGAAAAAAAAGGTTCTCCGTGATCGCTTCTCGCTCAAGACCCGATGATCCAACTATTTACTCGCGGTTATTTATACTCTCCGATCTATAAGCCGGTCGGTTTGGGTCGGGTGTGAAGAAAGCAATCAGCAGCTAATCAATAAGAATAATGGCAGCGATCATTTGTTTGCGGTCTCGCATGGCGGATCGCCTGACGAGACGAACGACTGAGAAGTGAGAAATGATCAGGTCAAACGAATCCGTGGCGGAGGTTCATCCGCGTATGCGGCTTCCGTCGATCGAAATGTCAAGACTCGGACCTCTCCTGGTGTACATTACACAGCGGTGCTCGACTGATTAAAAGAAATAATGGTGGGCTTGGCACCAGCCGCAACACTCATTTTCGGGATACGGAGCCCACCCCGTTCACTCGCTCCGCGGTGATTGACTCGGGCCATATTCTATACCGATAATCATTCCTGGTGCCCGGTTAGTTTAAGACACGAAATCTTTAGACCGAGGTTACCATCCACTTGATAAAGTGAACGATTAATCTTGGCCCCAACAACACGCTGATGAGTTTCAGCTGTCGTACGAGCGAACCACAAAACTACCTCGTACTGCACTCGAGTAGCCATATTTTTCAGTCACACCGTCACTGTTTCCGTGTCCAGATGGATATCTACGTGTAGCTGTTCACACAAGAGCAACAAAGATGCGTTATCAGGAGTGAAGATTAGTTCTGTTCTGACGGTGATGAAGATCGATCATCCTGCATCCACCCGATGTGATCTCCGACGTGGTTGCGCTTCTGCACGCGACTCACCTTCATCTTCAGATCCAAGAGTGGTCAGTGTCCCCGAAGAAGATGGTGATGCTGAAAGACGAGAGGGACGCGTTGGTCACAAAACAAATCCGTTGTACATTATCACTGTATGTCACTGTGTTCCTTGCACAAGGTGTGTGCGTGTCAATTGTTTGTCGCCACTTTGACGATCGTCAGTATAACTTCATGCTGATGGGGGGGTTGTGGACACGGGAAGACTGAACTTTCGAACTTCGGGTCTTCGGGTTCCCTGTGATGCGGCTCAGAGCGTCGCTCGGCAAAGACTACTGGTCCGAATAAGACTCGGCGTATGTCCTGGCCCCCACCACGGTCCTGGACCGGTTGAGCCACACAGGGAGCCGCGGGGATCGGTTCCGAGCGGTTTTAACCGTGGGGTAAAAAGGGGGGAAAAACCGAATCAAAACGATAAAATCCCGCTCTTTCAAGGCTCCGCCTATTCTCCCGCCTTCTAGTCCACCGACAAACTGATCCCCCTGGTTCCGGGGCACTCCTCTCCTCCAACGACTACGAAACCTCTGCGCTTCGAGACAACGCACGCCAAAGTTTTGTCTCTGGCTCGTCATCAACCCTCCACACTCTCACTGTCCGCGATAAAAAAACAAAAATATTATTCTTTACTCGATCGATTGAAATTATAGACTCATTTTTTAAAGATTTCTTAGATTTTCTGAGCTTAGGACTCTTCAGTGTAGAATTGGAAAGACTGCAGGGAAAATAAAAAATTTAGCACAAATATTTTGCAATAAAAATCTGAATTCTTGTAACCCGGTTCGTCGTCATCGCCCTAGTCCGATGAAAATGAGTAAATATTGGTGCATGGTTAGGATTAGCGAACAAGGTTTTCGAGAGCAGTGCCTTCTAGATCCGAATTCACCGAGCTGACACTTGGTCAGAGTTTCATTTCCAACGTTTTTCACTTTTTTTTCTTACAAAACAGTGTGGCTTGAGCAAAATGTCACAAACTGGAGCCTCATTCCTCTGGCAAGTGCCAAATTACACATTTTCAACGAAAATCATTCCCGTGTTTTGAGGTTAGAAATACTTCGTTACATCGCGAACGAAATATCGTAAAAACCGTCATTCTGCTTCACTTTGAACTGAAGGGTATCCAGAATTTTTTTTACTCAAAAAATCGATTTTTTCGTATCTTTTTTGACCCCAAAAAATGAGTCTTTCTGGAGCCAATCATCAAAAATGGACGATGATTAAACGCAACCATGCAGACGTGTCTGTGACAGTTCTTTCATTGTCAGATGTTGAAAACGAAAAGCGCCATAATCTATTCGTTATTTTATCTCACTTTTTTTTCACAGTCTTACAACGTGCAGTTTGTACAGTTGTCGTCTGATCAAACAACGATTAAGTTGTACCCAAATGATCGTGTTAAACTCTTTTATAAAGCGTAATTTATATTTGAAAGAATATAGAAAAAAGAAAAATTATCGTCGTATGGGCGATTATGTGATAAATTTTGATTTTGATAGCGAACTTAAACATGGCGATAAAATTTCGAGTAACAAAACTAAACTACACCGGGCAGCGTAGGCTAATACAAATATTTAGTACTTTATAGGTTATAGTAAATAAAATAAATCGAGTCCCAGACTCTCGAAGGTGGGGCATAAGAAAATACCTATGTGGCCTCCAATTTCTTTTGGTAATAAAAAAATTCGATCCGCCCGGTCTCCTACGACTTCTTCGCGTAGCCCATGGAACTCTTGTTATGGCAGTGGGGGTTTTGGACGGTAAGAAAATCCCCTGACATAGGACCACTTTCTGTCCAATCGTGACAAAGCTTAGGTCTAGTTTATGTCCGTGTCGTCTACGCATAGATTACCGTATAAAATGTAAAATGAGAAAATAAATATAACTCGTCCGAGTAAAAATTTTGTGCCTAGATGCCACTCGGACGTTTATGTATCTTCGGCTACACGCTCAAGGCGTGTCAATTTTTATACCTTATTATGGAGTGTGCGATGAAGAGGACTACGCGACGCGGTTATAGGGTAAAAGAAAGGAACTTACACAAAAGGGCGAAGAATTTTTATGATAAAATAGCAAAGAACAGGAAATAAAGGACCCGGGTCCCTCGCTCTCACTCCGTTCCCTTCGAACCTAGCGTCATTTTTGTTTGGCCCAATGGCCCCAAGCTCTGGCCTCTGTCCCTGTATCTACACGCTCATCTTTATAGTGCAATGTTTTATTTCTATTTGGATGAGTTTGGGACCAGCTCTCCAGCTCCTTCGAGGGCGTTTTTGGGCACCTGTTTGTATTCCAAATAACACCTACGCATAAATCATGCCCCTTTGGACGGACTTCGGTCATTTAAATTCTATCCAAGAATTTATAACCACAACGATGAACGGTATCGTTGTGGGGCTAATTTTCTCAGAGAAAACGCGAAAATTTTCAAGATACGGATACGTTCTTCTTTTTTGCATCTCGCAGAATAGGCGGATAATTGGAATTGATGGGAGGAGCAGTTAAAAAAACTGTACAAGATGGTGGCAAAAATCTTCTACAACGCGATACATTACGGTGTAAAACGAGGGTCTGCTAAGTGACGGGGTGATGCTGGACCGATTATTATCCCGCAACAGTCACAGTTGGCAAGAGTCTAAAAAGTTGTGCCGTTTTGGAACGAAGAATTCTTTGAAGACAGCAGTGCTGAAGCATCTGCTAACGCCCCGGGGGGCACATAGAACCCAGAAGGAACTGAACCAGTAGGCTGAAGTTCACTAGTCTGAGAGTTCACACCTTCCCCCATCCATACACGATGGTTAGGGTCCGGATTAGACTCTTGTTCAGTCTTCGCCGACTGGGGTTCCTCCAGGACCAACCCTCGAACTATCAACCCGCCCCAACAGACCAAAGCAGAAAGGACAAGTTGCGGTGGATCGCGTTCTCAGGAATATCATTCCTGGCTCCTTGTTTCAATTGTTACACACTGCGAGATCTGCTGTTTCTTTTCATCATTCTCTTTTCCCGGAACAAGGAAGACTAAGAATAAGAAGTTGAAGCGAATAGAAGTCGAAATGTATCACAATCTGTTATTTGTTTCTTCGGAATGAGAAGCAGAAAGAGTCTAGTAAATTTGGAACCACATAATATCGTTACGAAAACAAATGTCGGGTCATACGTATCCAATTGTTGGTCTTGCGTCGGGTCCACAGGCCCACACCTGTGGGGGTTCCCCTGAGTCCTGACTCGGACCATTAGTAACGCTTACCGGGCATAATGCGAGAAAAATGGTAGTCGAATTATTCTAGTGGACGGATAACTGGACTCGGGACTTTCGGATATATCGGTTTCGGCGCGAGCCGCTGCGGGGATCCCGAAGTCCTTTCGGTTGGGTTACATGATTTTAATATCCTGCAGCTACACGTAGACAAATTTAATGTCGATTTTAAGGTCCTGTTCGGCGTCTGCTTGAGGAAATGGAGGAAATAGATATTCGCCTCGTTTGCTTCTTTCATTCCATTTTCGAAACCGATACAATTCATTGATATGATAATACGAGGTGACCTGCGAGAGCCCTTCCCCATATTCCCAACCTCCCCCCCTCTCGCATTGAATATAATAAAAAGTTGGTCCTCCAGGCATCGGGGAATTTATGTATTTCTTAGACCCACGGTGGAGTCCTCCGCGTGTTTATTGTTGACGCCCGAATATGAGAAATTTTAATAAAAGAATACAAATTTAAGAAAGCAGCGTGACATGTCACTCGATCTAGTTTCTTCTACTCGGTTAGGTCTAGTCGCCTGCTGTGCAAACACTGACACCACCGGAGACCTTACGGAAAAACTGAATATTTCAACAGTTATACTTATATACACTTTGAAAATTATCTTTTATTCTTTATTTTTACACAGCTTTGCTCTTTCAGCCGTATACATCCACCTTACACCGGAACGTTCGTCCTCGTTTATAATATTTACAATATTTTTTTTATTTATCCACATGCATGATCATATTTACACATGAGACAATGAACGGCATAAACAACACGTTATACAGCTGTATTTGTATACTTGTTGCCTCTTATAGATCGTTGGCGACATTAATTCTAACATCAATCTCGCCGTTTCAAAAACTAAATTCGACAGCTCACTGTGAACTAATTAAATTCCTCACATCACACAATTACTTAGCCGTTATAATAACACGACACACCATGTAATGCTACAGTTGTTCATTATTTGCTCTTGATATTACGACATGACACACCGGCCAGTGAACATTCAATGATTTGTACATAAGGTGTCGCAGGATAATCCCCGGACACTCTTATACAGACATTCGGCATTATCCGGGGGTTCGGATTCCGGCGTGGATACGCTGGGTCATTTTAGTTGTAATCTTATTTCACTCACGCTTTGAGCACATCTGTTGTGATACGGGATTTGTACAGGTTTTTTTTTCTGGGTGAAGAGAACCTACATGTAGGAGTTTTATTGGAAGAGCGAAAGGTGTGGGAGTGTAATAAGGAATCGGTGGAGGGTGTCGTTTCAGAGTTGGTTGGGTTGGGTTTGGATGATAACGAGCGGATTTGCAATCACGGCTACATTGTACGATCCTGCTGTTAGCTAACTTGAAGAGGGATGAAACTCAGATTCTCGAGATCACAGAGTCGCGCGGAAGCTCACTACGTAGGTACTGATCATCCCTCTCACTACGAGGAGGGAGGAATCTTCCAAAGGAAGTCAGACCAGGATCCTGAAATTACTTGAGAAGTACAGATATAGGCACCCTGCTATAATACCCACATCAAAATTTCACCTACGTGGCGCAAATCCACGTTTCTGTATCTTGTCTTATAGCTTAGATTAGGTGAGGTGCAATACGTACCCTAATATACTTCTACAAACTACTGAAAGCTATGGAAATCTTACGAGGAACGATTGAAAAGGAGGAAATTAGGATAACGTTTGATATTTGTTCACACTCTCTAAATTTGAATCAGTGAATAGTCACTGATGCCTCCAGTTATAAGTATACCACTGGAAATCAGTGAAAAGTCACTAATTTATCCAGTGAATTTGAATCACTGATTCAAACAGTGAAACTTTCACCGATTGAATCAGCGAAAATTATTGGTTCTTATATATATTTGATCCGGTTGAAGATATTCTCGAAACGGAAAGACACATATTCGACACATTTTTGTTTCGCGAGTCTTTATTGCAAGTAAAGAAAAAACAGACTCCTAACGCAGATGAAACTTCTCCGTCTCCCATCTCGTCGGAGCGAGCCGAGACTGGACGCAGTGAGAAAACCTAACCTACCAAAAGTATCAGAAATTCAATGTAAGACAGTGAACAGCAATATTCACACAATTCATTGATTATTTGCAACTAACAAGCCAAATTGTGAAGAATTTTATAAATCCGCATTTGTACTTACGTTGTGATTTTTACTGAACAGTTCACGTGGTTGAACCGACGCCCAAATCAGCACGCAGCATATGAACGCGAACGATTTGGCGGTTAGTAGGCAGCTCCATGGCGGTTAGAGACTCGGCGCACGCGGCGCCCCTAGCGTTCGTCACAAAAGTCACTGACGAAACAGTGAAGTTATGCACTGGTTTAGCAGTGGTAAAATTACTGCTGAAATGAACTTTACTGATACTCCAGTGAAAAAGGGCTCAAGTCACTGATTCAATTAGTGAAATTTTCACTGATTCAAATTTAGAGAGCATTTTCTCATCTTTTGATAAATTGCAATAATTTTAACAAAGTTTTGCTATTATATTTTCAAAAAAATTCTCAATAATATCCGTATATTTAGCTAAGCTTTAGCAAAGTCTCAGAAATTAGTGTCGCAGCACTCAGATTTCACCTAAGTTCGTATCTTTATCTCACAAGAATTGATGTTTGTATCGTGTTCGAAGTTGTAACTGGGTGACACTGAATGAGACATTCCAAGACAGAATCTCAATTCTCACGCGTGAAGAAACATAAATGCCTCCAAATTTTGATACCCACTTCAATATCCGTGGAATGTGTGACGACATCGAGTTCAAAGGATTATCCAAGTCGCTTTGAGGTCGCAGGTCAGCTGTAACGTTACGTGCCTACCTGTCTGCAGACGTGAGCCTGGCCTGATCTGTTTTCATAGGTCAAAAGGAGGATCGAATCTCCTATTGAAAGCAACGTGTGGCATATATCTCGCACACTTGCTCAATATTTATATTAAAAATTCCCCAATTTTTACAAACCTACGAACGATGCTCGGGAGGAATTTCTCCAGCCATATCAAAGCCGGGTGAAGCTACCTGTTCCCACGAGCCAAAAATGTGGTGCACCTCGTCTGAAGTGAGGTGATATTTACTCGGGGGAACTGAATTAACGTATACAGTTGACGTATCGGCGTGGGATCCGGGAGGACATGCGGCGAGGGGTCCGGATTGACGCATTAGATGAAAGAAGAGCACCGAGGATTCACCGGTCGAGCGTAGCCATAACGTTGCGTAATACGGGACGCGTGGCGGCGACGCATTGCGCCGGAAACTAACCGGCGGCACGCGACACCCGGTCCCGTGGTTTAGGTTTAACTCAGTTGCCGTTTCCGCCCCGCACTCGATGGCTTCCCGGGATTCTTCTCGGTTCCTCGAGTATCAGGCCTTGAGGCATCGCGTGTAGGGCCTCAAAAGTTACGTATATACCTATATAAGTGGGTCCTACGGGCCCCCGGTGGGCCCCGTACTATAACGCATTGTCGTCACGACGGGGAGGCGCTGCCTCCTTCTGTGCGGCTGCCTCCGTCGATTAGTTTTGCCCAGTGAAACGATAATCGGATCATTCTTTCCCTACGGATCGGACGGCGAAGTCGATCGCCGACGATTCTTCCCGTGTGACTTTGGGTACCCCAGTACCCGGCTGAATTCGCGCGGATGGATTCCAATCAATTTTTAGCATTAGCTTAGCATTTCTGTACACACTAGATTTTAAATTCGCACGATTCAACAAATTATAAATTTTTATTGATATGATATCTAATCAATTGGTGTTTGTTTCTTTTACTTGTTTTGTCTCTCTCTTCCTTTCATTTTTGTTTTTGAACAAAGATTTTTGTTTTTCATCTGAAATCTGAAAAGCAAAATGAATTTTATTTTTGTGTTTGCAATGTATAATCTTGTAATGTTCATTTTTCGTCGACAACGATACGCACTGAACGGGCATTAATTTTGGGTCCTGTAGGAGGAAAAGTAAGAGCAAGACGTCCGAGACCGAAAAATTATTGAAAATCAGCGCTGGCGTTTTAGAGGTTCCATTTTTTCTCGACTAAGTATAGAGCTGTGTCGTACCCACCTGAATGAAACCCACCATATGAAAAAAGGCTTCGAGATTCCCTTCAATTTTAAGACCCCTTATCAGTAGAAAAAAATTAAAAACCACAATATACTTCCACCACTTTCTTTTGTTTTTCTGTTTTTCTTTGCATACCAATAATTCGCAGCTTCCTCTAATATAGGGCGCACGTTTTGGCACCTGGGAAGTCGTTTTCGAGCATTCTTCAGAGTGTCGTATGTGAGTCCCCCCTCCCCCTATTTCTTGTGAACCAAGTTTCAGCCAAACCCCCAAATCGACTTCGATGAAATTTTCACTCCGAAGATCTGCAAATTTCTTTAAATACCCGAACCGAGTCTTCTCTTCGTCAATTTTTATAATAAAATAGCGGGTACTAAAATACAGTCTATTGGCTTCGAACCAACATTTTAATAATTCTCTGAGATTTTGACACGATGAGCTTTTTTGCTAAAACGTACTGATTACTTCTGCTCCGAGGATTAATCCAAAAACAATTGAGTATAATGATCTGTCGGGACCGTACCGTTAATAAAAAAAAAGTAGGCAAAATTATCTGGTTTGTTCTTACTTTTGAGGACCCAAGAATAATTAGTAGGTACGTTTGTAACATTTGTAACCGTTACGTATACCTTTATGACGAAAAGTAAAATTATTGTGACGCCATTTTTTAATGCAGCAACAAACGCCGAAATATTAAGCTTCACTCCCGTTGTTTAATACCGTTGTTTCTCACTTTTGAACCACTAGATGAATGTCTGCACACGCGGTTGCATATTCAACGTGGGTGGAATTTACCCCGGGGTAAACAAATTAGCAAGTTATATTAGATCGGAGTATGTGCATGAAAAAACGCGAGCCGAATCACTCGGTATCTTAAAAGTGATTCGAAGAAGGCGTCGAGTGAAGCAACTCACATCAGAAGTCCGAATTTCAACAGCTACTCACCATCTTCTGAAATCTTCGAAAAAAAAACAAAATTTTCTTCACAATCTTTTAGGAGAATTTCCTGTGGAATGAAATTCCTGAGATTCCCAGGTTTTCCCTGTCTTCGTCTGTATGCAACTTTGTACAATCGCCGGTGGTGTAAGTGCCGAGGTGGTAGATTTCTTATTTAAAAATATGCAGGAGAATGGATGCAGTTTCCATGTCGTGGGCTTTCAGCGGTGCCCATAAATATGATAAGCTCCGCAAAGATAGGTGCGAGACTCTTTCGAGGACCCTGGGTGCTCGTTGGTCGTTCCTTGGAAAGAGAGACCGCTTAATTATACCATTTATACGGACCCGTAACCGCGAATTCTTCGATATCGAACAAAACAGAAGAAAATAAGTCTTGACATCCTACTTTACTTCCTTCAAGTACGGATTACAATGGTTTCTCCGAGCTGTTACATACCGTACACTATGAGCAAAGTAAAATGGATGCCGAGGCAGACCTGCACGTTGATCGATAAGAGCGTCGGGACGCTGGGCGTGTCCGCGTCTCCGCGACCCGACGCCGGGATGCGCGTCCCGTCGTTATGACGGCGGAGTTTTTTCACTATTTTTTTGCAAACACCTGCAGGTGGCCCGTGAACGAAATTGAATCAGCGTCCCTGGAATTCCATCAAACTCTCGAATGTCTTCCCCACATATTTGGTATCGTGCAGATCTATGAAAGAGACGAATGTAATCTGCACGGATATCGTTGCTCCACATATTTGTGCTCCAGTGTGTGAACGGGATCAGATGATAACGTTGAATAATTAGTAGTAGGTCGAATCTGCAGAAACCTGGGAAACGGCTGAAGGAGCGTAACCAGATTAGACGGGTCTCTTAGCGGATGGGTGACTTTCAGCAAGGCCAGCGTAAACCGAAATCCAATTTAATCTTAGAACTAATTGGATGACGCCTACGGTTACACGCCAAATTAACCAAGACGGAAGATCAGAACTGAGTCCGGACCCAGGTTCTCGCTCATAATTACTAAACGTACGTGTAATGCGTTGTGTACATCGGTCCAACTGCAGACTCAAAAGCACCGCATTTTACGCAGTTTTTTTTTTTTTTTGTTACGTCAGCAGGTTAAACCCCATTTACCATCTGTCACGTCCGTCTTAAATTCTGATCATAAACTCAGCTGCAGTCATCATTTCCACACGTTGATATATCGATGGATTGATTATCGATCATCATACATCAGCAATTACCCACGGGTTCTGGCTTTCTCCGGATCCTGATGGACTCCTGGGATCTAGACTGACCCCTCTCAGAAAAAAAGGCACCTTTGGTTGTTTGGCAGCACACAAACATACGATATGCATACTGCAGGCCAATGTGGACGTTGAGGCTTTGACGCCTGAATTAATTAGGTCTCCGAAGCCACGCACGCCATGAACCATGTCTGTGTTCGATCTGACCATGTGTGTGAATGATATAACGTTTGTCGGCGGCTGCAACCCCACCGTCAAAGCTGATATATCTTTGAGTTATAATGCTGCGTCAGTGAAGTACGATTGTGCTACGACCCCAGGATACCAGTTACCGACCACAACCTCTTACGACGTAGCTGAGAGAAGATGGTGGATTTCTTTGATTCAAGACTCCGATATTTCGATTCGCAGGATTCCTTCTTCTTCATTCATCGTCGACGAAAAATAAGGGAGTGTCGGCTACCAGTCTCGACACCCTCCAGCCTTTCTCGAGTTGAGCCAGTGCCTACGCGACGAGAATCCTTGATCTATGGTTTTGGCAGATTCCCAAATAGATGACAAAAAAAAAAAAAAAACTTTTCGCATGTTCTGCAGTGACAGACGATTGCAGGCTTTTGCAGTGAAGTTGAATCTCGATCCAAGGCAGGGCCTTTTCTTCTTTCAATGATTGTAGGCAAAGTATATGCACCCCGTGAAATTTTCACCCTGTGCCAAACGCAAACCCATCATTTTAACAGGAACACTTTTTTTCATGCTCGTATTATTATTGTATTACACGTTATAGAACGATGGTTGAAAGTTAAATGTTGAAAGGGACTTATGGGCTAGGTCTGGGGTTAATGGTACCCACGTACGTATACCTGCCCTCTGCCAACAGTGGGTTTAGGGGCGTTTTATTGACGTGTGTGAAATTTTAAGTTTTTCATTTTTAAGTGGTGGGTGGGTTCCCGGCATGCTCTCTACCCAACCCTTTCGGATAATATAACCTCGACCTTCTTGAATAACTGAATCAAAGTACCTAATGATAATTCTGCTTTATTATGCCTAGTTTCATCTGGTATTAGAAACTGTGCATTTTTTCTGTCAAAGTCTGGGTAACATGTAACATGTCTCATTTTGTATATGACAACTATGACAAAGATTGACGAATTTTTCTCCTCATGTTTCCCTTTTCGTTCTTCTTGCTCTAAAGAAATCCAGAGGTTCCTACTCGCCCTGTTTTTCCCCCTTTGCAGAATCACCAATCTCTTCTGATTATCGTCCTTCGCTGATTAAGAAGTGTAAGATTGGTCTGTGGATGAATGAGACCCTTGCAATAATCCCATCTTCTTGTAAAATATAGTGAAATTTTGAAGGGACCGAATAAAACTGATCATTTCGCTGTTTGTTTCGATTCGAAAAGGAATGAAGACTTCCGAGACGGCGAAGAAAGAGACAGGGATTTTATTTTCTGTGGTTACAACTTGCATTCAGATTTCCCTTGTACCCGTGTTCACCGATCTGTTAACAATAGAATTATCAATCAAGTGAGGTTCCCTCGGTCCTGCAGGGGTGCAGACTCCTCGCGCCCCTGCCAGCAGCATTACTCGGTCCACTTGCTGGCAGCCCTAAACCCTAACTCCCGGACCCGCGACCCTCAATTCCGTATCCCACACCCTCCTACCCAGTTAATCCTATTATGACCCGGTGTGGAACGGGCACGCAGTAGTTGTACACCCGTGTATATTTATTTATAGAGTTGTACGCCCGTCTCTGAATGAAAGAATAAATAAAAAGTAAATAAAAAAAATCAACCGAGTTTATTAGACGAGTGAAACTTTTTTTGCAAGGGGCTTGGATTTTCCAAAGAGCCTGAATACTTTGGTGGAAATTATTGCTAAACAAGCAATATAAATTAGGTTCCGTAGCCGATAGCATAAAGCAGCCCTGTAGATAGAGGGAAGTTATTATTCGATTATTGGGTAACACAGAAGCTGGAAACACGGATAAATGAAAAGAAACGAGTGAACGGAACGGAACCCCGACGCGTGGAGTCTCCCGAGACTAAATAAAACCCAGGAGATCTCTACCTAGTCGGAATTATTCATGAAAACAATTAGCAGAATATAAAAGCACCCGGAAAGGTTCAATCGATTGTGAATATCGCTAATGAGGGAGTAAGACCCCCGCCTCGGAAGGCAGCCGCGAGGCTCTTTTATCGTTTATCTTCCATCTCTCGTCGCGTATCTTTTTATCTTTTATCTCGCATTTATTTTCAACCCCGGGTCTCGGAACGCAGTCGGGTTAATTTGCGGCTCAAACGCGGTTTGACAGGAAGGAAGTTTGAAAATGAGTAACATTACGCGGAGAACAAGCGCAGAAAGTGAAAAAGGGGGAGATGCGGAACTCTTTCTTCTCATCTCCAATTCCTTCTAAAATTTGCATTCCGACTCACCGATCCTTTTATACTTCTCCGTGTAAATTAAAACCCGCATTTATCGGGGGTTAAATCCGCCAGTTTCATTTACTCGGGGTGTTAAGTATCCTCGATGACACAGATACGCGCGAACGCTAGAATCCGACATGTGCCACCGTGACCTGCGATCCCCTCCGGACCAGGATGCACCGCGGGGTGCGTGATGATGAGCGAAATGGCTAATACAAATATCCCTCGGGAACCCCTATCTGTTTCTAACAAGTGCTGGTGGCCTCAAACGATCGAGACCTACTGCATCGTGTCAGTCACTTCTTCTTTCGAGTAGACCAAGAAGAGGAAGATCCAACGACCCAAGTTTGAGGGCTAATTGCGTTACATATCGCGTGACTAATGACGGAAGGTCGTAAGCGCCAAAAAGGCGATTTTTCTGGCAAAAGGGCATATGAAATTTTTTCATTGCAATCGCTTGAAATAGTATATTTCGATACAAGAGGCCAAACGACCAGTGCGCAAGAAGCGAGTTTGTAACAGTCTTTCATATCATATTCATACATCAATGTAAAGAAAAATGTAGAGCAATCCTGGATATGTTTAGAAAATCTGAGTCATATTGCAGAAAAAAAAAATTATACGCTCTTTTGGGATTAGAAACAGAAAAAAGTTGTATAATGACATTTTGGAACGAATGTCTTTCTGGTCAAGGTTCAGAACACTTTTTGGGTGAACAGTATCGCCGGTTCGTTATGTACACCGACTGTCAGGTTCTACATGCTGCATGGGGTAACAATTGGTAACAATTGTTAAGCCTCTCTTGGTTACATTCGTGCTTACGGGCATCCCCTAGCTCCGTGTACGAGCGTAATCCGGTAAAAATGTAAATTTTCGCCAACCCCATAAATAAACGAATGTAAGTAGCACGTTCGGAACTCTGTCGAACGAACATCAATAAACGACTATTGCAGTGTAATGGGAGTCTGCAGTCGCTGCATATGCGCAACCCTTCGATAAGAGATTAATTCTTTCATCGTCAGTCTGAAACTCTGAACCACGTAGTTGGCCGCGGAGCAAATATCCACAGATGGAATCGTTCTCCCAATTAGACTCGACATCGGTATTATTACACAGTTGGCACCGATGTTCTTCTAATAGTCTGATCGATGCGAGCTCCGGAACCACGTACATGCTGCAGGATCTATAAATGGATTTGTTCTGTTTGTCGGTACTGTCACGGTCTCTCGAACCCTCCCCAAAATCTACAAACGTGTAGCAAACAACCAGAAAACTTCAGACTTGAATCAACGTTCGAAAATCAAACGGGATATAAAGTCCACATAAAGTCCAGTGGCTATCCAAGTATGTGATAGATAATGCTCCGAACCAATGGTGAGAATACTTTTTTATTTATAATCTATACAAGTTTTGCTACTAGACCCAATGATTAAAGTTTCCGCGCCAAGAAGAAGAAAAATCGCTGTGGATCTCATAAAGTTCCTTCTCTCTAAATTTGAATCAGTGAAAGTTTCACTAATTGAATCAGTGACTTGAACCCTTTTTCACTGGAGTATCAGTGAAGTCCATTTCAGCAGTGATTTTACCACTGCTAAACCAGTGCATAACTTCACTGTTTCGTCAGTGACTTTTGTGACGAACGCCAGGGGCGCCGCGTACGCCGAGTCTCTAACCGCCATGGAGCTGCCTACTAACCGCCAAATCGTTCGCGTTCATATGTTGCGTGCTGATTTGGGCGTCGGTTCAACCACGTGAACTGTTCAGTAAAAATCACAACGTAAGTACACATGCGGATTTATAAAATTCTTCACAATTTGGCTTGTTAGTTGCAAATAATCAATGAATTGTGTGAATATTGCTGTTCACTGTCTTACATTGAATTCCTTATACCTTTGGTAGGTTAGGTTTTCTCACTGCGTCCAGTCTTGGCTCGCTCCGACGAGATGGGAGACGGAGAAGTTTCATCTGCGTTAGGAGTCTGTTTTTTCGTTACTTGCAATAAAGACTCGCGACACAAAAATGTGTCGAATATACCATATTGTCTTTCCGTTTCGAGAATATCTTCAACCGGATCAAATATATATGTATAAGAACCAATAATTTTCGCTGATTCAATCGGTGAAAATTTCACTTTTGAATCAGTGATTCAAATTCACTGGATAAATTAGTGACTTTTCGCTGATTTCCAGTGGTATACTTATAACTGGAGACATCAGTGACTATTCGCTGATGATCAGTGACTATTCACTGATTCAAATTTAGAGAGTTGACTCTTCTCTGACCATTTTTCGGATTTCCTGACTTTTACCCGACTTCCCGGTTTTCCCTGACCAGTGGCCGCCATGGGAACAAAGGTGTTGACTTGAAATTCGATTTCTATTTTTCATGATGTGTCATCGTGGTGATTACCCCGAATCCCGAAGATGCGGAGACACAGATGTGCACGTAGCATACCTCTGCTCATGAACGGATGAGCATTGATTATGGCATCGGGATGATGATACGGGTAGAGAGAGGTTTCTAAGAAGGAAAATATCTTGGGTGGCTTTCGGGCCCCGCGTCCACGTTGAGGTGTAACCCATTACGGTGCAGTCGAGTCTCTTGAATCGTTGATTATTGACGCGTGGTAAGATTAATACGTCCGCGCAGTGCGTTCTAAGGACCGTGTAAAGCTCAACAGTATTTTCAGCCATACATCTTTCTGTCCAACGTCAGGGGGTTCATACCGTACGCGTAGGTTTTACTCCTCGTACGAGTGTGTGGATACAACAGCACCGACACACCAGAGAACTCCGGAGCGTAGAGTCACCTGCGGGACGCATCATGCCATCCATGGTATCCGTGGTCACAGCGTCATTTTCTCATGGAATACACAAGGTACTGGGTAGTGACTAGGCATTAAAGTCCGCCGCCGCCTTTGCCGCATATGAAACGAATAATACAAATATCTCATGGTATATGTCGTACCAAAACGGCTTGATCATTATCGGCGCGCTATTAATGATCGCTTTCTCGGCTGCTGGATCCCCAGGCGCGAAAGATATTCATTCCGCCGAATTAATCGATATCCGCGAAGAGAAATCGAGACCGATAGATATAAGGAGGATCAGAAGTGCTCGAATTCTCTATTCCGGTCGGTGAAAGAATGGTCTGGGCATTTTGGCGGCGCGGCCAAAGACTGCCGCGTGGTATCGACGAGCGATAATCTATAATCGACGTTCTCAAGTTATTATGTAATGAACCAAGCGATGGATGGCTAATGCAATCGGCTGGTAACGCTCGCAGTACATACTTACCATCTTCATGATACAAACAACGGACAGGTTGTAGATATAGACGCTTGACTGCCTGCCGTCAGATAAGACCGACAATATTCTTACGGGCGAGATTATCATCTTTGATATGACACTGCGGATGGACCACCAACGAACTCGTTGTCAGAACTCACCTCACTCGCAGGCTCCCAGAGACCTGATATCATTCGAGGTAAGAAATGGTCCACACTTGGACAGAAGAACGTCAAAATTAAGTATTTTATCTTCAATTCTTCTGGTTCAACCATGCATTTATGAAGACGACCTCGGAGTCACACCGAAGAGGTCCGGAGTAGCCAGGTCCCAGCTGAGTATAAAAGACCACCTCTGAGAGCGCTGGCGAACAATTTGCCAGTCACCATTAGGTGATCTTAGCACATTCGTCAACTTCATAACTCTATGTAGTCGACGTAACGTTGGTATGCGTACGGTAAGATTAATCGCGTACCTGGCCATCCAATCTCAGGATTACGGTTTACCAAAGCAGATATAATAAAAGGGCAGTCGTATCTAAGAATCGGCGGCTTCGATCAGTACCGTTATAGGTGAAGAGTGCTGTGATAGTCAAAGCCATTAATTCAACTACAAACAATTGAATATTCAATTTTTCACACTGAAGGAAACTAGTCTTTGCCATTACATTAGGAAAGTTGCGAATCGCTTGGTATTCCCTTAGCCATACACCGCGGTTGTAGCATTTTGGTTGATTGAAGAGCACGTGGCACAGAGAATTTCGAGAACTGCAGAGGGCAAAGGAAAATTGAATTTCCTCTCTCTCCACGGCGAACTTGCGGGTCTGTGAAGCGGTTCAAATGAACCGAATATAATTGACTGACCAGTACTCAGGGAACTGGGCTGGGACGCCCTAAAGCAGAGCCTGTACTGAGCTTATCACCTTTTCCCTTCAGTCTGTCCGACATCTACCACTCTGAGCTCCTGGAACACGAAAAATTCGAAAGAAACAATACAACACGAGAATTTCGAAAGCTCGCAGAATCTACATCCGCTTTTGTCAAATTTACTTCCAGTTGGTTAGTTACTTTCACAGTCTTTGGACAGGGATTGGCTTGTTGCTGGTGGTTCAGGTGTTTTCTCGAGGGTAACAAAGCTCCCTTATTCGTTATTCCTTATACGAGTCCTTATACGAGTACGAAAATATGTTCTGGTTCCCTGAAGCTCGCAGGCCGAAGGTTCCGGCATCGTGAGCATGGAGGTGGATCCGAAGACAATCAAAGAATGGAAACATAATTTAGGGTCATTATATCATTTGGCGGCCATTCTTGAAGATATCTTTAATGACGGGATCTGGGGTTCGTAAAAATTTCTCTCCTCTGATTAGCCGAAAGAGAGATTTTACTCCGGGTTTACGACGAGGGCGGTGACGCAGACGGTAGGGTTACCCCAATTTTTGCAGGATCTCCTTAATCAAAGTTTGATTGCCCTTTGGCGGGGGGCTGGGGGGTCGCATCTAGGTATGTGAAGTATTCGTTCGAAATTGAGTGCAGCAGGAGCTCAAGGAATAAGTTTAGGCAGACCTCTGGATCAGGACATCGCGGAGTGAGATTATAAATCAAGCAATCAACTGCTATAAAAGTCCGCCCACGAGATGAAATTTTTTTCTGAATCTTCGGAGGTTTTCCCGTTTCTTTTTCCTCCTTTTTCTCCCCGTTTATTCCTATCCGACTCCTTTTTATGCGCAGTGACCATTTACAAGCTGCACATATGTATCTATGGCTATATGAACGAGAGACGCGATTCGGCACGGTCAGCGGCACATACACCACGGACATTGTTGCCCCAACATAAATGCGTGCGGGGTTGACAATGATAAAAAGAAAACGAAGGCATCAACCATGTATATATGTATATGTATTATGTATACCTTCGCGTACCTGCGCTCTGTAGCAAAGGGGGTTTTAACGCACAATACCACATAAATCAGCGATCATCACGGTCGTAGGGCCCGGCGTCTTGGTAGGCTGCGTGACACGTGTCGCGCCCTTAGGACCGGGTCTGCGTTATGCACATATTTATATAAATTATCTACAGATTTTTATTTTCGCGGAGAATAAAGAGGGAGGAAGTTTGCTTTATCAATTCTGACTTTTTATTCACACGTCCAACTAAAGCCAACAAAACGTGCAACGTGAAAAGAAAAATGATGGACATACACAGGGATGAAACGTGGAACTTCGGTCGAGGTCATTAATTAATTCCATAATTGGAGCAGTCGGAGATTCGCAGTAAGCGATTAAATTTCGGAACGAATTCGACCGTCTGCAGTATGCTGTGAGAGTGAAAATAGACAATCCCAAAGTTCCTTCGGAGATAAGAATCTGCTTGACGCGGGTATATGGAAGGTACCTTTCTAAACAATATTTCAACCCGCATACATAATTAATTATATGAACGATGTGTGTAAGAAAAGGAGACCGTAGAAATTCGCACCAACGGCAGAACGAGGCGTTTATACGTATCTACGACTGCCTACATACATATTAATTATACACAGTCGAGTCCGAGCGTTGATGTATGTGTAGGTAGAGGTATAGAGGGAAAGATGAATGCGACTATGCATAATGGTACGCGAGGTATAGCTACGCGTATGCAAAGACGGACCCCTGTGCAGCGAGTCCAATTTCTATACGAAAGGCACATTCGGCTTCGGTATCCTTTTCGCATTTGCATTTGACTTTTGAAAACACTTTTCAAGCTATGACCTTAATTTTATTTTAAATACCAACACTATCCCATCCGGAGACCGAAAGGGCGCTGCGAACTAGACAACGTGCAAAGTAAACATGATTTTTTTTCAAATTCATGAGCAAGTTCGAGAAAGTTGAGTATTCGAGGCACTTTAGACTGTTGTCAAAATTGGAGATAAAACTCGAATGGGCAAAGAATCAGTGGCTTCTACGATTCCAGTTTCAATGACTTTTATTGTGATAACTAGGATAACGAAAACGGTGTCTCTGAATCCCTCATTAGGAATTCTTATCAGCAACACGCGTCCACCCCAACAATCGCGATTGAAGAGATTGAGATTCTGAGTCGAGAGACAAAACTAGATGAAATTAAATGAAATCCAGAGTTTCGCGGAACCCGCTATCAACAAAAGGGCTTGATTAATCCAGTAATTATAGCAATCATGTAATCATCATCTCGCATTCTCTTTGTGCAATGAATGAATTTGCCATCCGCTGTAATGCGATTATGACTATAGTCAGCTCTGAGAATCCATATTTGTTTTCCATTCCAGTTTCTGTTGCATATTTAGCGAACTGATTTCGACATTCCTAACCGAACCGTACGTAACGTAATTTAAAGAGTGAGCAGGGATCGATAATCAATCAAAAAGCGCAGAAACAGTTCGATTTTACGATGCGGTCACACCTCACGCCTCATCGGTCATCTATTCGTTCTCAATTACCTACTACGAAAGTTTCTCACCTCGGCACAATTAGCCATACCTTGAACGGAAGGCTCAGAGACACGGTGAATGATGAAAATAACATTTGATTTTGATAGATCACTGGGACGAATATTACCTATACGTAAATATCTCTTGAAATACGTAAAAAATACGAGCTCTGCATGACACTGTGAAAAACGAAGGGTGTGATCGTGTGATACACTTTTTGTCACACCTGCAAAAAGGAAAGATTGACTTTCGTCATCGTTAATATTGTTTTTATAACACCTGCGTGGAAAGCTTGATTTTCGATGCCTGTGTTTGGTTTGGAAAGGGCCCCTTCTCAGATGAGTGAAAAAAAGTAATATTTCTTCACTATCGCGCAGGCGCACATCGTGCATTATCATCATTTTTTCACCAACAGGCATGCGCACTTCAAGCAATCTACATTTCTTCACTATCACGCATGCGCACTTTGAAGTAAGTCAGTCGTTCAGTAGCGCCATCGGTCGGTGGCAACGTCCAAGCGTCCGCGAAGTGGCGCCCCAGGCGGCAGCGATGTGTCAACCTAGATTATCGCCTAACTTCGGGTTGGTTATGGTCGGCCATTTGCTCATCTGTCAGATGTTATTCGTCTGTATCTCAAATCAAGCTTTCCCGCAAGAGTTATAAAAAATATGGTGTGCGATAAGTGCGGATAGGCGACATCTGCCTCGTGTGAAGTTTGAATCACTCGCTCGGCTCGCACAGCATTCACACTACGACACTCGACTCGTCTGAATGCTGGCTGCTCGCCTTCGCTCGTGTTACAAACTTCACACTCATCGGATATCGCCTTCTTTCCGCACTTATCACACAATATACTATTTCTCACGCCCGGTCGCAAAATGCCACTTTTCATATACCTCTTGAGCGGGCGGAAAACAGATCTTTTCGGCCTCGGGCGCAAAATCCTGTTTTCCGCCCGCTCACTCGGTCTGAAAAGAGGCATTTCTGCAGACCAGGTGATGAGAAAAACATCTATTTTGGCGAGTGTGCTCGCAGCAACTCGCCTTCGGCTCGTGCCGCCAAAGGCACACTCGGAAAAACAGTACTTTCCGCCCTTGATACACAAATAACTAATTCTACACTCGGTGACTTTTCGCCCTTGGGCGTAAAGTGTAGCAATCGCGATGTGCGCATGCGCTGGTAACTGTCCGCCGGTTCGGTCCTACTTTACATGAATCATGACTACGCGCACCTCTCTACAGGCACTACAAAGTCAAACTTTCATTACAGATGTGACAATATTGACAGAATTTATTCAGGTAATCTGAATCAGCACTTTCTGATTATGAGTTTCTCTCCCTGCTGCGAGTTTTTACTTTATATTCATTTCCCCGGTCGAAAAACTCTGACTTCAATCCCTTTTCATCATACGGTTAAGAAGAGGAGTTTTTAAGGATGTATTGGCCGTCCGATCTCAACCAAAAGTGATTCTCGTCGACAATATTGGGTACTTGGGGACGAGGGGGAAATAACTCCTTGAATTGACGTGTCAATAGTCCGTGAATTAATTCGTAATTCACTGAATTAACGAGAATTACTTGAATTAATGAGAATTACCTGAATTGAAAGTGAATTACTTGAATTGACGAGAATTACCTGAATTAACCGTGAATTACTTGAATTATCAGTGAATTACATTGAATTAACAGTGAATTACTTGAATTGACAGTGAATTACTTGAATTGACAGTGAATTACGTGAATTAATGAGAATTATCTGAATTAGAAGTGAATTACTTGAATTAACGAGAATTACCTGAATTAACAGTGAATTACATCGAATTAACAGTGAATTACTTGAATCACTTGAAAAAAACCCAGCGAATTACATTAAATTACCGTGAATTACTTGAATTAACAGTGAATTACTTGAAGTAATGAGAATTACCTGAATTGAAAGTGAATTACTTGAATTGACGAGAATTACCTGAATTAACCGTGAATTACTTGAATTATCAGTGAATTACATTGAATTAACAGTGAATTACTTGAATTGTCAGTGAATTACTTGAATTGACAGTGAATTACGTGAATTAATGAGAATTATCTGAATTAGAAGTGAATTACTTGAATTAACGAGAATTACCTGAATTAACAGTGAATTACATCGAATCAACAGTGAATTACTTGAAACACTTGAAAAAAACCCAGCGAATTACATTAAATTACCGTGAATTACTTGAATTAACAGTGAATTACTTGAAGTAATGAGAATTACCTGAATTGAAAGTGAATTACTTGAATTGACGAGAATTACCTGAATTAACAGTGAATTACATTGAATTAAGTTGAATTACATTGAATTACTCTGAATTATTCTGAATTGAATGAATTATTTTGAATTGAATGAATTATTTTGAATTGAATGAATTATTCTGAATTATTTCAACCCAAGAATTGATGTGTCACTCAAATCACGAGTTATTTCCCCCTCGCTTGGGGATAAGATAAAAATTGGGAAAAAATCAACCACAATCAAGACGATCAAAGTATTAACTTTGAATAATAATAATGCCCAAAAGTTATCGATAAATCGATTGTTTAAACAAAACATTGTTTAACAAATTTTCTGGTAACGTTATTTTTTTTCATTTCAAATGAATGTCCTAATTTTTCTGAATACACATGAATTTTTTAAGAATTTTGTCACTATTTTGAAATTTTCATTTTCGAAAATTTCCAAATTTTGAAAAATCTGAATTTTGGATATGTTTTTGTGAAAACGATTTAGATTACAATCCCGAAGTTTCCGGAGCGTGGGACAAATAGTTTCGTAAAAACAGCCTTTACAAATTTTCGAAAACGGAAATTTCAAAACAGTGACAAAATTCTTAAAAAATGCATTTGTGTTCAGAAAAATTAGGGAATTTATTTGAGATGAAAAAAAAATAACGTTACCAGAGAATTTGTTAAATAATGTTTCGTTTAAACAATTTATTGATAACTTTACGGCGTTATTATCATTCAAAATTAATACTCTTATCATCTTTATCACGGTTGATTTTTTTCCGATTTTTATCTTATCGTAAAGTACTCAATTTGCCGACGAGAATCATTTTTGGTTATAGCAATATCGAAATCATTCGGTTGCAGGAATTTTTGTGTAATGAAATATTACTTGAAATATAACATCGTCATTTTATTTATACAAAGCAACAAAGAATTATCATCAATTACATTGAAAAATTGTTTTTCTTCTGTTCTTTTTTTACAAAAATAACATACAAATCTAAATTTTCGATAAACGTTATACACAATATAATTCCTTACTTTTTAATCGGTACTTTGTAATATAATATGTATAAAGTTTCATTATTTATCAGTCCGGAATAATCATTTTACGATACGATATGAGAGTTTTTGTCTAATATCATCATTGCGCGTTGATTATTCGAGAGATTAAAATCTAAATATACATTCAATATTTTACCAAAAAATTCTTCAGACTCCGTTGAGTAATTGAAACTCATTAATTTATTATCTTGTCGGGAGTTTGTGTACTTTCAAAAGCTCATTCAACTGCCAGGATCAAGGCGTCCCCTTCGGGGCATTTGAGAATAAACGATAATTTTTTCATGTACCTATTTAATCCCTGAAATGATTGTGTTTGAAAAATTTTCTTCAACCGAAGCTCAAAACGCAACGTCTCAACATGATATTCCGCACATGCCGAGCTCGTAATTGCAATGATTACAAGTATTCACTAATGGTGGCATGATTCAAGTGTATATTTTATATTTATAGGTGTAATTAATGTATATTATATCATATTTTAGACGATATAGATATGAAGACCCATCGAATACATGCGCATAAGTCGTTGCTCAAATTCCCATAACTTCCAAGTTTCCACCTCTTTCGTACCGGTACATTGTAATTATTCTTTCTCTGTGACAATAGGTACTCAAAAGAAGCCGATTGTCTATGGAGAACTGAGGTTCAAAGTTTTTCCGGCAAGAGTAGCGGCTTTCGAAAGCACAATCTGAATATCCATGGAGGGAAAATTCTGCAAAAATAAATACGAACGAATATTAAAAATAATTATCATCGTCTTCCTCATCGCGTAATTCCATTCTTCATTCACCTGGAGCAGTTTTACATTGGTGGCAAAGTCACCGGCTAACAGTTGGTCCCTGAGCAACAATATCATCGCGCAACAGATGTGGATGAGAAAGCTGAACCTGTTCTCATCCGCAAACAACGAGTCCCAAATTCTCATTACGTCGGGTAGCGGAAATTCTTGAGACAGAAGAAGCGTCAGCCACCTGGAAAAACGCGGTGATTACAATTTCGTTGCCCTCCGATGTTCTCATATAAAAAAATCTTAGGTCTCCCGACCTGAAGCTGTAGTACTGAGGGCATAATTCCTGCTGATGCAAGCGTAGCCATACATCGTGATCGTTGTCTTTGACTTGTTTCGTCAATCTACTCATCATCGAGTTGATTCCGAACTCAGCTTCGTCCAAAGACTTGATAAAAAAGTCGCGAATCTCCGCCATCAAATTAGTGAAACAGAAGAACGTGTCCGCCTCTGCATATTCTGTAAAGAAGCATCGGTATCGTTGCAATTTTAATCCCTGAATGAACACCGGACCGTCTCACCTCTCCACTGCCAGTCCGGATCGCAAGCAAAGGCGTGATAAATCGGACCAACGATCTCGTTCATACCCTGAACGTATCCCTGGCCAGGATTTAGTTTAGCGTATATGAATAAAATCCGTTCTAAAACTTCCCAATGAGCCTCTCCGCCCTCGGAAAGCGGAGCGTAATCTTCTACAGCCTTTCTCACAGATACTGCTATCTAAAATAGTAAACGAAAAAAGGTCGCATTAAACCAGGAAGGCTTGAGCTTGAGATAAAAATACAGCCGATGCATCGATATCGCTTGATATATTACCTGCTGATCTCCGTAACAATGAAAATATAAAGAAACAGTTATTACAGATTTCGTGGATGAAAAAGATTCTCGTTTACCGTCTGATATTTACCTTCGTTATACCCAATCCCTTTCTCTCCACATTAGCGCTTCTCAGAACTGTGTGCTGGACTCTTCGATGAAGGCGTTTAACTCCGCTGGCGTTGACCACAGCCGTGCAAGGGTACTCGGTACCTTGTTGAAAGAACGATATATCCGGACACAAGCGTCTTTTCATGAAAACAAGAGAATATTTTAATAACGAAAACCGTCATTATGCGATTACCAAAACAATGGCGATGATCGGACCGACCTGACGTCTTTGTCAATTTGCAAAAGTACTTCGTTGTCCTTGAAAAAAGTCTGCCATTTGCTGTCCGGATTTAAGTTCAGCGGATGATCGTCGAACGTGACGTCGACTCTGTCGCCGTCGTTGTCGGATTCTCCGGGCATGACGATTAAATCCTCTGGATTTTTTAATAGATCGATTTAACGCAGTTAAAGAGGGTGAAATAATTGGGTGGGCTGTCGTCGCTCACCTATAAAAGTTTTGTACAGTTCCCTCTTCCTCGTCAGCGTCTCTGACCAGCTGGCTTTCGTCGGCGGTAGATAATTTAGCAACAACTTCCAGCACAGCGGTCGCAACCCGCCTTCGTCGGGGATGCCTTGGGGTGACAAAAAGGATTTTTGAGAACCTGAATTTTAGTTTTATACGTCGATAACGGTTCCACTTACCGTGAAAGCATAATCTTCGGAGATTTGAAATATCTATCTCGTCGGTTTTCGTGATTTCGTCATAGTCGATTAACCTATAAATTGGGGAATTTGCTTCGTTATTTTTAATTTTAATTCCCGTCTTGTTGAAGGAGGTAGAGCTCATTGTTCACATACCGCTTTCTTAATATACTCATTGTGGCATATGCTTCGTGGTGTTTTGAGAACTGAATCTCTTATCGTATCGGATAGGGGCGTATTAAATCTGTCGCACATAACCTAAAACCCAGATGCCAGAACGTCGTGTCGGACTTTTCTGACGGATCTGACCGATCTGACAATCTCAATCGACGACGCCATATTATGCTTTTTATCTAATTGCCTTTATCGTTATTTATTCATAAAATCTACTATAAACGATGAAATTATACGGTATAATAGGAACAACAATTTTATTGAAATTTTGTTCAAAAGTATCGTTCTTATAATTGTTGTTCAATGTTCATATTTGTCCGTTTATCTCTGATAAAGAAAACAAAAAAAAAAAGAATATTGTATAGCTTGCAACGAGCAAAGATCGTTTTTCTCTCATCGTCGCGATCTAGTCATGATGTAGCATCTGTTCGTGTTGTTTAATTTTATGTTTCAGAATTCGGTTGCGATAAACACGTGACGATGTTTATTTTCAAATTGCAGTCCGGTATGAGAATCAGACGTTGACAGCGATGACAGTTGACAGCCACTGGACCGACTGGACCGACTGGACCACGTCTTGACCTTGGATCGAACAGCCATATCGGTCGGTGGCGCCGCCTACCGCCATTCGAAAATTTTCGCACTACTAATGAAACAAAGAATCCTGCATTATGAGGTTTTAAGGTGAAATTAAAGTCACGTGACCTCGATACGATTTACACTTTGAATTTTCAAACGCTATTTTCTCAGCCAAAACACATTCGATTGATGTGAAATTGATATCAGTGACGTAGAGAAACTCAATGAAGGGCCTGCCAATCGTGGATTTTCGATAATCGAGACGTAATAACAGTTTTTTAACAATATTGTTCTGTATTCCAAGGAAGTGCTGCCTCTCTCCACGAGGGGCAGCACCTCCTTGGGTTACAGAACAATATTGTTACACAAAATTCTGATTATGTCTTTCGATATTCGAAAATCCACGATTGGCAGGCCCTTCATTGAGTTTTTCTACGTCACTGATATCAATTTCACATCAATCGAATGTGTTTTGGCTGCTCAAATAGGTTTTGAAAATTCGAAGTGTAAATCACTGCAACCGTTTTTTGTGTCAATATAGCTTCTTGGATATAAACAACGAATTTGCAAAAAAAAAAAAAAACTACGTCATTGTAAAGGATTTTGTTATTGTTCCGATCTCTTCTCGAATATTATGATACTTTTTCTAGTAATATAAATTATTTTTTACAATTTTTTTTTTTGCAGATTGCAGATTCAATTTCGCCTTATCAATTGGCTTGTCTGAGGCTTTGATACGAAAAATTAGCTAATAGTAATCTTAAATAATCTAAAAATCTTATGGAAGCAGATAGTATCACGAAACATGCGTACAGGATATGGAGAGGATACAAAGCAAATGAAAATTCAGATGATCCTAATGGGACACAAGATTTTGAATTAAAAAAAAAACAAAAAAACAATTTATTAACGAGATAATTACAATAGTATATTTTGCATATGGAAAGCAATCATTTTCTTCCTATGTTTTTCTTTTCTTCATATTTTGTTCTCTTTATACATGGTTTTCTTGTAATTTTCAATAATAATAATAATAATAATAATAATAATATTAATAATAATAATTCATTAATTTAATCACAAGCCTACTATGAAATTGTTGCATTCACTTGTCATTTTTCGTGTGTATGTATAATGTATGTATACGTGTGCTTTTGCGTGTTCATGTTTCTAACAATAAGACGTATTTTCTTCACTTAACTTTCCGTTAAATATTAAACAACTATGTATGACGATGGTAGAATGAATAATCATACGTTATTAGTTCTGCAGTATTTCATTAAAATTTGAATAATTATTTTATTCGCACAGAGCCATGGGAAATACGACACGTATCTACGTGCATAAATGCTGTAGTAAACCTTCTTTCCCATTTATGCACGCAAAAATAATTGCATATCATATCGTATTTCAAAAACCATTCGAAAAAATCTGGCTGGAATAAATATTTAGAAAAATTTCATGGTTGAGAATTCAGGATCTATGGGGTTACTGTACAAATGATTAATAAAAAAGAAAAAAAAATTTAAGGGTCATAGACGATGATAATTTAAATGTGTGAGTTCAATCCATTTTTTTTTCCCCGCCCGTCCTCTCCCTGCACAGATCATTGATCATAAATCCGTAACATAATTAATGAACATTGAAAGAATAAAGAAATTCGAAGAATTTCGTTAAAAATAATTTAGAATAGTTAAATTTCTTTGTATCACATGTCAATCATCTTCTTATACCATTGTGCAAAATTGAAACAATCGTTAGCAGCGATACAGAGCAAGCTTGATAAAAATTTCACATCTAAGATAGTACAAGAGATTTTTTTTTGTAAATCTGAAAGCTTTTTTTACTTTAATCGATAAATATCGAGATCAAAGATATCAGAAAATAGTGGTACAACGGGACCACCCACCAGTGTGCGAACGTGTGTCGATTACGTAGTCGGAAAAGTTGATTTTTTCATGATTTCAAATGAAGTCAAGCTGTTCGTTTTCCTTTCTCTAATATGTATGCAGGTAATTAACGGAAATAGTTGGGTTTAATGAAATTATATAAAATGAAAATAGTTTTATAATAATAATAATAATAATAGCCATAATCAGCTGAGAGATCTATCATGGATTTTTCGTATTATGTATACAATTTAAATAGTATTTAGAGTAAAAATTATCAACTAATTATTATTAATATAATAATAATGAAAAAAAATGAAAATTGATGAAAAATATAAAATAAAAAGAATAGAATAGAATAGTGTCGTTAGGGTGATGATTGTTTAAAACGTGAAATAGGTATGTATAATGTATAACACACCGCACATACACCTTTGTTCAAACGTTTTTGCCCCATTTCCCGTAATTTGACAATATATACGCACGGTATTAAGCATAATTATGTAATGCAGATTTATAATACAACGATGAGGAATTAATTCAACGATTTGATATAAAGAAAACTTTTTTTTCTTTCATATTCACGTAACATTCAATTGATTTCGTTAATATATTAGTTTATATATACGTGGGTTTTTTTTTATTCACCCTTTTTGAGTTTATGTATTTATGTACACGTACAGTTGTGTCTGGGTACACCGAGAATGAAACATTTTTTTCCTTTTTTATTCGCTTTTCTCGATTTACTATATCGATCAATTTTTTCTCAATATGTAGGTATTTTATTTTACACATTACGGATAGGTAATATAGTTCTGAAATTCTTCAAATTGCATGTGTATACTTGAGATATTACATTTACACTGCTAGAAGTAGTGATAGAATAGTAATAGTAGTAATAGTAGTAGTTTAAATAAATAAATAATCTTCCTGATTTCTATTTTTCTCTCTATTTTATATGCAAGTTCAAAATTTCATCATTTTCTTTTATCCCGTAAATCAACTGATTCTATTTATTTACTCATTATTTTCACAACTTTCAAACAAACAAAAAGAAATTCATCGTAATTATTATTATTATTATTTTTTTTTCTTCCAGGGCACCAAAAACTTTGCTGTATCAAAGGCAACTCGTGGCTATTGTATTTGGTTAAAATTTCTTTTCTATTTCTTTTATTTATTTGTTAATTTATATTTTTTTTTTTACTTTTAATTTATTTGAAGTGTTTTTATTTTTAGTATTATTATTTTGTTTTATTTTAGTCAATTAATCCGTTTTTTTTTCTTCATTATTTTCATTATCATTTTATCTTTAGTTTTTTACTTAATGGCATGGACGTTAGCATCGTGTACTCAACAGCGACAAGTGACTAATGCAATAATACTATCTATTATATTTATTCTTAAGTCGTTCAAAATTATTCAACACATCGACGTATAATATATATATATATATATTTTATCTTTCTTTCACATTTTCTTTTTTCTGCTTATATAATTTACACAACAGGCTGGCTATTAATATCGATGTTATTTTATATTCAGAGATAGAGAGAGAGAGAGAGCACCGCATCATCATATAATATAGTATATTGTAACTTTTTTACTTTTTCTTATATGCAATGTGTTAAAATAAAGAACGTGCGCTTTTCATCTACCATCAATATGCCCGTAGGTCTTCTGAATTAAATTTATTTTTTTCTTGAAAAGCAGAAGAAAATATAATTTTGTTCTTTTCTCTAAATGTTTATAATCACAATTGCGTTCTGGTTTTTTTTTCTTCTTCTTCTTTTCTCTTATTTTCTTCACGACGAGTCAATAAGTTTAAAGAATGTAGATTTATTCATCGAGTATGCGAGGGTTTTTTTCTTTTCTTTTATTTATTTTTTTTTATCTAATTGTTAACAGTGTGTATATAGGGTAATAATCTAATCTGCTGCCGGTGCCCTGGATAGCAAACGGCATCTAAATAATTCAAGGTCCTCGTTACTTCTGGGTTAATCTTTTTACAAGGATAATATTATCGAAAATACCTTCGATTCAAAGATTCTAGGGTGATATCCTAATCGTATGTGAATAGCAACGCAACGTATCTACGTAATTAGTTTCAACTCGTTTCTCGATCAGGTTCATTCATTTACTGTATTTTATCCAGAACCAATAATAACGGCCGGTGTATCCGAGTTATTAGGTCACTCCCATCTCGGTCGGTTCTCTTAAAATTGTATCGGGGCTGCACCGCCGATGTATTCGTTTTTTTTTTTCACTTGTTATCTAGGAACCTTAAGTAAGGCAGCGAATGAGCCGTGGATTAACTACTTATATTTCTAAGTTCACCATTCTATTGTAATTTATGTATTTAATTATCATGTAAACGAGTTTAGAGAGTTGTATTTTCATTATTATTATTATTATTATTGTTTCTTCTATTATCCATTTTTCATTTACTGTGATCAGACGAATTCAACATGAGACTCAAAAGCCCAAGATTAGTTCAGGCATTTTATTGTTCAATTTTTCTTTGTGACCCTTCGACTGAAAACGAGATCGATCACTGACAAACAATACTATCGCAGATTTGATACTTCCAGGATTTTTATTTATTTTTTGTCAATTTTTAACACTTTACAATGGAGCGAAAAATCGAGAGATGGGCAAATTTTTGTATACAACGTTCAATTCAAATCGAAATTCCCTCAAATAAATGTAGTCGCGCTCGATCGACTGAAATAAATTATTTGCCGTCGTCGAAAATGTTCAAATAATTCGACTGAAACAAAATGTGTTCAAGAAATGTTCCACACAACAAATTCGTGACAACTCGTCTTTTATAATCTATCCTAAATCATCGGTATTTATAATTCGCAGTATCTAACAAAGACACACAAAACACCATCGCATGCTCAGATCTTTTGTACTTAAACATCGTCCCAAAATATTGTAATATCTATTAACATTATTCTCTCTTCCAACGAACATAATTCGAGTTTCGCATCTTTCATCTCCTGCAACGTAATCAGCTTCGTTACCACATTCCCACGTTCGCACATTACTCTCCTCGTCGGACCCCTGCGACAGGGTATAGAAAAATTCATTATACTTCTCGATACCTAATCGAGTATCGAGTGTTTCTTTCGCGGTCCCGTTCTCATTCGCCTGTCAAGTGATGATAACGGTTGTGACGGTGGTGATGCTGAGGTGAGTTGGTGGTATGGTGGTGATGCACCATCGCCGTATCCATAGATCCTACCAATTGTATCTGGTGATTTATGGCAGAGCACGAATTAGCGGAGGCTTGCTATTTCTTTGTCGGAGTACCCCGTTGCGTAAGACCCTCGAATCGCTTGAAAGTGTAATTGATGAACACCCAGTCCTTGTATATCACTTCCCCGTCTTGCGGTAACGGCGCCGCAGCTGGAACGAAAAAAACAAGAAAATAAACATCAGGTAACGATAAATCACCGGATCTAAGATCACCCGAAGTAAATACTCACGAATTTCAAGCTTGACGTCAGGGAAATCGTCAAAGTTCGATGTATCGTCGATAGATCTTACTTCCACCGGTATAGCGGCTGGTCTCTCTCTTATGTGATCCCAATCCACCCCTCGGAAGAAGGGCGCGAGCTTTAATTCCTCTATACCCCTCTGCGAGCCTGTACAGAAATTTGATACGATTAATAATACGGACTTTGGTAGGTCTGGAATGATGACCCTTGTTAATCCAATTATACCGACCCAATCTCCTATCAGCTTCGCAGCAGAATCTGACGATAGTGTCCTTTGCTTCTTCGCTGATCGGTACTTCGGGTGGGAATATCAGCGTCTCTCTCCAGTTCATTACCTTTCTGTAAGTCTCTTGAGGATTTTCACTGCAGAATGGAGGGTATCCTGTAAGAAATTTACAAATGAAATCATGTGAAACGGTATCGGTATTTTTGACTAATAATGAACAATAATCGAAAAAAAAAATGTATAAAATATACAAACCTATGAGCATTTCGTACATGATAACGCCGAGAGACCAGCAATCGCAAGCAGGACCGTATCCATTCTGCAAAAAAACTTCTGGCGCGATGTAGTCCGGAGTACCAACAGTGCTGTAAGCCAATGCCCTTCGATTTCTCTTCCAACTTTCGGCTCTTCTCTTACTGTCCATCGCTCCGCCACTTCCGCTTCCACAAGACGTCACTAAGGGAGAGAAAATAATTCCGTGTTACGCTTCGTTTAATTCAGGATAAGACTGTTGCGGTATATTTTAGCTACTTACTGAAGTCCGAAGGTTTCGCTTGACTCAGATCCCGGTAAAAATCGGTTCTGTGTGACTTTTTCAGACCCGTGCATAATCCGAAATCTGATAATTTGATGTGACCCCGAGCGTCGAGCAAGAGATTATCCGGCTTGATGTCCCTGAAAAAGTAGGAAAACAGAGTTAGGTCGAAACTTTGAAGAGTACAAACAACAAATTGTTCGCAAAACTATGCGGCATCGACTCACCGATGAATAAAACCTAGTTTGTGTATAGAGTCTATGGCTAGTGCCGTTTCAGAAATATAAAATTGTGTGCATTCCTCGGAGAGCGTGTCTTTCTTCATCAACAGGGTCATCATGTCGCCTGGAAATCAAATTTCAGTTATCAATCTATTCGTTAACAAAGATAGAGAAATTCGTTGATTCTACCGGCAGACTCACCGCCAGGTAAAAACTCCATTATCAAATATAGATTGATTGGGTCTTGAAAACTGTAATACATCTTGACGACCCACTGGTGATCAGCCTCGACGAGGATATCTCGTTCGGCTCTGACGTGCGCGACCTGCTCCTTCTCAAGCATGTCTGCTTTCCTGAGAATCTTCATCGCGTAAACGTGACCGGTGTCTTTTTTCTGTACCAGTCTCACCTGAGGAGGAATTATATTCATTAGTTCGGAACGATAGCGGATTAAGATTGATTATTGTTTACCTCGCCGAAAGCTCCTCTTCCGATAACTTTGAGCGGTTCAAAGTCCTCAACTCCCAAACGTGATCGTTTTAGTCGAAGGAATTCCGTCTCTTTCTGAGCATGTTGTAGCCTCTTCTCCTGTTTCTGTTGCTCCGAAAGTCCTTCGTCCTTCAACGACTCTTCCAATTTAGCCAGCCTCTGTTTTCGCTCGATATGTTGAGCGATCAAATTGCTGTAGTAATTCTCTAACGTCACCTATAGAATTGTCCGGAACAATACATCATTTTTTCTCATTCGATTTCAATCGTATCAAGATAACGAAGATCTTTGATTTTTACCTTGGCTTTGGTGGCTTTGTCCAAGGTATGACCGCTGAATCTGATAGTACTTTCAGTGGCCGCCATTTCCAGCACCCCTGAAACATGACAATAACAAATTTCCATTAATATATGGAAATTAACACAGTAATCGTTGAATTTTAATGTACACAAGAGTGTAAAACGTAGTTTGTTAAATTCCAATCAGCATCATTCAGATTTGAAAATATTGAATATAATACCGTCTCCGTTAAGCTGATTGGTACCAAGAATTTTGAAGCAATTCAATATCTGTGCCATTACAGTCGTTAATAATATTCAACCAGTACAAAAAATCAGCAAAACAATCAAGAGAAAACAAAAATTGTATTATATCAGTTCATCGTTGCGCGTCTCCATTGAGCCGTGACGAACCGCGATCAACTAACGATTTATGGTAGTGACAAGTTATAGAATAAAAATAAATCCCAAACACTATAGTACAAAGATCCTCAAGTGACAGCCTGTCGTATCGTGCGGGAAGTTCTGTCGTTTATTCGATAGTTTTGTGGGAATAGTGGATACATATGTAATCGGTTACCTCCTCCTCTCCACCGCCCAGGGCCCAGAGGCTGATTTCGAGTGAGTATATCACACAACTAATCGTAAGTGCGTGTACGATACGAGGTGGGTAGTGTGTAGTGGTAGAGAATTTAGAAATTTACTACAAACGCGTGAGCTGGGTAGGGCAACGTGGTAATAACGTCGATCGAAGGCCTTCAACTATTTCACAATGATCACACAGTCTTCCGACATTGTCTTCGTAATCGTATTACTCAAGCCACTCAATTAGTTGTTCATTTCGAAAGATGAATTCTGGTGAAAATCAGACGCGGATGAAATGACATCGAATGGAAACTGATTTTTCCGAATAATGGAAAATTGTAGAAAAAAAAGCCTTCAGATTATGGATTAAATTTGACGGCTAAACGGTGAAGTTTGACGAAGTTAAGTAAGTTTGAGGTCATCATCGGCGAGGTATAGTGTCATCGGATGAATCATCGTTGCGTAATCAAAGCCCCGAAGCTGAATGACGAATAAAATTAAAACAACACGCGAGTTTGTTCAACGTACGTCGAGAAACCTCCGTACCTAGACTCCGCGAAAAGGTGTGTAAGACCGCGACTGGTTGTAAATAGTGTATTTCGTAACGTTGCAAGAACATGTGAGTGGAAAAAGAAGTTGCTGAATAACTTGGAGTTGTTGTTGTCGGAGTAAAAAAAATTTCCATATCATTATATAGATTTTTGAATATATAGAGAAGCAATTTCCTCAAAATGTCGGAGTAGAGTGAATTTGAAGAAGAAAAAACGCGAATGGTCATAATACGTCTAAACGAAGTGCGTGTAGTACCTGCGTAGAGTGTAAAATGAATCAGACCTCAAACGGTAACCGAAACGTGGGTGGGAGTCGTACAGGGTCGATTACCAAGTGAAGAACTTGCGATATGACGAACCCTGGGATACATATAAACGTGGGAATCGCGTGTTACAATATAAAACGTCGAATACGCATAAATATACTTCAATTGTACAGCAATTATACGAAGAATAGTATATTTCGATACAAGTGCGAAAAACAACTTTCGCACATGTATCGAACAAAATTTTTCATCACAAACGCACGTAAAATCTAACTTTACGCACGGCGTGCGGAAAAGAATGTTATATATACGTTCTCTTTCAGTAAACACGTGAAGCAGTCAAAAATAAAAATAGAACAGAAGTCCTCTTGATGTGGTGAAAATTAAAAAAAAAAAAAGAGAATATACGAGTGCAGAGATTGAAATGAGACACCCGCAGCATGTATCATACATCATAACCCACGTTACACGCCGATCTTTTGTACGTGCGGTGTATAATGTGCGTAACATTTCATCATATGAAAGGTTGTCTCAATCTCTTCAGTACTCCTCAACTCCTTTTTTGATGAAAAGAGAGAAATGATTTTTTTTCAATGTTAGTTTCATCATATGTGAAAAAGTAATGTAGGCATGTGCATGGAATTCAATAAATCGCAGTAATTCGCAGTAAACCCGTGGTTCAAGCAATGGAGACTGATTATGAAACAATATTGAATTCGATTTCCGTGGGATATCATTGTATTCCGACATAGTATGCCTCTGTACAGTGGGCAGCAAAAGTTCTGGCGGGAATACATTTATTATATTCTTTCACAAACTATTTGAATTCGTTAACAGTTGTAAGCTATGATTCGAGCGGAAAGGGAAAAAACCAACAAAAAAAAATTGTTTAATAAACTGCGACGCGAGAATCGAAACTCCAAACGTGACGACCAGCGAGGGTATCTTTAGTTACCGCTAAGCGAAGAGATTAGAACGTTGGGAAACGCTATTTTGGTCGCAACGTTTATTCAAAAGTAGAGACACCAAGTCGACGTTCGATTCTTATTTTTGTTTTAGCAAAAGTAAAACTCAAACATAATAAATTGGAAGTCGGAGTATTTCGTGTTTTCTTTTTATTCATTTTTATACATAACGATCGATTCGAGCTCGTGATAAATTTGTAAATTAAATAAACCGTGTAGCATCGTATTATGATAATAGCGATCTAACAGAATCATCGCACGTTGAATTTGTTTTAACAACGTTGAGCTGCACCACCTGCAACTTGCGACTGTGACTACATACTAACTACGCACACAAAGCTGTGGATGTGCGCGCATACAACTAGCGCGCGAAACGCTGAACGCTTGTAGGTTATGTTCGTCGTAGAGAAGAGACGGGCTAGTGGTACTGTTGCTCTCGCTCTCGGCTTTAGCCATCGGTCAACGACGTACGCGTGCAGAATGGCTTTGAAACCCGACCAACCGTGAGACTCTGAGGAGCACGTACAAAGTATGAAGGGAACGACGTATGAATTTAGAATTCGTGGGAAAAATAAAAGAAAGCGGTATTCTCGCAAATAGGTAAATAACGATAAACTCACGTTCCCGCATTTAGGCCGCACCCCAAGAACACTATATTTTTATTATTAATAATAGTTAACGTAACAAGAATAAGAGTTTCTGTTCACCTGCGAACGCGACGCACGGCTCGTATTCAAGCATTTGAGAAGCTAAGAAACCGGAATTATCCTCCTCCTCTCCTCTGAACGACCCGCATGAGAGGAAAGCATGCATGCCTTCTCTACTACCACACCAGGATCGACCACTACCTCTAAGCCACCGTCGACCAGTGGGTACGGACCTTGTCCTACGCGACGGAACCAGCCCGACGAACGCTTACGGTAAACACTTGACGACAGGAACGAGTGGTCTTAGCTGCGCGCGCATCAATTGGAACAGCTGATCCGCGTTGCCGTTGCACTTGAAGCAGGAGGCGGGGGATCGAATTCAGTCTACGATCATTTTTCTCGAGAACTTCTTCCGATCAACTGGGTCATACTTTTTCTACGTCAGTCTTGTTATCATCATTAGTTCTTGATTTATCCACAGTCTGAGATTCACGGGTTCTAGAACTTGAGATGGGACGAGAACAAAGGTCGCTAGATTTTACCAAGACTGAAGCAACGTGACGTAACAAATGGCCCGGCCATCCTTCAGGGGCAGCACGATATAAATTACGCGGAGCTTGCCCCTGCGGTGAGAAATTAGCTTAGCTTAGCCAAGCTTATTTGCCCTAGTTTAAAATAGCGAAACTTACCGACGTACTTGATACTTCTGTGGTCTACATGTTTTACATGCACGGCACGGTCAGTGTAGCGTTTATGAAAAACTGACCTTGGAGGTCGCTTGTGGCCCTTCGGGGTTTCTGACTAATTCCCTGCAATTGAATATGTCAGTGTACCTACGTGTGTGTCTCCGGGTAACATGTAATGACGATGTTCATCCACGTTACCACGGTATAAGGCGGTACCTACGTCGATACGTGGTACTTCCTCGTTACTATAGAACCCGTATCTAGCGGTCGATTACGAAAAAATGAACCGCGACATCGTTAGCGCGGTCCGTGTACACATACTGACTCTTATTTGCCGTTTATCTCTCAGAAAGGATGCCCAATTTTCATAATTCTACTATTGATTTATGTCAAAGGCAACGTTAAGGACCTCAGATACCATCACGTGCGATGTGTTCAAAACATGTCCGTTGGAAAGATGTATGATCTTGAGAAAATCCTGCTGATGTTATTTTTCGATAGTAGATAAAGTTCGCCGATAAATATACGGAGGGAACGTCAGCACATACAACTATGTATACATACGAACGGCACGAAGTGTGTGTATATTATAAGTTCGTATACCGTACGACAAGATCGACGGCTTCTAATCCCGTTGTCAACTGTAAGCTCTATATGAGTATAGAAACGCGTCGATAACAGACTCTTTTGTCTATATATTCTTAATACACTTGTCATTGTGTATACCACATTATTTATATCTGTGGCGCGTTCGCGCTCTTAGCAGAGTGTCATTGCTTCTGAAAACGTCTATTTGTTGCACACTGTGAGTACAATAGTTTCACACAAAGCTGAACAAGATCTACTAACTTTGTCTGATTCCTATATAGTTGGACAAGAATATATTATGATGGGTCTTAAATAAAAATTTATTCGCAATCCAATAAATCTTCAGGGTTAAGAATGATGACCGTTTCCTTAAACTTTTGCATTTCTGCCAGCTTTTCATCCGCGTCATAAGCATCCATGATGGTATATGTGGTGGAAAGAGAGATAGTGTACGAAAATAAGGCTTCCCTGCAACGTTGCAAGATCTGTTGTATAGCTACCGCACATGTATACGTATAGGCGTTATTAACCGTTGCATAATACTTGTGAGGGAAGTCGACGAGGATTAGAAGCGGCTTATAGGGAAGCATTATAATCATTTTCACCCCACGGCAAAAGAAACAGTTAGAAAATTATTTACAGCCAATTATGGAGAATTATTTCCAAGAATTTATAATCTGGTGCAGTATTACAACGAAAAAAATTGAATCGATGTTTCCATCATGATGCTTAATGTGGATTAACGACGAGAGACGTGAATTTAAGACAGAGAGAAAATGAGGAAAACTCTAATTGTTTTACGAAAACTGATATCCAGTAGGTATGGTGGAGGCGTCGATTCCGCTTAGTGCGGAAAAACAAACAGCAGCTACAGGCTACAATATCTGTGAGTGCCGACTAATTGTCAAGACAACGCGATAATACGGCCCTCGGATCAGCAGGTCGCTATACCCAATCATTCTTCGTTAGGTTCTTGTTATCAGTACGGATCTGTATCATCCGTAGATAGAGGACAGGGTAAACTTTCGATAAAATGATGTGAAAAATAATGTAAAATCAGTTTATCTGAATATGATTGCAGGCTTAGAGGTTCCCATCATCCTAATTTCAAGTTGTGGGAAAACTGGACGCACCTAGAACCTGGACAATAGTAAGAAATAAGTGAAGTAATGAGAAATCAAAAATTGATTTGAAATAAAAAAATATGATGTTGAAACGAAGTAAAAAATACGTATCAACAATTGGGATATAGTGATGTAGTTGTCAATACGCAAATCAAAGCGCTATCTAAACTTTGTCAGGTAAGTAACGATATCAAAGTCCGAAGTGAGACCGAAAATGACGATTTGTGATTTGATTTGAAGACCATAAACTGTTGAAACAATATTTTTATTACAACTTTCAACGATAAATCTACCTTTAATTATAACGATGCTGATGACCCGAAGATGAAGAAGAACAGTTGAAGTCTAAACATGGTGTAGTACAATAACGCGGTGAAGATGTATTCACGTTATGTTCACAGGTAGAATAATAAATTGAGGCTGAAGTAACAGTAAATCTGAGAATTCTGATCTATGATGGTTACGGTATAGAGTGCCATTTTTAATTCAAGTCTTCCAAGATTTCGCCGAATGAATGTACAGATAAAGAAAATCACACGCCACTATGTGTGGTACTGGGTATGTAGGTGCATCGCGGTTATGCATAATTCCAGTCACAATTCCAACGTGCTATTTAAAAGTTTTAAGAATTAAATTGAAGAAAAGGTCCCGCTTTTTTTTTAACGAGAGGAAACAAGCTGCGCTGAGCCGCGCGTCTACCGTGCAATTTTCCACCGCTATGCGCACAGGCACTTGACTTTGTCTGCAGCATTACCATAAGTGGATCTTCTTCAGTCGTGGAATGTTTGCTAAACCGTAATACATATAACCGTGCGCCATAGAGTCAGGAATGGATAGTAAAGAAGTGTTTCTTTTTTTTTTTGTTTTGTTTTGTTCCTTGAATAGAAAAAAAAGCGAAGAAATTAGGGATAAAACCTACAAGTTGCGTTGACATGTGTCGGTCTTACAAATTGAATGGAAAAAAACAAAACCAGTTGACGATAAAATAATTATCGGAATTATTCCACGCTTCGAAATCAGAACGCACGACATAGGAAATACAAGCTATGAACTTTGGCATCTATTTAACCCAGTTAGACGCTTGTAGCTGGGCGATTACCTCACCCAAGTTGTAAACTACGTTTCTCTAACGGGGTTCGCCTTCCTCAATCCGGATTCGTGTTTTATTTATCGATTCACTTATTTTTTTTTTTTGCAGATTCTATTCGAAAGGGAAACAATTTCGAATTTTTTGTTTGTTTGTTTCAGGAAAGGATGATATAGCAATTTTTTAGACGTAGAAGATAATAAACTGCGTCTTAGTATGTGCTTCTATAGACTCAGGATTAATCGTAGATCAATCAACAGTCTGATCTGAAACCAATTACATATCTCGAGGATTGGTAAACGGCGGATATATCCGTGCAGAAACGTGAACAATGGATTCCGGTATGTATGCATGATGATAAATACACGCCTCCAATCGTCAAGTTCAAGGTCTTCTCGAATCAACACAGCGCATGGTATAATAACGTGTGTAGTCGCAATGACGCGGACCGGACCTTCCGTCCATTACGTTACTACTCGAAGATCAGAAAGTCAAGAACTTGCGCTGTGTGGTTGCGAAACTGAATTTATATTCTTCTATCGAATAGAAAAAAGTTCGCCCTTGAAGAGTAAACGTATAAAATCCAGAGACACAACTTTTTCCGATATCGGATTACAGGGATGGGGGGAGGAAAAAAAAACATATCCCATTTCCAGCTCTAGAGGCTTCCCAAAACATTCTGTCTCTATTGTATACCGATATAATTATATCTACACGATTTCAAGGGCATTCTGTCATTCAAGATCGGATTACAGAATTTAGGATACATGTATAATGTACAAGTTAGACTGTTTCGTTGACCTTTTTCGAAGAGCTGACGATGACGACTAAGAGCTGTTAACGTACCCATCCACTATAACTGCACGCAAAGGTTCCGGGCCGGGTTCGGTCTATTTTCAGACCGTCCGAACTCGGAACGTTGCGAATCGTTCTGGCTCCTAGGTCTCTTCTAGGGAAGAAAGACGGCTGCCAATGGTGGCTGGTACCGTAACAACGTATCTACACAATTTCCAAATCGACTTTTAACACGAAACGCACAAATTGGACTCTAATGGATCCCGAAGTAACGGACGATAATATTTCAATCTGTGAGGAAAGAAGAGTAGAAAATATTTTCCTCTCTTTCGTTTCTTCGGAACCGCATACAATATACGAAGGAAATAACTTCATTCTACTCTCTAAATTTGAATCAGTGACTTGGTATTTCACTGCAGAAACAGTGACTTGAACCCTTTTTCACTGGAGTATCAGTGAAGTCCATTTCAGCAGTGATTTTACCAGCTAAACCAGTGCATAACTTCACTGTTTCGTCAGTGACTTTTGTGACGAACGCTAGGGGCACCGCGTACGCCGAGTCTCTAACCGCCATGGAGCTGCCTACTAACCGCCAAATCTTTCGCGTTCATATGTTGCGTGCTGATTTGGGCCTCGGTTCAACCACGTGAACTGTTCAGTGAAAATCACAACGTAAGTACACATGCGGATTTATAAAATTCTTCACAATTTGGCTTGTTAGTTGCAAATAATCAATGAATTGTGTGAATATTGCTGTTCACTGTCTTACATTGAATTCCTTATACTTTTGGTAGGTTAGGTTTTCTCACTGCGTCCAGTCTTGGCTCGCTCCGACGAGATGGGAGACGGAGAAGTTTCATCTGCGTTAGGAGGCTGTTTTTTCTTTACTTGCAATAAAGACTCGCGAAACAAAAATGTGTCGAATACACCATATTGTCTTTCCGTTTCGAGAATATCTTCAACCGGATCAAATATATATAAGAACCAATAATTTTCGCTGATTCAATCGGTGAAAATTTCACTGTTTCAATCAGTGATTCAAATTCACTGGATAAATTAGTGACTTTTAACTGATTTCCAGTGGTATACTTATAACTGGAGGCATCAGTGACTATTCACTGATTCAAATTTCGAGAGTATAATATTTGTTTCTCTACAAGTTTTACGAACGTATTTTTAACGGAATCAATACCCGCTCCTTATCGCCAAGAGATCCGGTGCTTTTATAGGCATCCCTGCAGTGTATGTGCTCGTGAGATGAGGAGAGAAGGATATTTGAGTAAGCGCGGGGACAGGAATTCGAGTGCCTTATACCAACAGATCGAAGGGTATGGGATTACGGCCGTGACCCAGATAGGGCTTGGTAGGCTCTCCCTTCGCTTCGATCTCTTTGGAACAAAAATGACAATCTTCAAAGCTCCCATTTTCTTCGTCCATTCAACATTTCTAAAGAAGAATAGAGACTCGTACATAATTGCTTGGAGCGAATATCGAAATTGATCTTTGTGCTTTCAAGCTCCGATGAAGCCTGATTCGAATATGGGTCTAGAGGATTACGGACTTGACCTTGACAACCGAGAAGATTGGAAAAACTGTTGTTTATTGCCTCTGAACGAGTCGAGAGGTTGTACAAGAAGTTTATTTGTACATGACAAGCCTTGAAAGCTCGCTGCAACTTCCCTACTCCCTGTTCTGGCCAACTTCGATAGCTACCATCATCTACAGCGCGGCACGGCACAGAAAAGCAATTTTAGCTTTCGGAAGCAAGCTCGCATTGCCAATTGCCAATCCGCGTCAGCTGATGCAGCCCTAACTAAGTTCTGCAATTACGTTCGATCGGCAAATAATTTTTGTTCAATTATTCGATGAGTTCATTCAGATTAAAAAAAAAAGGGGGAAAAAAGGTGATAAAAATTCCGAGTTCATAATATATAAAATCAGGGAACTCCGCGACAAGATTTATGAAATCAAGCTTTTTCTAATCTCTCGCGAGATTAGGCGAGTTAATATTAGTACGTTATATAAAACCGTGATTACGTGAAACATTATAAAAACGTCAAGAGGCGACACTTTTAATACACTTTTAATCAAGTTTTAAAACCTGGGGTGTTTTTTTTTTGCTCTCTCTCTCTTCTCAGGCCACCTCTTGTATGCTAAATTATGGGATAAGATAAGGCAGAATGAACATTTTTTATTCCAACGTGGTTGCAGCGTGCATGGCTCGAATGTTGTTAGCAAAGGCGGAAGTCTTCCATGATTAGATTACGGACGGTTCGACCTGTTCCCGCGCGGCGTTCCTGAAAGTTTCTTGAACACTTAAAAATCTTGGAACCACAATCGAATCATTTTATAACAAATTTTGACTCGAATTTGAACAATTTCCAAGGGGAACGAGACGATAATTCATTGAAATTGATTACTTTACATAAGTATAACTACATCTGTACCTACTTCTTTCGAAGTCCCCTTTTCCAGTGACTAATCTGCGGTGTCTTTTTTCTCCACTGTATTCTTCGAACGATTAAAACAGTGTTTATATCTCAAACGATCATTCGAAGCAGCTGACGTCCTCTATTCGTAAACATATTTAGAATTTTATTCATTCAACTACACGCATCAATTCCGATGACTCATTCAATTTTTTCTTCACCCCATCTACACGTACTATGAAGCTATAAGGATTCGAAGAGGCGAATCGAGATGAAGGGAAAAAAATTCAAAGATTGTTTGAAAAAAAACTTTTCTCACACCCGGTCGCAAAATGCCACTTTTCATACCTCTTGAGCGGGCGCAAAACAGATCTTTTCGGCCCTCGGGCGGAAATGTGCTTTGCGCCCGCCTAAAGCGGGCGCAAACGACTCTTTTCCTGCCCTCGGGCGCAAAGTTCCGTTTTGCGCCCGCTCACTCGGTCTGAAAAGAGGCATTTTTGCAGACCAGGTGTTGAGAAAAAAATCGTGTGCAACACGGGCGCAAGGCTATTTTGACGAGTGTGATTGCAGTACACTCGCCTTCGGCTCGTACTGCAAATTTCACACTCGAAAAATAGTGTTTTGCGCCCTTGATACACAATGTACTATTGTTCATTGGCTCTGGTCCTCGTCTGTGTAATTAAGAACTGAAGCATATTTTCCTTGTATTAGTGACCAAGCGATGAGTAGTAAGACCTACTGAAATATAATTTATCATCCCACTTGACCTATTCCAACAGTTTTGTCCGTGCTACTCAAAAGTCATTATTATTATTATTATTAAGTTGGTCTAATTCCAAAACACAGTTTTGGAAACTAGATTCCCCAAATTTTTTTCATCTGTCTCAAAAGTGTTTTCCAAACAGCTGATTTTATCTCGCACATATGTATATTAGATCGAAACCCTCTCCGTTCGTTCGGATGATGATGGATAGTCGAGTTGACAAGCCAAGACCATCCCTCTCGCGTTTAAGGATGTATAGGCCATACAATCTCAACCAATAGTGAGTCTCGTCGTCAATATTGAGTACTTCGACATGAGATAAAAATCGGAAAAAAATCATCCACAATCAAGATGATAAGAGTATTCATTTTCAATAATAATAATGCCCAAAAGTTATCAACAAATTGTTTAAAAAAATCATTGTTTGACAAATTTCCTGGTGACGTTATTTTTTTTTCATGTCAATTGAATTCGTTAATCTTTCTGAATACACATGAATTTTTTCAGAATTTTGTCACTTTTTTTAAATTTCCGTTTTCGATTTTGAAAAATGGAGGAAAAAATCTGAATTTTGGATACGTTATTGCGGAAACGATGTAGATTACAATTCCGAAGTTTCCGGAGCGTGGAACTAATAGTTTTGTAAATACAGCCTTTAGAAATTTCCGAAAATGGAAATTTAAAAAAATTGACAAAATTCTGAAAAAATTCATGTCTATTCAGAAAGATTAACGAATTCATTTGACATGAAAAAAAATAACGTCACCAGGAAATTTGTTAAACAATGATTTGTCTAAACAATTTGTTGATAACTTTTGGGCATTATTGTTATTGAAAATGAATACTCTTATCATCTTGATTGTGGTTGATTTTTTCCCGATTTTTATCTCATCTCGAAGTACTCAATATTGACGACGAGACTCACTTTTGGGTGAGATTGTATGGCCTATACATCCTTAATCGAATATAGATATTATAGACACGCGTAGATAATGACGAAACGAGACGGAATTAAATTAGAGGAAAATAGGGATTCCGAATGGATACGATATTTCTATCTATAGAATAAAGATGACGGAATTCCGCGTGTTTATCTCGATCGCAATTTAACTTTCACGTCACGTCAAATCTATATAGTATACGTATTATCAGTATCGATTTCTACTTCTCGATACCTCCTTCAATATCCCGCTCGTGCCTATATCTGTAACAATCCACTCACTATCTATCTATCCAGTGGCATATAAGGGATCATTTTTCACGCCAGGGCAGATAGGTGGTTCAGACACACACGCTTCTCCTTTCGGTTAAATCGGGTAGGAGGGTTAATAAAATACCTTCATTTATCAATCATACAAACACACTTTATTCCAAGAAATGCATAAAAATGAGATCAAAGCGAATAACAGTCAATAATATGTATATCCCCGGGTAGATATTGAATTCGAAACAGGTAAAAGATCCTAGAAGTCAGAAAATTGTTACCAAGAAGTCAAAAAGGTAGCAGAAAGATGTAGAAATTGAATTTCAAGTGGGGAAAACTACCCAGGGCCCTAGAAGAGGAAATTGGGGAAAACTATCCGAAGCCCTTCTAGAGCCCTAAAAGGCCTTAGAAGATGGAGCTGAAGTTAGCGGTCATAGTTAGCAGCGAATAAAGCTGAATTTGATTAAAATGAGACAATGAGGCCCAACTGATGACCCTCAAGATTTCTGCATCTGCGTTTTTTAACTTTGGCAAGCCGTCAACGCATTTGTTTACAAGCTCAATTCAACTTTACATCTCAGCCTGAATTCAACGAAAAGTAGCTTCAAATGACTCGATAATGAAAAAAAAGAAAAGAATATTAAAAACCGCGTATGATCTAGATAATTGATAGAGCAACCAAAGAAGTCGTACAAAATGACAAAAAAAAAATATATATATTAAAGAAGACAAATTATACTAATATTTATGTCATATCCATCCAGTCGACGAAGAAGAATCGAGGAAAGGCTTCATCTTCATAATCTCAGTTTAAATCTCGAAGATAAAGAAACATCACGACAATGGCACTCGTCAGTCAAGTCAGATTTCTGAAGTTCTGACTAACTCGCGTCAATCCCGAAGCTGCAGCTTTGTTAGGTCAGATTGAGATCAAGAGTGGCGGGGTTTTTGAACATTTATCAAATACCTGCAACTAAGATGCAGTCGAGCATCCCTTAACCGTACCTTCGATATCAGACGAAGACGAGGGCCAAGTAGAATTCGGCAATTCGAAGCATGTTCGATGCGAATGCGAGAATAAGTCTCGGAATCCGGATCTTCGACTAGAACTTCTTCCCGCACTCGCAATACGACAGAGCGATAATCGCGGTGTTTATCGCAGGCCCTTGAGTACGTCGAGCTACGGGATCGGCGTGCGGAGAATATTTTCATAAATTCACTTTCAAATCCCAGGGACAAGTTGTGTCTCGCGCTATCCGCTGCGTTGCTCTACTCCCGACCGCTTTTAACCAGTTCATCAATATACCAGAGTCGCAACGATTGCGGGTCGCGAATTCGAATTAGACTTGCGCTACGTCAATCCGAAAACAGTTCTACCGAAAATCACTTCAAGATCAGCGAATTCACTCGACGCGGTTTTTTTATTTTCTCAGTTAATTTACTTTGCACCCGGGTTTAGAAGACAATGGCGCTATTCTTCTTATTACAGCCCGGTTATTTTCTTCTACTTTATTTTATGCACGCAGCCGTAGCGAGAAAAGACACGCGGTTAACGGTGGACCCGCGTATCAGGCAAGACGGGACTCGCGGTACGTTGGCCCGAACCGTCTGAGTCGAACGCGTCTCTACTACTGAATCCGTGCCGTCCCAACCTCGGGTAAACTCGGCGAGACTATCCTGTTTCCCGCGTCTCGTCTCGTCCCGCGTCACGTCACGTAGACTACGGACACTCTTCCGTCGTTCGGAATCAGATTCTGAACTACGTAACAACGCTTTGAAAACTACTCAATTCTTGGTCAGGGAAAAGTCGAGGAATTCCAAAAATGGTCAGGGCAAAGACAGGAAATTCAAAAAAATGGTCAGGGAAGTCAGGGAATCCGAAAAATGGTCAGGGAAAAGACAGGAAATTCAGAAAAATGGTCAGGGAAAAGTCAGGAAATTAAAAAACAATGGTCAAGGAAGTCAGGGAATCCGAAAAATGGTCAGGGAAAAGTCAAGGAATTCCAAAAATGGTCAGGGAAGTCATGGAAAAGTCAGGGAATCCGAAAAATGGTCAGGGAAAAGTCAGGAAATTAAAAAACAATGGTCAAGGAAGTCAGGGAATCCGAAAAATGGTCAGGGAAAAGTCAAGGAATTCCAAAAATGGTCAGGGAAGTCATGGAAAAGTCAGGGAATCCGAAAAATGGTCAGGGAAAAGTCAGGAAATTAAAAAACAATGGTCAAGGAAGTCAGGGAATCCGAAAAATGGTCAAGGAAAAGTCAAGGAATTCCAAAAATGGTCAGGGAAAAGATAGGAAATTAAAAAAAAATGGTCAGGGAAGTCAGGGAATCCGAAAAATGGTCAGGGAAAAAGTCAAGGAATTTTATGGCGATGCAGAACAAGACAGAATATAAGATCCCTTGCGCGGAAAGCTCGATCAATGAAAATGATAGCAAAAAATTTTTATGAATTATAAATGGAAATCATTTTTTTTTCAGCATTGATTCAGAGAATTATTTATGAAATGCTTGAATATCCACCAATTCGTTCGAATTTCAGTCCGGAAAAACTGATAATTTGGTCAGGAAAAGTAATATATATATTTTTCTTTTTTTTTCACTTTTTTATAATGGCCATCATGTTCAAAAATAAGGGGCAGTTGTTCGACGAATGAAGATAACTTGTCTAATTGTACCTAGGATTTATCTTTCCCTTAGCTGATTCAATAGACAGGCAAAAAATAAATATATATCTTTCAAACTCGCGAACCGTTCGTCGTCCCGTATAAACCAGAAACCAGAACCGTCTAATTTTAGCGAGTATGCAGAGTCGGGTATGTCTGAGTCCGTGTGACTATTCCATTTTTTTTTTTTTTTGGTAAGGCGAACGACCCAGTTAGTGACACTGCATCAGTTATCGAAGTAAAGCCATGATAAATTACTTTCAATTTTTCGGATTGCTGATTTGATTTGATATCTGCTGATAAGATTCCAGTTTTCGATTTCCTGATCAGAAAAAATAAAATCAGAACAAAAAATACGGGAATTTTATTAATGGATTTTGCATCAAAAATTTGTTTTCGATTTTCATACGCGTATAACGTAGAATAGCTCGAAATAATTACTTCGTGTTTTTTCTGTTTCGTTAGCAAATGTTGATCAAAAAAGTTACAAGCGAATGAATTCCAACGTTTTTGCTACTGTTGTATTTTCCTGATTCCTTCAATTTTTTTTTGCAAACTACTGACACATGAAATAACAAACAATTGAAAAATACGTGCAAAATCCCAATTATTGAAAGAAAAACGAAAAAAAAAAAAACAGTAAAAAGAACATCGATCTTTTGTCAAAAGATCAATAACTGGGCCGTTCACTTTATTTGCATTCTTTGCAGGTAGAAACACGTGAAAAGTTTCTTGAACCGTCTACTACCACACGATAATCAAATCATAATTGTATAGATCCCGATACGCATTCGCTAATATTGTTATAAGTTTTATTACAGGTAATCAAGAACCGATACGTCGGCTATTGTGCGTGAGTAGCGTCGTTCAATGCGAACATACACAATTATAAATTGAGAGAGAGAGAGAGAGAGAGAGAGACCATGAAACTTTTAATCAGGATTTGTTGCCTCTGACGTCACCGTCACCCGCCGCGTAACGTGTTCTAACGCTGATCGCATTATTGTGTTTCGATAATTTCATTTCCTCCGTCTCTCTCTTTCTCGCCACGTTTGCGTAGATGCCTACACGACGTCGTGAATACGTTATGAGAATGGCGTTGTTGGTCTTTAGCGTCTACCTCCCCACCCGAATCGACCACTCGTCGACCGAATGATTACGTTATCCGTTAGCCTGTTTCTATCCGTTTCTAACGATAAATTATCACAGGGATCTCATATGCGATGGTGCAATTGATGTATTAATTTCATGTTGGTGATTAGTTTTTTTTTTTTTTTTTTTTTTTCATCAACAATAAAACAATTTTTTATTTTGTCAGGTCATAAGAGGTACTTAAACATGTTCGTCCGTATTGAAGAGAAAAAAAGAAGAGAGGGGAGAGAGAGAGAGAGAGTGAAGAGAATATATTGATTCCGCACCGTCAGCTGGTACGCCGCTGGCAAACCCTACCGCATTCTAACCTACATTACATCGACGCACACTAGTTCATCCACAAACCGCCCCCGCCACCGTCACCGTCGCCGCGACTCTTTCACATACGTTCTGCTCTGTGCATGCAGTATTCTGCACACTCACACTCAATGATAGCGTGTATTGCGTGTACACTACGACTGCGGGGTTATAAACACTAACTTTGCCCACATGTAATGCGAGGCAACGAATGAATAAACGAAGTAACTATGAATTAGTTCCTTTCGAATCCTTTCTAAAATAAACTATACGTTGATAATTATCGCAATGGAAGAATAATTGTTTCGATGTTGATGACTTTTTCGTAATTTTTATTCATTTTCGTCTTCGCTCGAAAAATTTATCGAACATGGCCGTTATTTAACATCCCCCCTTATCGATTTTTTTTAAGATTTTCATATTACGGCAAATCTCACTGATTCTGTTCAATGAGCCAAAACCGAAGTCATGTAACCGTTTAGAATTCAGCCACCTTGGTTTACAAACTCTCACCGCGTTTGTTAGGTAATAGAAGGAAGTATTTTTTGCTTCTAATAAGAGATAATAAGACACAAAGTACGACTATATTCGCTCGCTCCAGCAAATTGGATCTGCTATTTTGAATTTTGCAAATCTGACTTCAGATTCGTCATTATAGTGACACCAAAAAACGTTCGTGGACCAAATTTTATAAAAATCCATTTTTTTTTTTTTTTTGCAGCATATCGAAAGCGTAAAATTAAAATTTTTCAAAACTGACTTCAGATCCAGTAAAAATTCAACTGTTCATTTTCGGGGTTATTACTTCTTTTTCTCTCTAAAAACAGAGAAACCGGAAGTTGAAACAGAAAATCAAACTGTTCAAATTTATCGACGCGATTATCACATCATTCCGTTTATAACGTGCAGTACGAAGATAAATTAAACACGAAATTCCGCGGTATGTGTGAATGAGTATTACCGTATCCTCGATGTAATCTCCGGAGGAATTATGCGCGGGGGAACGAGGTGTGGGGGGGGGGCAGTATCCAGGTATTCATTGTGTTTCACCTTATTTCCCACAGTACCTCTAATGAGAAATAGGCAACGGTTCGTATTGCGTTATAACTAGTAGCCTGGTAACGGAACCTGAGCATATATATCTGCAACTGTAATCACAGAACGGGAATCGCGTGGATCATTTCATCCACGCTGCAATTTTTAAAAAATTTTTTATCGATAATTTGGTCAGGAAATAGGACGGGTAAAATTGAAGACTTTTAAATATCGTGTGATAAGCCGCTCTGCAATGTGGTACATGATAATAATTGTAAATAATATGTAAAATGATGTGAAACAACGTCACGATGGTTTGACGCTGGTAATTTATTTGTTTCATTTTTTTTTTTTTTTTGTCAACTTCGTAGTCGCATAAGTCGATCTTGAATCAACATAAGTCATGACCAATCGCATATTTATGGATGTGAATTGTTAATCGTGCATGCGATAAGTATATCCTGCACACTGTCACATCACACACGAATTACAACCACACCTGATAATACTTGAATAGTTTATTTGTTTTTGCGTATATCACCAGCAAGTGAACCGTTACTATAAGTTCCTCGATGTAATAATGTCGATCAATCAGAAATTATCCCTTTTTTCTATCTGAAAGATAAATCAGATCAATCAAAGTTACAGAATGAGGAGAATCTGCCGTCGAAGATAAGAGAGATAATTCTAATTATCCTCAAACACTTGACAAATAACTGACAAATTTTTTCATCAATTTTTCAAGGTAACAAAGAATCGTTATAAAGATAATGATAATAATGTAATTTCGCTAATAACGTTGACCTTTGTACCTCAACGTTATTTCCGTCACGTGAACATTGACGTCATACGACTCGTTCGCAATTAGGAGAGGCATGCTGGGTTCTATAAGTACGCGTGTAATCTATAGGCGTGCGTCGTTTGCGTGTTTCTGTTGTGTCAACAGAATCGAAAATGCATGAGGAAGCTAAACCAAGCAAATGTCGAGGTGTTGATGGTTTAGTTTGTCCCTTCATCCATCAGGGATATTCAAATCATTGAAAATATATCTGCGTACATTCTCTTCGGTATCAGAGATGACGCGATATCGAGCACTTGAAAGATCCACGCGAAACACGTACGGAACGAAATACGAAACGAGACGAGACCTTCTTCCCCAGTTTTTTTACTATCGGTTCGAATCTAGGTTGTCTCCCTGGTAACATGCTCGAGGATGAATAATAAAAGAAAGAGAGGAGGAAAAAACAATAGCGGTAAAATCAAGAAAAAGGCTCTTCCTTGTTCGGTCATCGAAGAGAAATCTGATGTTGGGGAAAAAATAAATCAATAAGCCCAGCTTCTTCTTTCAGAAACTACTCTCTAAGTTTGAATCAGTGAATAGTCACTGATCATCAGCGAATAGTCACTGATGCCTCCAGTTATAAGTATACCACTGGAAATCAGTGAAAAGTCACTAATTTATCCAGTGAATTTGAATCACTGATTCAAATAGTGAAATTTTCACCGATTGAATCAGCGAAAATTATTGGTTCTTATATATATTTGATCCGGTTGAAGATATTCTCGAAACGGAAAGACAATATGGTATATTCGACACATTTTTCTTTCGCGAGTCTTTATTGCAAGTAAAGAAAAAACAGACTCCTAACGCAGATGAAACTTCTCCGTCTCCCATCTCGTCGGAGCGAGCCAAGACTGGACGCAGTGAGAAAACCTAACCTACCAAAAGTATAAGGAATTCAATGTAAGACAGTGAACAGCAATATTCACACCATTCATTGATTATTTGCAACTAACAAGCCAAATTGTGAAGAATTTTATAAATCCACATGTGTACTTACGTTGTGATTTTTACTGAACAGTTCACGTGGTTGAACCGACGCCCAAACCAGCACGCAACATATGAACGCGAACGATTTGGCGGTTAGTAGGCAGCTCCATGGCGGTTAGAGACTCGGCGTACGCGGCGCCCCTAGCGTTCGTCACAAAAGTCACTGACGAAACAGTGAAGTTATGCACTGGTTTAGCAGTGGTAAAATCACTGCTGCAACGGACTTCACTGATACTCCAGTGAAAAAGGGTTCAAGTCACTGTTTCTGCAGTGAAATACCAAGTCACTGATTCAATTAGTGAAATTTTCACTGATTCAAATTTAGAGAGTAACTTCGTCTGTTTCTGCGACGCCAGAGAGGAAAAATGACAGTAATTTCGCGGTAAAAATGTAATTGAATGAAGAATTTTACTTATCGAATTTTTATAAGGGGAGAGCTTAGTTGATTTGAAAAACCGCGAGTAAAGAATTAATCTGGTTGGATGGAGAAACTGAACGCGACGGTCCCCTAATTGGCAAATTTGCTAACTAATTTCAATCCATTATCGATTCCCTATAAATAGTCGTGTAAGGGTGGAGCTCTAGTTCCTCTCATAACCGGTATTACGTTCCCTACGGTGACAGAAGATTGGCTAAATTAAGCCTTTATTGGAAATAATGAAAATCAATTAAAGGAGACGCAAGAAGCCATAAAGAAAACATGTCCAACTTCATTGCGTATATCATAATCGCAGTGGGTCCTTCATAGGGCAATTTTACCTTTTTCTTTGCAATTTCAAGAAATACCAAATTTCATTTCATGTCATTAACAGTGTATAGTGTGGATGAATGTATAATAATGATTAATATTATCCAAGCGTCGGGGTTCTGGAGGTTGGGGTCTTATTTCGACCTAGGTTAATGGATGAAAGTTCAACCTTGACCCTGTTTCCTGGTTTACTTTAAAATCACCCCTTAACAGCAGCTCGCTATTCCCTAACCGTAGTCTGGAGTTAATATGAAGCAGGCAGATTGCCAAGAAGAGCTACCCCTATCCGCACCGAATACGTGAACCGAAAACCAAGCTGGATATATTACGGAGTCATCCAAAATCGCATGGATTCGCACTTTTCAGATTACGAAAATCAGCAGAATGAGATGAAAATTGTTATCTGATAGCCGCGAGCTCGTTGAAAAAACACCGTTTTGGTTTCTCTTTTGATTCATCTTTATTTAGGTGAAAATATTGATTCGTACATACAGGGTGACTCGAATAACTGGCCCATATCAAAGCGCGAATAAAATATAATCGAGGTTGCCGATTCTAAAGGACATTAATCACTGTGAAGTATGAGAGGCAATATATGGTCTCATTTTGTGTTTATCAGTATTTTCTTTCGCTTAATGGTCCATTAATTTTCCACATTTCCAATTTTTTGGATGTTTTTATTGATTCAGTCAATTTCCAAGGTGAAGAGGAAATTCATCTCTATACTATTTAATTGTTACAAAAAAAAAATTCCCTAATCAAATAACACAGACATGGTGGCGAAAATATAAAGAGTGAAAAAAATCCCTGACTTTTCCCGGACTTATCCTGACCAAATTTTAACCTTTCCTCGACTGGAATTAGGACAAATTAATGGTTAATCAAGTATGTCATAAATAATGCTCTAAATCAATGGTGAAAGAATCTTTTTCGTTTATAATTTGTACAACTTTTGCTATTCTTTCCATTGATTAGGATTTCCGCACGAGAGAGAGGATCTTTTATTCTGTCTTCTTTTGCATCACTTTAAAATTCCTTGACTTTTCCCTGACCATTTTTTGGATTTCCTGACTTTCTCCTGACCAGTGGCCACCATAACAGTCGTGTTTTTTGGACCACACCGTACATCTATAAATTCGTGTGTAAATCTAACATAAGCACGTAGCTTCGCCCACGTATGGCTACGGGTCCGTCGATCTATCTGCCTGTCCGTCTATCTGTTTCGTAACGCACGTCTTACATACCTGATATGTTATTTTTTACTCCATTTCAAAAATTCAAACTCTAGCTGTGCCGCGACGTGGGCGTATCCCGACAGACATATTCCGTACTCACATATGTATCCCTGTTATTATTGTTTTCTTCAAGTCTGCTCGTTATACTGTTTGTTACAATTACGAATCAACGTTCAGTCACACAACCTTCGCTCTATTCAAATTTCGCAATGAGATACACAAACAAGAATCTTGGACGGAAAAAGATGATGGAATTTTATAGTCCTTTGAGCCACAAAGGTTTAATTTTGACAAAACAAAGGAAAAAAAAAAACAACTCAAAGAATGTATTACCTACGAGAAATGGTTTGAGAAGTTCGATTAGCCATCGATCATTCGTTCATAGTATTCGTGCAGAGGTGTACGAAAAAGTGTGCAAACTACATTACAGTAACCACCAACGTACGAGATTCGTAACACGTAGGTGTGCCCATTCTTGATGAAACTCGATTTCAGAAGCCGGAACTGGAACCGGTAAAAAAAAAGAATAATAATAATAATAGTAATAATAAGGCCACTGCGATCAATTTCGACCACAAGTTCTCATTGACAAAAGAAAGCAACAAGAAAAGGGTGATGCACGCGAACATAGTGAATAATAGATGTTTAGTTCACTATTCAACGTACCCCGTGATCGACATCACGATATCCCCAGTTGTATTTTTCCACAACGATCCATCGATCAACAATTCGATATTAGATCCTGCGATCAGGCTAAATTGGCAAAGTCTCAAGGTCAGATTCCTCGTTAAAATCCGAAGCGAAAGTTCCTTTGCGAAAACTTCGTAGAGTTAATAGTTATCGAGTTACGCAGGAATGTGTCACAGCGCAGCGCGTCAGGTTGGCCAAACCGCGTCAGCGCTGCCAACCTCCGCGTTGTCTGATTGGTCAACGCGCGAATCCTCCGTATCTCGGGAACCACCGGTCTCCCGAAGTTCTCGTAAAGGAACTTTCGCTTCGGATTTCGACGAGGAACCCGAAACCTCGACATTCGATTCGTTCAGCCCGAATATCACGTCAGCCTCCCCATATCCTTAAAATACGTTGCTATAAAACATCTCGGTGGAAATTAGAACCAATTTCATACGTAGGAAACGAATGAGCACAATGAGCGTCGATAAATGCGACGCTTAAACACTCCGGCGAGTCTAACGGTATTATATCGCATATGGCGCAGCAATAAAACGCGCTCGAATAAAAATAAAGCATCCGGGTTGATATTGATTTTGATGTTTTTTCATCCTCTGTGAAACATAAAAATTTTCACACTCAGACGATAATTTTACCTTCTCTAATAATAATTAAAGTTTAATGTCTTTGTTTTTGTTACTTTTTCAGTGTTCAGTATTTTCTCTCTCATTGACAAATTTCTAAGAAAGAACAATAAGTGTCTCTTAGAGGTTTGGTGATCTTCGTTCAGGTATCAGCACACCTGCGATATACCTGCACGCGCGTGATAATACATAACCGCATGGTGACTGGTGACAGTTTTAACTTTTTTTTTTTTTTTTGTTCGTCTGGCCAGTGGAATTTCTTCTCCACCGAAGCAAGTTGAAAAATAAAAAGATTAACAAAGATATAGAAACAAACAACGATTCCACCACCAGTTACGTAACCTCAGTAAAAATAAATCTTCTCCACTGAACTAGGTATACATACAATAATAATAATAACGACTCGAGTCTGCAAGATGTACCACATCCCCTCCTACGTAAATTGATCTACATAGACGCCCATCAAGATAGACACATATATGTGGGTATGGATTGATTATAAGCGCGGGGAACACGATTCGCACATTCTCCATGTATCGGTATTTATCTGCGTGGCTTCGAAATGCGGGTGAATTTTTATACGGGTACTCATTGCTACAGGCTGAGGTGCCCAGCCACCTCTAGATACTTTGACCTTCTCGGTTTCGTCAGCGAAATATCGAGGAAATAAATGGAAAGGAAAGGAAAGAAGAATCGATGTGGGAGTTTTAATCGAGATATTAACACACTTCGTTGACTATAGTCTTAGCACAGGGATTAATAATCTGATTTATTGTCGCCTTGATCAATACGAGAACGCGGATACCTTATTCCGCGGGCTCTTTAATTCATTTTATTATACGCCCGATGTAAAAGTTGAATTCCTAGCCATTCGAGACGTTAAAAATAAAAGAAACGACCCACCAACACAGAGAAACGAATCGTACATGTATACGAAGAAAATGTGTAAATAAGGAGGAAGGAATATAACTCGCCTGATATATACGACTTGGCACACATCATGTATCCGCACATTTGTCCGATCTTTGTCCAAACGGTCTTCAATAATTCCGGATTATACATTTGCGATTCTTTCTTTCTCACTTTCACAATCGATGAACAGAACACAATTAAAAAATCCACCTCAGCTCAAAAACAAGAAACAAAACCGTTTGTTGTTGGAAGAACATCGAAGAGACACCACTGACCATCGCCAATTTTGCAACTGCTCGTTATCCGACACGTGGCTGTACCTGACAGGATGTGACCACTGGTCCTCTCAATGAAATGTCATCGCATGATGATGCCCAATGTGAAATGACTGTCGAATTCTCTATCGTGAATGGCCAAGGCCCCCCGATCAGCCATTCAAATCCATCCCGTCGGTGGAACTACGTCAGTCGGTTTCGCGGATGAACGTAACTGACTTACTGACAGTCAGTGGCGGATAGAATACGTTCAGAGACACTCTCGAGGCACCGTGGGGGTACCGTGCCCCGTGCCCCATGCCCACGCTCGTCGTAGCCGTTACCTACACACACGACGAAGGTGTTGATGATGTGCAGGATATGTGGGTCGTTTGTTCGTGTGTTGGACGAATGGCGCTATGGTACCTATCCATGTACATTCAAAGAGGGCAAAAAAAAAACTGCTCAACTGGACTCTAACGCAGCTGTAAGCTATGGTATATACATACGTGACTGTTTTACAAACTAGGACTGACACCTTATTTTCAACGAATAATTATCCGAATTAATATCATTAATATTTTCGACACCTTGCGGCACATGAGAGTATCGGAATGTACTTCCTCCCAGATTTCAAAGAAGCTTGTCACGGTGCTCTTCGGGGAATGATCGTAATCACACAAACACTGGGGGAAGAATGAACTGTGGCAATGATGAAACAAAATACAGTCTCGAGTTCTCAGATATCTTCATCGATTATACGAAAGCCTTTGATTTGCTTGTTGATGAGACAATTTTAAATTCATCTCTTCGAATTGGCTGGATATGGTTTGTATATTCAATGTCTCAGTTGCTGCTGCGATGATCGACAATTAATATTGATTATTAGAGTCGTGGAGTAATGAGGCACGGAGTTGCGGATAGACGGTACATGCATCACGAAACGAGTGAATGTGTTTCGTATAAAATGGTCAGGGATCATTCCGTTTGGCCCCAATCTCGACCGCGGTGACGTCATCATCGATGTAATCAACCGCAGGCATGTATTAAAACTTAACTGTAATTCTTTCGAGAAAGAAATACACGCGTACGTTACAATGCATGTAATTACAACACACACACACACACACACACCGGGGAACCTGCAGGGTGTCTCGTGCCCTGGATTCAACGTTATTCAATTTTCAGTATCTTTTTTTTTTATTTTGTGATACTTTTTTCTAACCACAATGATCAAGATTTCACCGGCGGATTTTGGTCCATTCTATTTGGTCATTGAAGAAGACGAATATAGAAATCCACCCAGATACCAAGACGAAGAAGGAAACTAAATTATCACTGGACTGGAGAAAAAAACGCGGATGATAATTCAAAGTCATTTCCATTGTGTCGATACGACGATAACAGCTTTCCTCGGGCTTCCAGATTCCGAGAAGATTTGATACCGACGAGAAGGAAAAAACCAAGAAATTCTATCACAGTTTACATACATCAGGTCAATAGATCGTGTTCGTTATTCATTTATAGCAATACATTAGCAAATTAATAGTCAATATATATTTCTTGGTAATAGTCGCGGAATTTTCAGACGCCATTAATTTTTATTATCAACATCAATATATTCTTAATAATTTCTGTTTATGTTCATATTCCTTTCCACACGACCTTCACGTCATTGATTAATAAGGTGAAAAGCTAAAAGCTCGTCTCAGGTATGGCTCAACGTCCTCGACGTTGATAAAAGTCAAAGAGAACCAGCTGTGGTAGCGGCTCTCAAGTGACCGAGGAAGAGTTTTGCGACGGTGCAAGCCAAGGGTAATTAAGTCTGGGTTCAAGTACCTCGTGGCGAGGCTTCCATGTCCAGCTATCTTCTGTACATTTATCTGCACCGGTATGCGATCTGACCATGTGTCTTTACGCACTGCCATAGCCCGGCATGTGACAAGGAAAACGCAGGATAGGTGGTTGAGTAAGGCTGTACCGGAAGTACAGAGCAACGGGCACCCTGTCATTATTGCCATTTTCTACGCTACCTTCACGCCAGGCAAACATCTTGAAATAAATTTCGCTCTTTATCTTTGTTTCTATCTTGTTTTTTTTTTCTCGTGTTACTTAACGAAATTTTTTAATATTCGAGACCCTGAGCAAAACTATCGGCACAAAGAGAGAGAGAGAGAGAAATGAAGAATGTTGAGTGATAAAAGCACTTTTTTCAATTGTATCTATTCACGAATCTGTTTCCTGTAAGGGAATTGATAAAATTAAATATCCGCACAAAAAATCGTTTCGGTCTGTATACACCTAGTATACTGCGTAGTAAATCAAGAAATTCATCATCGTCGAACAGTACAGAGATGACAAGATAGAATAGTTTGACGTAGAGGGAACTTTCACCTACTAGTAAGACCGTGACTGAGATTGTAATACAACTGCGTATTGCATTGCTTTAGAAAAATAATAATAATAATAAATGAAAAAAACTTTGCACACAGTTCCATTGACTATGAGCAACTAAACTTTATTCTTTATCTGCAAATCATTAAACAAAACAAGAAGAACAAGAAAAAAAAAAGAAGAAGAAAGTCAACTTTGATCAATGGATAAAAATGTGTGACCTAAGACGACGTTGATCGATTCTTCATAATTATTCGAATATTAGGCTAAATGCATCGCATTGCGTAACGACAACGAATTACGTGACCGAGATATAAAAAATATACAAAAAAAGAAATAGTAAAAAAAGAGACACACAAAAAAATTGGGAAGTGCGGAGAGTTGAAATTTGTTCCGCCGTCATGGTAAAGCGCGGAAACGGAAGAACGACTCGATTCACCTGCGGTATAGACCTTCGCGAAAGCGTGACAAAAACAGAAAAGACAAAAGGATACAGATTAAAAACACGACAGTAAAAAAAAATTGCAAAAAAATAAATAAATGAAATACTAATCAAGGGAAAGAATCAGGTCGAAAAACAACCGAGTAAATAAGCCGTGATAATGAGAAGATCAGAGGCGGTTCTTTAGTTTACATTTTCCAATCACTTCCTTTTCCGGTGCGCCAAATAAAGGCACTGAATTTGCGATTTAGGTCAGTATATCCAGATATCTGAAGTCATAAATACACTTCGATAACCTCGACGGGTCTCAGAACCTTGGAAGTGCACCTAAGCTGTGTATGTAAAAAGTGTCTAAGCCAAGCCGCCGACCTCAAAAGCTTCCCTTCGTAGTCGGATAAAGATAGACCTTGTAGATTCATTACGGTAAATAGATATTGCTAAATACGCGGCAAATGTATTGATGGATTACGATTGTTATCATATACTTGCAAAAATATGAGCGACAAACAAACGTTGGGATTCTAACTGTTTCGCAAATGCTTTTATACCGGATCATCGTAAAAATGATAGGCAAATTATGGCCAAGAAATTGGGCAACCGTTTGACATAATATATACGTGCGATTGGCAAACAACAAATTGTGAACAATCTTGCGGCCTTGCTAGCGAATTTCACAACTTTTGTGAAATGAGATAACCATACATGGACAGCGAAGAATCAGAGTCGAATAACACTGATTTAATAATCGCATATTATGGTTAAAAATATTTTTGCTTTTTCCCTTGAACGAGAGGGGGAAATATGTAGTTCAATATTTGAGTGACACATCAATTCCGAAGGGTTGATAGAATCTGTTCAGAATATTTCATTCAATTCAACCTAATTCTTTTGATACGGATGATTTTTTATTCAACTCATCGTCAGTTCAACTTAATTCAACTTTGAAGTTGAATTGATTCAGTCCATTTTCCATTCCAATCAACTTCATTCAACTTATTTTGTCCTAATTGAACCTAATTCTACTCAATTCAATCCCAATTCAACTTTGATTTAACTTCAATTCAACTTTAATTCAATTTCAATTCAACTTGAATTCAACTTAATTTCAATTCAAATTCATTTCAATTCAAATTCAATTTAATTTCAATTCAACTTCAATTCAACTTAATTTCAAGTCAACTTAATTTCAATTGAACTTCATTTCAATTTCAATTCAACTTCAATTCAACTTAATTTGAATTCAAATTCAATTTAATTTCAATTCAACTTCAATTCAATTTCAATTCAACTCAACTTCAATTCAACTTCAATTCAATTTCAATTCAATTTCAATTCAACTTAATTTCAATTCAACTTCAATTCAACTTAATTTCAATTCAACTTCAATTCAACTTAATTTCAAATCAACTTAATTTCAATTCAACTTAATTTCAATTCAAATTCATTTCAATTTCAATTCAACTTCAATTCAACTTAATTTTAATTCAAATTCAATTTAATTTCAATTCAACTTCAATTCAATTTCAATTCAACTTCAATTCAATTTCAATTCAATTTCAATTCAACTTTGATTCAATTTCAACTCAACTTCAATTCAACTTAATTTTAATTCAACTTCAATTTAATTTCAATTCAACTTCAATTCAATTTCAATTCAACTTCAATTCAACTTTAATTCCATTTCAACTCAACTTCAATTCAACTTCATTTCAATTCTTCACAGAATTCAAATTCAATTTAATTTCAATTCAACTTCAATTCACTTTCAATTCAACTTCAATTTCAATTCAACTTCAATTCAACTTCAATTCAATTTCAATTCAATTTCAATTCAACTTAATTTCAATTCAACTTCAATTCAACTTAATTTCAATTCAACTTCAATTCAACTTAATTTCAAATCAACTTAATTTCAATTCAACTTAATTTCAATTCAAATTCATTTCAATTTCAATTCAACTTCAATTCAACTTAATTTTAATTCAAATTCAATTTAATTTCAATTCAACTTCAATTCAATTTCAATTCAACTTCAATTCAATTTCAATTCAATTTCAATTCAACTTTGATTCAATTTCAACTCAACTTCAATTCAACTTAATTTTAATTCAACTTCAATTTAATTTCAATTCAACTTCAATTCAATTTCAATTCAACTTCAATTCAACTTTAATTCCATTTCAACTCAACTTCAATTCAACTTAATTTCAATTCAACTTCATTTCAGTTCAACTTCATTTCAATTCAACTTCATTTCAATTCAAATTCAATTTAATTTCAATTCAACTTCAATTCACTTTCAATTCAACTTCAATTTAATTTCAATTCAACTTCAATTCAATTTCAATTCAATTTCAATTCAATTTCAATTCAACTTTAATCCCAATTTTATTTTATTTATTCAACCCAATTTAACTTGAATTCAATTCGATTCAACCTAGGTGATTCAACTTAATTCTGTCAATTAAAGTAATTTTCACTAATTCAGGTGAATTGCGAATCAATTCATGGACTATTGAGATGCCAGTTTAACGAGTTATTTCCTCCTTGGTTCAATATACTATGACTTCATCTTTTTACTCAGGAAGCAAAACAGGTAAATGAATGTAATTAGTTGTACGTATGACTGCACCAATATTTTCTTCCCCCAAATAAGAATTTTTGGTCAACGTTTTAGCTCGCGGCGGAGTGAAAATCTGCCTTGACTGTTTTTTATTTTGGGTTTCAATACAAAAAAAATGTTGATGAAGAAAGAACACCGATGCCCCCGGGACTTACTTTTTCAATCTTATCTATACTAATTTGTTTTAATAATTGTTTCAACATTCGGTCATCTCCACAACTCCCAGGAACAATAACAATTCGAAAGTTTTCTCCTACACAGCAGCTACAGTGAAAGGGAGACTTACAACAGAAATTAGACGGACATTGATTGACGCGTACACGTTTCTTTTCTCATCCTTTTTTATTCATATTATACTTCTCATTAATTACATGACAGGGTACTCCGTAGTACCTAGGATAATTTCACGTTTCGGAACTATAGTTTATACCAGGCATACCGTCACAATGCACGTACCTAGTTCTCCAGGCATTTTTCAGCAAATTTTTTTTCGACGCCCAACGTTTTTATCCTAGGTTCGTTAAATTTTTCATAAACCTGGACAGTTTCGAAACCGTCGAGTGAATGATAATGAGCTGATTTGTTCAGGCATTGGTTCAGCGGTAACACGTCCGGGAGCTGAGACTTTATTCGAAGTATAAGCGCGGGGATATTACGCCAACTTCCGGTTTTCCATGCTTTCTTAACACGCATGCGTTTGGCTCAATCCGCGAAACACGCGATACCAAACTACGTACAGGGTCCGCGAGAACATTTTCTATTATGGAAATGAGAACCTCGCGGGCTGGTTAATTAGTGAGGTAACTCTTCACAGCGTAGGTTCTATGATCAAAATTTAATAGACAAAACGAAACCTTTTTTTTTCTATTTCATCAATTTCTACACCTGAATTCAGAATTCGAAAGTTGCGGTCTCTGGCGAAAAAAAAAAACGAAAGGAAGAAAAAAAATGCGAAGGAAAGAGAGTGAATCGAGGCAAGAAATTAGGGGTGGGGCGAATCACGAATGAAGGCGTGTAATCTGAGCGTAATTTGTAACTTGAGGCGCCATTTCGAAGGTATGTCGTTTTTTTCTCTATGGATATCTCTCTATCTCTCTCCCTACGGGGGTGACTACAGGAAGTGGAATACATCCCGTTCATTGTACTGCATCAGGCACCAGAGAGACAAGGCATTTCCTTGTTTCCGAGGACCGCCACCTATCTTAGCACTTCCGGTTTAACGGATCACGGTACACGCGACTATGATTCAGTGTGCGCGATATTGTTGCGTTTACTTTCTGCTATATATGAGTTGAATCCTCTCGAAGGACAATCATTCCTGATTAAAGTAGGTAAAAGTTGTGTCTTTTTCATCGGTTCCAAAAATTCAGAAATAGAGAAGCTGTTCATACCTCGGCAACTGAAATTTGCCATTTTGAATCGCAAGATTTCACCTCTGCTAATAACGAATCCAAAAACTTCATGTCATGAAAAACAGGATCAAAATTATTCGGATCAAAGTTCGCCATTTCAAATCGAACAAAGTGGACATCAGATTCGTGATCAATTGAACCCTAGAAAAAGTCCTGAATGCCAAGTTGAATTCAGCTATGAAGCGTTTCTGCAAAAAGATCGTTTTCCCTTTTGACAATCGCGACGCAAATCGAATTTGACCTGGAAACTTCGAATTTGTTGGATAAAATGTGGAATAACTTTTATCCGATCATATGGACACCTCCGATATTGATGAATAATTCACAGAAACTTCGCCAGAGTGTGTGAAACTTGCATCCCAAATTACAGCCTGGCACGTCCTGTGGTGTCGAAGTTCATATGACATCTACGTAAAATTGTATCCAGGTATCTTTCTGTTAGTCCGAAACTAATATATGGGAGATGCCACGCTGCAATTTGGTATGCAAGTTTCACACACTCTGGCAAAGATTCTGCGAATTATTCAACAAAATCGGAGTCGTCCATGTGATCGGATAGAAGTTGTTTCAAATTTTATCCACCAAATTCGAAATTTCCAGCTTCATAGCTGAGTTCAACTTGGAATTCAGGACTTTTTCTAGGGTTTAATTGATCACGAATCTGATGTCCACTTTGTTCGATTTGGAGTGTCGAACTTTGATCCGAATAATTTTGAGCCTGTTTTTTATGACATGCAGTTTTTGGATTCGTTATTAGCTGAGGTGAAAACCTTCAAATCGCATGCAATTAAAAATGGCGAATTGGAATTGCCGAGGTACGAGAAACTGATTCAAAAAACTCCAAATCAGCCACCATTTTCGGAGAAGAGAATCAATCTTAAGATAAATAATCAACTCACCTTGGTGACATACATGTACGATTTAAGGCACATCGGAATTAGGTTTGACCAAACTCACCTGGAACATAAAAACAAAGAAAGATTGAGATTAGAACTCAATATTTTATATAGATTATAAAAGTTGATGTGAAAAATGATCAGCGACCGTGAACTCGGGTCAGATGATATTAATTGTCTGAAGCGACGTTAAGATTGAAGGCGTACATTTCATGCCTGTAGTATACATAAGGTAATTAGGCTAATTGTTAATTATCTCGTGGCTGGTTTTATTATACGTCACGACGTGGTAGAATTTTTCAAAAGTTTTCCTCCTTCCTCTCCCTTTTGTTGTCTCTTCTAGTTAGATGCACTGCTTTTTTCACACAAGTCTGGAGATAGAAAACCACGTAAAAGGAGGAAAAGAGACGCTCAGAGATACAGAAGCACGGTACAATTAGATAACAAAGTAGGCGGGGTATCTGTTATAACCTGCGGCTAGCTGTGCTGCAGGAGAAAACTAGACAAAATACTCAAGACTCTGATACAACGGACCAAAACCCAGTTATAGCCAGCCCATAATAATTTTACTACCTCTACTATTGGCAATAAATATATTCCACGCAATTTCACACCGTCTGCGCCCCATCACTATTGTAACGGCTTGTGTAATAAAGGTGGATTGAAAACGACAAACAAAAATGAAAATAGACAAAAAAGTTTCCGCCACTTTCAAAGCCTCTAAGTCCTGTCAGCTATGCCTGAGTTTTTGGCGAAGAAAAACGAATTACGCACACGCACATTATACTTTCACTATCAGGTTCTTTTTTGTTTAAACTTTTTTCCATCCGTATTTTATATTCTGTATTTGTTTCACCTTCAGTGATTTCATTCTCTCATTCAGAGTTGCCAGATTCGACAATTTCCTGATTCTCGGCAATTTTCATTGTTTCAATTCAAAACGTTGATCTCAATTACGTAAAATTCTGGTGTTGATTACACAAAAGTATCCACATTTCGAATGAGTCTACATTTTCCTAGTTTTTGCCCGATAATTTTACAAGTCTCAAATCTGGTTTTAGAATTAATAAATTAAAAATGAAAAAAAAATGTATTCCTTTGATCATTTACCTTTTTTTTTTTACAAGGAAAAAATCTTATGGACAATCAATAGGATAAACTTATAGACTATAGACTTGAATCGCAAATTCGAATTGAGAAAAATCGACGAATGAAACGACATTAAAATTCACAAATTCGCATCGATTCATATGACGGGATGCGAAAGGGTTCACGTGTACAGTCGGACCCCGTTCGAAGTCCGACAGTGAGGCCTCGCGCATGTCACTGCGCACGGACGTGGTCAGGAGTGGGGATACGGAGTTTGTAGCCTGGGTGCAGCGGTTGAGTGACGTCCTACTGTACTCGTACTCTGACGCTAATCGGATCAGTGAGTATCGCGGTGACGCAATAGAACCACCACACTGATAGCTGTTATAGGGTCCGTCTGGGCTAATCGTAAGATAAATATTAATCTCCGATACGATTACGTGGTTCCAGGGTTCATTTTGCAACCATGGGTAAGTATTAATTTTATGTATACCTATAGAAAGTGCAGAAGGCGGGCTTTCAAGACTCGCACCGAGCTGCAAACGTTCGATGCAATTAACGCCGCGAACGGCTGTACATAATACATCCGAATCTATACGTAACGTATGCGACTGCGTGTTGTGTGTATGTGTGTGTAGTTTGTTGAAACGTGAGTGCACTAGGCGTGCACTAGGCGTGCACAAGTCGTCTATTCTTGGAGAAATTCGTTACCTACGTTAATCCCTGGCTGACCTAGCTAATTCCTAGATGATCAAATTTTTAACTCTTTCAATCTCGTTTGAAATTTTTGTTTTCAACATTTGTGAATATTTTAAACTGATAAAATCCTATAATCGGATCGGTCGGATCAAATTAGAGTACCTACATCAGACTTTTTTTTTGTTGTAATTTCAGCAACATTTCCGCTTACGCTTTTTGCACAAACGATAAGTAAATTCGATTATTGTGCTTGAAATAAAACTGGTTGACATGTGTACAGTACTTCCTGGGGGCAATGATACTTGGTACTGAAAACCGCGATTATTATTTCTAGGAGAATTATTGTTATTGTGATTATGATTGTCTCGCCCAGTTGTGAGTTTCGCAAGTGGCAGCAATAATAATGTAACTCGCGGCATTGTCTTTTTCGCCTAATTTGCATACTATATTTAACCGCAATGAGCTATGCAGATTTCGTCTACTCGTGTACAGTGACGTTCACTCACTCGATAATTCAAATACTGAATTTAAATATAATTTTTCTTTTCTAAATCACACAACCAACTAGGTACTGTAACAGCTGATCATGTCTTACACCAAACGCATACCGAAGCTTGTGCAATTGGGCACATAATTCTTTAACGAGCGATTAACCTGATCGATCCACGAGGTACTTAGGATAACAGAAGAGTTAGGCTAGGGTTAATGCCCTGCGCGATCAATCAGTAACGGGACACTCAACGTTATTGGTTATTACGACTCTACCTACGCACGAGAATAATTTTGACATGCATCATTCGCTACCGTAATAACTATGGTACAGGGAATGGAGCAATTGTAGCTATACCATTGCACCTGTACCCAGGAAAAAATTATTGCAATTCAAAGCTCGTACCGCAGTTGGAGTAAGTATAAGGATTAAACCCATAAGTGCAGTGTTCTTTGAAACGATCCACATTCTAGTATACTTGCATTGTGGAGAAAACGAGGCTATTCGAAAGCCATTTTTTCTCTTTAGATGTACCTACAATTTCGTTACGAAATGATAATTTCGAGCAGACAGTTATGAAATCAAAGTTTTGAGACAGATTCATCAACGAGATGAACCCCTAATCACGATATATTCATCAATTGCATAGAAACAAACAAGCAGTTGTATTCCTCGAAAAACAAGTTGTGAAAAAGTTGCTGTTGCGATATAAGAAGAAATAAGATCTACTCTTTAAGACACGTACATATCATTTTCAAATTTTCGTCATTTCAGTCGACCCACCTTGTATCGTTATGAGATCGAAGATTGATCACCGTAAACAGCATATCCGCTAATTACACGAGTTGAGTTTGATGATACAAGAGGTTGATCACCGCCGATCGTTTCGTAATTAGACCCTAACGATGGCGAGCGTCGAATCAGAGAGGATATAAATAAGATGGAAAATTTTGCTCATTTTTTAATGCTGTCCTGATGACAATTCCCATCATTCTGGGTCAACGCGATTGGAAAAGTTTTTAACGTTCGCTATGGTTCACCGATTCAACTTCGTTATTGGTATTACTTTTCGTCTCTCATATTTCCTACATTCCAGAAAATGTATGTTTGTCAAGCTGCAACTATTCCATTAAACAGTCAGTACACATCATGTTTGATGCGTGTTACATCTAGATCTACGTACTTAAACTTTGTCCCAGATTCCAGGTGCGCGGATGTACACACCCAGAGAGAAAGAAGTAGAGAAAGATAAAAAAACGAAGAGAGGAAGTGAGATAAAAGAGAAAAAGAGCTGCGCCCATACGTACACGTACACATACGAAGTTTAAAGATGACTCGTTACTCAATTTAAACAGTAGTATTGACCTATTGAGAATATATACAGTTGCGATACATACACCAGGATCAGTTATACTACAGCAGAGCACACATTCTACATTCTACAACGTCGAAATTTGAAAAAAAAAACGTAACCCACAAACCAGCCAAAAGTGTGAAACGAAACAAGTTCATTAGATACTTTCTGAAAACTGTTCTTGTCACGTGGAAAGACAAAAAAAAATTGTAACTAACCGTGAGAATAATTCAGAACGTCTTGTAGGCAAGGTTCTGAAATTCTCGCGCCACTAACGATAATTATACGAATGATAACAACAATTATAGTAATAATGACGATAATAAAACGGCTATAATATGGACCACAATAATAATAATAATGATGATAATAGAATAAATTAGGGAAATTATACGCGGCGTAGGAGGAGACTACCTACAGAGGCCGATCGTAAAACGTTTGGCGCTTAAAACGAAAGATTAAGGAGTACCTACATATAGCCTAAAAGAGGTTTAAAAGCCAAAAACGTCGTTGCAAGATGGCCTCTCGACCTATATACTAACCTAACCCGTGTGGCTCATGCTGCATCCAGATATATCAAACGAGTGAATGTACTGTGTGCGTGTGTGTATATATAAGAGCATGAGAGGTTCTTCTTCTGCTGCAACTCGCAATCTTAAACGCTTCTGATTTAAATATATAACATATGTGCGATTGATATGAACGTGCAGTATCTTTTTTTTCACTCTCATTCGGTTTTAGATGAGAATGTATATTGGGATAAAAATAAATGTCATCGCAACTGCAGGTTCTCCTTGTTTTTTCGTCATTCATTTGACGCTCGTTCGGTGTAACAGGTAATGGCGTAGGCAAATATGCATGGTACATACAGCTGAGTCGATTCTTTTTTCCTCACTTTTACGCTAGTTTGCTTGTTGTAAGAAACTTTCGCTTTCGAAATTCTCTGTTAGGTTTCTAGTTTTTCCGGTTTCCCAGGTTCCTTTAAGGCGCATACATCAAACTTGTGCACGTTACACATAACAATACAAAAATATCATGCGAACATAAAATATTTCTTGAGAACTTTAGCAATGAGTGATTGACGCGCAAAAAATTTCTTGGCGTACATCAGTGCCAACATCCTTTTTTTATCATTCGCGAGAAACCTTTCATCCAAAGTATTGAATGCTGTCCAATTCGTTAGACGCTACTGGATTCATCTATGATGTATGATACAGTCGAGATCCGTGAAACAAAGGAGAACACTTTTGAATGAAAAATCTTGTCGTCTTTGAGACACATTCTATGCTAGAAGGAATCTCATGGGTAGCCAAAGCCTTCGACAACAGCTGCATGGGATGTTCGAAAGAATCCAGCATCCTGACCTCTCATTTCATTTCCCGGAGTTGGGTGAGTTTTTGAGTCAACGATGTAAAAAGGCAGACTTTGAAATCGGTGCAGACGTAATATACAGCGATAGTTGGATGGACGAGTAGTGGTAGTAGTAGTGCCTGGTGTAAGGGGCGTTTAAAGGACCCTAGCAGTCGATGGTGTGGCTGCTTCTGTAGGGTTCTGGAAAGGCAAGTTTCAAAGGAGCCAGGTAAGCATTTCCGAGAATTGAGCGAACAGCTGATCCAGCCGAGGCAAAGAGGCCCTTTTAAAGAACGATTCCCCTCGTTGCAGGGTCTGCTGGGTAGACGAAGAGAAAGAGGCTTGAGCAAAATGTCAGAAAACTTGAGAAAAGTCTCCAAATTACCAAGAAGCAAAAGATCTAACGTCGTCAACTTCTTCATGTTTCAGAAACGTCATCATATGATGCTTGATACTTTCTTACTTCTATTGTCTTGAATTCGAGTATTTCACAGACTGGAATAAAAAGTGAGAATAAACGAGATAAAAAAAAAAAACGAAAACAAGTGTTCGTTTATTATTACATTGTATATCGTCAAGTTGAAACAACACCTCATTGACCCACGTGACAGTCTCTCAACTGGCCATCTTATTATTTCGTGCCATTTTATTTTATTGGCTACTGACAGCGAATAATAATACCTAATTGTCGTGCACGAAACTATCGCAAGCCGATCGATCGACCTTTGGTTATTAATAGACGTCCGCGTATGGTGGCTAATAATCATTACATCAAATACAATCTTCTTCTCACCAACGAGACTACGAGACAATATTTTGTCTCTGGAGATTGAACATGCCGAAAGACGGTGTCCACCGGACTCCCAAGACTTCAGGGATTTCATGTGAAGCTGAAGATAGCAGTCATAGTCAGCAGCCAAAAGTTTCGAAGTTCTTCTGGCCCCTTATTGCGTCATTTTAATTGAATTCAGAACTTTTGGCTGCTAGCTTCAGCTTCATGGATTTCACGACACTACAAAGACTCCAAAATATCACATGAGACGACACGGACTCTATGGGACTTGTTACAATACTCCAAAGACTCCGAATGATTTCAAAAGAGTTATGAGACTTCGTGAGACTGCAGAGACTTGGAAAGACTTCAAGGGACGTCACACAGGACTTGGTGGTGGGCTTCTTGGACGTTATGTAGCTTCGAAGACTTCAAAATACCACGTGGTACATGGTAGGGGGAAATTTTTTCTCATTATTTCGTTCATTTTCTCATTATTTCATTTATTTAATCAGTTATTTCTCATTACTTCATCCAGTGTCTCATATATTTCTTATTATTTCCTTTATCTATCATTATTTCAGTCATTTTCTCAATATTTCGCGGAGACTTTGGAGACTCCATAGGATTTCTTTTCTAACATTACGTATTGATAAATTCCTCCGAAATCAGACGCACTTTCGGAACGTCGTAGTGGCCGATTCTATCAATGATATGGTAATCCACCTTGAGAAATACGACGGCGACCACGATTTACGAAACTGTGTCAAGTTCCAGAGGCACCCATATATACGTCTATATCGCAGTGTGTACCTGATTTACCGATGGGAGGTTGTCCCAGCCTGCTGAACCACCTCAGAAATCGTCTAGCAGTGGTCGAAGCCGGTGGTCTGCATCCTTCGAGAATCATAACGCCGTTGTTGTTGTTCGTACCGCGATGATCGTTGGCTGCATCGGCACCGGTTCTACCGTAAATATTAGGCGGTATCCAGGCAGTCGTTGTGCTCTGTATAGTTGCTCCCTTGACGGTGGTTATCGAAGTGCTTATCTTTTGGGGGTGCGAAACCCAGTCTTCCGACGCAACTGGCATTTGTACTAATTTATTGTTATTCTCCGACGATCTCGAGGAGTTGAAGACGAAACCGCAGAGTAGAAAAGTCATTCAAATCGCTCAAAGCTCGACTTTGTTACTATCCCCGACTGTATAGTCGCTGTTTCTTTCCTCTCGATCGAGCAACGCAGAGTCAGAAATTTCCACAACAACAGATGTAATAAGATAGCGTTGAAAAATACGAACGAGTGAATAAAGTCTGTTCAACTACTCGTGTGGCTCATTGAATTCTATATATTAATTACTATATTTGTGCTTATAAAGCGTTTCTTCACCCTTTTCCACCACACTGTGATTCTCTTATCAACGCTCTTCGCAACGTCATCCAACACACGATCTCTTACGTAACCGGTACGTATGCGTAGATATGTGCTATGTAGACTGAGATTGGGTAAAAAGGCGTGCCTGCACGGCAGGACACACTAGCGTATGTATAAGTACGTGTCGCGTGCTCTTCGTACGATACCACACACAAGGTATACTTGTTGCATGCTCCGCCAGCGGAGGGTACTCAATTCTTAAACTCTTACGACTAAACAAGAGCTTATTTTGTTGATTTTCTTGTTCCGTTGATGATTTAGTTGTTTATTTTTCTCAATACTTCAGAACAACAAGAATATTGAATAAAATTAACTTATTATATAATTAATATTGCACAAATGTGTGTAAATCCTCTTTTTTTCCTATTTGTTTATTTTTGTGCGTCTGTTTATTTTTTTCTTTTTTGGTAGTTTTAAGGTACTTGTTTTTTTTCTTCTTCTTCTACTATCTTCACCGACAGTATATCGACTGTCTTGTTTTTATACGTCCTTTGTATAACCCCCAGGTATGGTTTTGCGATGCGTATCAATAATTTAATTGCGTGTGGTCGACTGCTTCGATGTTGCTCTACTTCGCGATGGAGTTATTCTCGCTTTGTGTTCTTCCTTTTCTTTCCGATCGGTATTATCGGTTTTTCCTCTTTTCGTGGTAGCAACACACCGTCGTAAGTCTTGTGTCGTGTTGTGTTCAGAGTCAGACCACGGATACGACAAGCAGCACTGTGTTGTACAGTTATCCTCCCAACGTTTACTACTCCTTAACTGTAGTAGATATCATGTAACAAGATTTTATCCGATGCACAGAGGCTGTCTGATAAATCGCGACACACTTTTTTTTTCAAACTGAACAGTCGTTGTAACAACCTTTACGTCGTGTGAGTGGTAGAATATATTTTCTTTTGTTTTTCTTCTCTTCTAAATTATACCGTATTACGTGAGGAGACACTTTGCGTTTATCCTTGTTGCTCGAGAATCTGTTGATTCTCAATTCTAAATCACTAGATCACGTTTCTATGTTGTATAAATAAACTGTAACGGAATTATTCAATTCGTAAAAGTTAAGTCCCACTTTAGGATATCCTTTGAGTTATCACATTAAATTCGAAACTCGTGTAATCAATATGATGATGAAAAATTGAATTTTTTTTTCAAATCAGAATATAGGAAATAAAACAGTAAAAATCACTGATAACAGAACTTTTTTTCTTTTTTCGTTTTCGAAGTATTATGTTATCGTTATATCGATACAAAATACAATAATAATAGTAATAATAACATCATGGATAACTTAAGCTATACAACTGAGTGGATTTAACCCATGTTTAAAGTGGTTTTGTCTTAAACCCCGTTGCGCAAGAGGCGCGTGTTTAACCCAACCGCTCGGTTACTCGGTCCGCGATAGACTCGGCACTCGCGCGCAGCGCTTCCACGACAACTACACACCGCTCTATTCGCTCGACGTTCACGATCGGTGGAACTTGTGCACTCCCACCACTGGACTGGCCACCACACGTTGTACCAAGTCTCCCTGTGACTATGAGAGGCTAGAGGCTAGAGGCTAGAGGCTAGATACACGCGTGTAGTGAGTGGCTCGGCCAGACCGTTCTCGAGCTGAGTGTGGATTTTCGAACGTGCCGATTCGGTGGACGCAATTCGATTTTAAACACGGTACGTTGTGTGCGTTTACGTAAGTGTGTGATACATACTTTTGTCAAATTAATTGATACACAGCGTATTAGGGTTATCGAAAGGTGTTGCAAAAATTTCTTCGATCCGTATGTAATCTCGTAAAGACTCGTTTTATGTTGGTTATTTTCCTTTCCTTCGTAGCACGAACGTTCGAAGTACTGTGTTACTGCACGACTCGAGGCGAACCCCGCTGATCCGATTTGACTGATATTTGAACAGGAAATCGAGTGACTGAAACGATGTGACGGTTACAGTTTACGAAGCCTGAATTTTGGTTATTACAATTCTGCGTTATAACTGTGCAGGAATTAGCTGGCAATTCTTGATGAGTATGAAGACCAAGGCTAGTGGCGCAATCTTAGCAGAACCTCCGACGAGAGGTTAGAGTTCCCATGCCTGTGAGAGGTGCGCGCGCAGTCGCCGATGACACCCGAGCGGCTTGGACCGTGCGGGAATGTTTTTGGATATGACATGGGGGCGTGGCTTGGAAGAATTTCTGTATTCCAGCCGCCATATTTTCCCTATGCAGTAGAAAAACGTGTAGAATCCTAAATTTAAGCCATACTGAATGTGAATACGTTCTCAATCATCATTTGGGCACTCATGAAATGTACAGAAAGAAAATGGTTCTGCTTGAATGCTGTCACTGTCATCTTGCAGATGTGTGTCCATTGCTTCCACGGTCTTATATACAGGTCTGGGAACTCGAGTGTTTTTCAGTGGTGGGGGCGTCTCGCTTACAATTAGCGAGGCAAAAATTCTCTATTTCACGAGTTGACCGCTGGGTTCGCTGCAACCCGAAAGTAAGCTCCGAGAGAGACAGAAGTGGGTGTTCGTTCTCTGTCTTACACACGTAGTGCATACAGTGGACGATCTGTCACGCTGTTTGGTAACATAACCTAACATCGTTGGTTTTCGGCCGTGCTCTTTTGCGTTAATATGGCAATGTAAGTGGGCTACTATGCCAAACTATTGCGTCGTTAATGCGTGTTTATGGACAGACGATGGAAAAGATAAGGCAAAGCGTTCCATCTTCAAAGTTCAAATTATTTTTTTACATCCAACTACTCTCCACTTAAAAAGACAGAAGTTATGTACCGCTTTGGAAATATATGAATACCATATATGTAATGTATGGTGTTCCTAATCTCAAAATTATGATCATTGATATATTTGTATTAACGCACAAGAGCACGGCCGAAAACCAACGATATTAGGTTATGTCACCAAACAGCGTGACAGATCGTCCACTGTATGTACTACGTGTGTAAGACAGAGAACGAACACCTACTTCTGTCTCTCTCGGAGCTTACTCTCGGGTTGCAGCGAACCTAGCGGTGAACTCGTGAAATAGAGAATTTTTGCCTCACTAAGCGAGACTCCCTGGATGAGAGAGTTCCCAGTCCTGTATACAAGACCGTGATTGCTTCGCATGTTTCCTCAGTACCACGCTAATCCGTTCTTTCGCCACCAGACGTCGTGCTGCTACAGGCTACATGCTACATAGATGAAACTATGACAGCGCCCATGGTGGCAGAAGTAGGTGAACAATCCTGGTAATCGTAGTGGCAACGGTCACGGCAACAATGGTATTCGCATTGGTGATTGGGTTCGTCTGATGACACTTGACATGCAAAACCTCCAAATGCGGTGGACTTTCGTATCAATACACATATATTTTATCATTTACCACAGAGCAGAGATTTGGAAATGAACCAGGAAAAGTTCGGGCTATAGAGTTACCAGTCTTCCACACAGCGAATACATTATTGCTTGGCTTTCGGCCTGTTCGGGAATCTGCCGTTTCGCGGACCTTCTACAGGCTGGAAGGTCGAACTTTCCATGCTAGTGTTGCAAGAATGGGCAGTAACATAACCAAACTTTCTGCCATCAAAGTTTATTGTCACCTGCTGTAGGTGTTGTAGTTTACCATCGTTGTCCAATCTGTGGTATTTTGAGAGTTGTTGTTTGCAATTGACTTCCTGATGCGTTCGAAGGTTCTCGGTTGTATTATGTGCTCTTGACCGTTTGAGTATAGCTTTTTCATTTCATAGCACGATATTTTATTATCGTCCTCATATCCTAAGCCTGTAACAACAGCTGAGGGTCTTTTAATCGTCTAGTCTTCGTATAACTGTTGCAGTTCTGCATTTAAACTTGCAGAACTTTGCCTCGATTATTTTTCTTCTCGTCTATTCCACTCGTTCTTCGGACCCGATCCGTTCTCTCGAATACAAAAACAAAACTGGAACGAGGGTAACGAATTAATTTTAAGACTTGCTGTTTCTTTACTGCATAGTAATTACGGAGACGTCAATTCGCTACTTTTTATCCGGAATATAGACCAATTTTCATACACCACGATGTGACCTACGTGCTTGACCCTGCGCCTATTCTCTCGTTCATCGTTATTCGAGTAAACATTGCTATTTCTTTTTCTACCGAAAGTATTTCTTTACCCATATCCGTCGTAGCTGTATAGCCTTCGCATTTCTCTTACAATACGAGACCACGACGCCGAAACAAACGTGACTTACGTGAGACTTCTATACCATGTGGTATATGCGTATAACTAATCGTACTTGGGGAATCGTGTACTTCAGGTGTCGAACAAGCAGATCTTGCAGACAACCGAACGGATATATGAGATACTCGTGCGAATGGGAAATCCTGCAATCGCACAATGCAGAAGCAATACTGACCAATGACCACCAGATTCCAGACAGTTATTTCATCATTATAATGTACGACGAGCGATGAGACGGTAGACTGTCAGACAGGGTGGCGGAGGATGGGGAACTGCAGGCACGTGCCTTTCCCGCCTCTGTTTCCAACGTCTATATTATGTTGTGTGGATACGCATACACGCATGTTCAAGATTTTATGTACATGCACACGGGGTGGATTAAAGAACCGGTCCATTTTGAATCGAGAATAAATTCGGATCGCGTGAGTGGATCACAAAAATCTCTTATTCAGATTCACCTCAACTAGAATGAAGACAGTGAAAGTTATTCAAAGCATATTTCACTGACTCTCAATGGTTGGAAACTAATTTTTGGATTACATAACGGCTTACACGATTTCGCAATCTGGGAATACGAATCATTTGGAAAGAAAGACAGGAAAACGGAAAAGAAGAAGGAAGTTTTCACCCATTTCAGCCATGACTCATTCATTACACTTCAATGTAGAATTCCGATCTTGAGAGTGCGGTCTTTTTTTATTGTCGCATTTACACAACAATCTGCGACGTGACTAAGCCCCCATTGCGAAGTAGCTAGTGAAGCTAAATTCACGTTCAACACAACGAATAAAAGAATCATGAAACTTGTGAGTCAATGATGTTGCGGACGATGTGAAGGAGAATCTCGGGAATTGATATCAAAACGATAGATGATTTCATATATCATAAGTTATGATAATTTATGACGTAAGTTATGATTGAAAATACGGCGAAATGCGAAAGGAATTATATTGAAACCACGGGCAACCGACGAGACGTGATTGTGGCATGAACAAGAAACAAAGACGCTCTTCATGAATTGCTGAATAAAATGATTCATAAGTGATTCAGGAACCAAGGCTCTCCTATAATACGCGCATGGAAATTGGGCCTTTGCATGGCAGTTCAGCGGGACGAAAGCGATAGACAATCGATTACGTAAATCCTAATTTCGAAGAGTGGGAAAAAGAGGCACGAGGATTCAGATGAGGATTCAGGGATAGCCTTCTTTCATTTTTTGCATCAACTAAGTCGACTGCTTCCCCTTTTTCTTAGTCTATACTTGAGTTCTTGAAAACGAATAATCTTATCACATGTTGTTCAAAATGATTGTCGGTCCAACACCTGTTTTCGTATCGCATATTATGCATATCGCCAGTCTACATCCGGTATTAGCTCACGAACGATATAGCTAGTAAGTACTTTCAAGATATGGGGTACAGTTACAAAGAGACAGTATCAATGCCAAGTACCCTGCACGAAAGTACCGAAATTTTATACGGCATGGATGAATCGCGGGAGTTTTGCAGGTGACAGGATGTCGCCCACGACGACGCCACAGGACATCCGCCCTTAGCTATGCGTATGGGTATATATTACAGACGAAAACTTCTAGGTTATAACACAGGAAAAGTGGGGATCAAGTGAGGTCTTGTTTTGCGCATCATTGCGCATGATTTCATAACCTTGGAAAACTTTTGCTAATGTATAAACTTTCGCGTGGGAGCAAGGTGAAGTAGAACATCGATTATTCGAGCTCGTCCTCGAATCACATCACTGTGATACTCGGAAAATGATACATTTTCTGAACGCCGGATACAAATTCAACCTTATAACAAAGTTCATTGCGCTGGGTTTCTCATTGAATTGGCAATGATGCACTTCGCATGCCACAGCCAAAAAATCACCGGTCAGTAATTATATAGTATAAATTGGATATCGTAGAACTCCTAACAACTGAACAGTCTGAAAGTCGGATGGAATTGAGATATGAGCTTTCAAGCGGTTGGACTGGTTCAGAACTGGCCTGAAGCTTATTTTTCGATCCCAGCCAACTTCAGACTGTTAACGTTAGAAATGTATTTATAATTTCTGCAGTTCGTGGAAGGAATTAGTCGATCGAATACAAGTTTTCCCTGCCGCAGGACGGATATAAGATTATATGCGATAAGATTATAAATAAATTTCGTTATTACAATACACGTGCAGTATGTGATTAATTTTTCTATGCGAGGTCGCGTGATTCTTGACTCGATAGCGAAGGTCCTGACGCGACAACACGCCAAAACCATGTTCCATGGGTCATGCTTGACTTTTTGACCTGAAAACCGAACATCATAAGCATGAAATTGGCGCTGAGAAAAGAATTTTGTTTTGTCTGTAGAATCCAACGAACTCACGTCTAGCATGATATCTTCTCGTTGGAAAAATCTGACCGTGGTGTAATAATAACACAGAATTCGAAGGTCTGAAAGAAAATGGTGTTAAGCTCGAAATTAAATTTTCAGAATTACGTCTTCGGCTAGAGATGATGTAGATGAAGGATTCGGCGAACTTGTTTGATAATAGATATGCTTGTGAAGGTTTGATCAATGGCCGCGTGTGTGAACTTGACCTAAAAATGACCCCTGCAAATTTTCGCGTTTCCATAGCACCTATACCTATGTAATCGTGTTGGCACCAGGAACCTGGCACCGTGTCAAGAAACGGTTCGTTCCGACTCGTGAAATACTGCGGTATATTTTATCCTATATTTTATACCCACCGCGTCAAATGCTGTTCGATATGACCGTCTTTCCTCGACGTTGCGGAAGGAAAAAAACGCGAATGATGTAATATTGGCTTTGATAACGACATTTTCGACCAGACATTTACGGCACTCGCAGAACTGATTTATTGAATTCGTGAAGCCTACTCTTTCAGATAATCGGCAAAAATCTATATCAATATAAATTGAATTCGAAGAAACCGCGCGCCGGCCATTTTAATTGTCGAGGTCGATAGTTTCCTATAGACTTGTGTGAGTACCGCGGTTCACTCACACCAATATTTTATCATTTATTTGTCGTTTAACACAATACCACAGCGTCAATATCAAAGCACGATCTAAATAAATAATCGTCGAGTGGAGTACCGCGGCTAAAACGTGACCCAGGATGTAAGCAATGCAGACCCAATGCCGCAAGGCTTCTGTGAATAAGTGTGAGTACAATTTCAATGATGATATATGAATTGAGGTTTCGATGTAGGTTGCTCAAATGGCGTAATAGAACCGCGGCTCGGTTGCTTTCCTGCTTGTTTCTATTAAAATATACGGATGTGTGTATGAGAGAACGCGGAACCATATGTACATCACCATGTTTGAACATATACTAATTAAATCAGGCTTCAAGTTTATGATAATTGTACTAACATCTTACATCATTTGCAACTCGCGAGCCGATAATTGACGTGTGAAAATAAACCGCATTTCATAAGATTCGGCGATTTGCAAAAACAGTTTTGCGCGCGGGGGTTGAAATCGAGTTTTCCAACATCCCTCTTTATATTTCACTGAATCCCAACGTGCGAACGTGATTGGAGAAAATTGTAATTAGTAAGATGACCGACAGTCGCCGATCCTGCGATGGCGAGTACCTACTTACGCATTATCTCTGTGCCACTGCACCGTAGCTGTAATACACCAGGGGCACGCGTGGAAATTATATTGCGTCGATGGCGCGATGTCTGAGTAATTTTAATTGCACACCCGTCGACGTGTTGGCACACACGTTCGACGAGTTTCCCTCAAGATAGGTGAGTACTCGCGTTTTTCATGATGCGTTACATAAAAATGATGATGATATGGAGAAATCGTGTATACATGGTGGCCAAGGGAGAAATCAGTCGGTATAAAAAGTGAACAAGTTCGGAGCACATCGATCGATCTAAATTTATTTTTTGGTTTCTTGAATTTAGAAGAAGAAGAAGAAAAAGACCCGATTAATATTCGTGAAACAGGAATTTATTGAAAATTCCGCTCGCAGGTTGAAGAAAAACAAAATTGCGATTTCAAGAATCGCTATTATGTTCATTCTTAGAGTTTTAGTACAAGTTCAGAATTTTCTTGGGGTCGATATTTTTGGGACATCCTGTATAACGTGCGATAATAATAGGCGACGCTTGTACGTTTCGCTCGGATTACTCACAATCAGACTGAACCACTGCAATCGTCAAGAAAAAATTTGATGCTGTGAAAAAGTATATGAAACTATATTTTATAAGTAGGATGCTGAATGGACCCCAGCGGACTTACGTCATAGTTTAGCTATAGTCACCTAACGGAAGTTAACGCACGGACAACTTCAAGGTGGTCGTTTTTCGGTGAAGTAGGAAATCAGCTATCGGTTTTTAAAATGATCGACTTAACTGCGCACCAATTGAAATTTAAAAAAAGGCGACAGAAGCACAAATTTTCTTTGAAAATTTAAGGAGCAAATGCTTCTTTGCTGGTTCAGATCAAAGAGGATTCAAAATCTTGTCGACATTTCGATTGAGAGCGCCTGAAAATTGATCCTCGTTGAGATTTGAATATTTAGTTATTTTTTATGCTTTTTTCAGTCTTAGATGGTGTCATGATAGTGAAAAAAAAAGGAGTCGATGGCTCCAGAACCAGACTGAGCGGGTGATAAGTTTGTTCTATATTATAGTGACGCAGCTGCCGGGAATTAAAATCAGTAACTCGTAAACTCACTAGCAAAAAGACATATTTTTGCATGAAATGAAATCTTACAGTCAAACGATATATTTTTCTAATTTTTTTTCAACAAAACGACATGGGGTGGAACTGGATTCAATTTCTACGGAGAAAAGCTGCCATCTTAGAATCGTCTTCATGGTGCTTAAAATTCGGTTTCGTGCAGGAGTCTATCTAAAAAATCTACCGTGTTCCATATACTTTAAGTCAAGGAATACATATTTTTTACGAGTCTCAAAACCAGTTACTAAAATACCGAAATTAATCGTGTTGAATGAGCGAGATGGGTATAAAACTCACGGTAGGTGTGTACAACTTTCGTTGAAACGAAGATAAAACCTCTTTGGCAGAGTAAGACACACAACAGGAGGAACAACTTTCTATATTTTTTTCTTCCTACCACTTTGTGGAGCAATGGTAAGATAGGTACGAGCGGCTCTATAGTTCTAGAACTCGATAAACTAGCCTTCACTTTGATCACACTGACCTCTTATGCGAGGCCGGGGGCCGGGTTAACTTGAGACCGACTTGATTTGAGGTCACGATGTCGTTTTTCACCAACTTAACTCACACGAATGCTGTCTTTTGTTCCCTGCAAGTACAGACCCTTCTCACTTTCTCTGTATCCAATCTGAAACAGGGATTTGCGACGATTCGGACTATCTGAATGGTCCTCCTTTTTTCTCGCCAAATCACATCTCGGTTGCAAAATCTCAAGCACAAGATCCGTTTTAAAGATAAGATAAACGAATAGAATAGGAAGAATTTATCGACTTTGAAGCCTTACTGTGCACACTATCATCGACATCGATGCATTTTTCGTATTGATCAAGAGGATGTCTGAGGATAGACTGCAGAGGTCGATTTTCTGCACGAAAATACCAATAATTCTGTATCAAATACTCGCACTGTCAAATCAGAGACAAATCTTACTTTGTTGACACAGTGAGCAGCAAAAGCAATTTCGATCCAACGATGTTGAGCTCACGGTACCCAAGAAAATGGTTTCGTCGTGTTCAATTGTTGTGAACATGATTCGGTTCGCACTCTTGGATTTTTCATCTCCAATATGTCTGGTGTACTTCGGGTTCAAAAAAGGCCAAAATGCGGTTTTCCGAAAAAACTTTTTATTGCGGATTATATGAGCTTTTTTAGGTCTGGTTACTGAATCAAGATGAATTACTTTCATTTTTATGAAAAAATCACAAAAAAAAACTGACAAAAAAGTGTCTCTTTAGGGGAAATGATTGTTTTAAACTTAATTTCTGATAACTTTTTCACTCTAAAACAAATTCCTCAAGTGAATCTACTATTCTTTTTATTATGATATTGAAAAAAATTGAGATTGCTGTAACTGAAGTACTTCATTGCCAGTACCAATTCCAGCGGAGGGTCCTTCGGAGGCCTCTTGGGTGCGTCGCATCGAATTTTCAGCTTATATGGATTACATATTGTGGTTTTTTTTTTTAGTTTTGAATGTAAAAACTAGTGAGAAAAAGTTGGTATCGGCATACAATATCACTTGTAGCAAACTACATCCTTAAGATAATCATGACACTTGATGATGATCTGGTATGGGAAGCAGAAGTAAAAAGAATGAGTGGATTTTTTGGTCCTTACAGGAGGTCGTAAACGTTCACACTCGATGCCGAGTGTTTTGACCCAGATACTATGCAAATGCCGATACATTACATGCAAATTGTCGATGCGGTTGGAAGACCTTTGAGCGATAAGTATTTGTGCCAATCTCGTCTTCGCGATCTAAACCCATACGGTATGCTAAATCGTTTTTATACCGACGGCGGAAGTGCATGTACAGTTTCGCGGTTCAGGTACTCGGTAAGGCTCTAAAACGATCAGAGAAAAGACGATAACGTCTCATCGAATCTGGATAGCGATGGTATAGCATTCAAATCAAGATGTAGGTATGTGTGTCGATACCTAGGTACGCAAGAGTAACCTATCTTTCTGCTCTATATAAATCGAACGGTTTTCACGGCAGTCCGAGATTCGTTTGAGGTATGAACTTATATTCCACCGTTCAATCAAGAAGCCAAGATATCTTGCATTCTTCGCAATCCATCAGCGTAGAATATTGGAAAAATTGAATCAGTTATGATATCAATTGTAATGAAACGTTCCGACTGGATACACTTAGCCGTGTATAAAACGTATTTTCTGGCTGCTAGTCGGTTCTCTATACCTACATCACTAATCAAGGTGAACTGGAATTTGGTATGAGTGTAAACTTTTGTACGTACAGTGCGCGTCAATAATGGTGTACGAAAAGTCTACTTCCTCCACCGTCTAGCCAATAGACCAGCGAAGCAATTCGTTCTTAGCCATACAAGATGGACAGAGTAGCCCATCAGAGTTACTCCCTTCAGGGAGCACTTCTTCCTTACCTGACAAACGATGCAGTATCGTCTGTTTGCGTCCGTATTTTCTGCTCCTAAACAGTATACACTGTTGAAGCAGATTGGGATCGAAAAAATACTGACCTGCCCTCTATAGTTTGAACTAATAAGTGCAGGGTAGCCGGGCTTTGGAAACTTTCAAAATCGGGTTAATTCATCAGTACGTCATCATTTTGACTTATTGCAGTGTGAGAATATCGTATTTTATGATTTATGACTGAAAAACAGTTCTGGAATTTATTTTTAACGAAGAAAGTAAACGAATATGGCGGCCGAGTGCGGGATTTCAGCTTAGGCAGGGCCCCCAGTTTCTTTCCCAATAGGCAATGCTTGAACCATTCTGTATGGTCTACACTGAAAAAAAATTCTGTCTCCGACAGCAAGAATTCTGGTTGCCTTAGCTGTCACGTGGTTCGCGCGGATAGCAGCGCCACTTCCCAGCTACGGCAACCTAACCCTATTCTGTGTCTGCCGCGAGAGTAAGTATCGTGCATACAGCGAGAAATATAGCTGCGGTAGCCGTATCATCGCGCTCTCGGCAGAGTGTATCGCTCCCTCAGCGAGAAACAAACGTGTCACAGCTAAACCAAGGATAGTTCTCTATGCTGACCGAAAGTTTCCTGTCAGTGCCAAACGTGTCGCTACAGTAGCTGATCGTTCTCGGCGAAACTTCATTCCGCTGGAAACAGCAAACTTTTTTTCCAGTGTAGGTAAGAATTGTTGTGTGTCGTAGGAGCCGATCAACTCGCAGACAACATTATTGACGCGCACTGTACAACGAGAATTCCCGAGAATTTGCTAGAAATTAGAACCTTGGAAAAATCCTGTTTTCGCGGAATATTTCAAGAATTGTCATCTTATCGGTCTACCCTCGCATATATTTATAACCTGTAAAATTCGCTATTCAATTGTCCTGCGGCGAATCAGAGGTACGGTGGATCGCCTTCGAAACAGGGCTGTCCGAAGAAGTGGCTAAAATCAGCAAACCCAGTGGGTGCACCTAAATCGCAGCGGTGTTACGCGTGCATTGTTTTGTCGTCAAGTTGATATCTCCGATCTGAAAATATCCCGATTATGCAGAAATTTAATCGCTCCGTAAAATGCCTTCTGTAAAACTCCGCTCGTATGAAGATGCTCCAGACGGCTCCAAGTTACAAGTAGCAAATCCTTGTGGAAATCAATCCAAATTTACCCCCTTCTATCTTCTAATATTGCCAGAGTCCTGCACCGGAATAGTAAAATCGGGCTGGTGGAATTGATATGGAATTTTTCGCTCGTCAAAACACGATTCTTGCATTATCCGTCTAGCGCTAACGGTTTCCAAATGCGAAGCGTCCGAGCAAAGAGTGGCGTGCTTGAGCTGGCTGTCTAGAAAACCCAGCCCTGCACGCGTAGTCCAGTCGGAATGTAAGGTAGACGAAGTTTACCGACTCCCATTCAGGAATGACGTAGGTGGATGATTGTTTTCTTTTGTCTAAATACATCGGATGCTCGAGACCACATTCTGAAGTTCTTGAATAAAGTTAGGTTTGAGTTCAGGCACGAAAAATGATTGAAAATTGAAAACGCTCCAGTTCAAAATTTTTTTTTTCGTCTACTAGGTCCAGAAGAAAAAGTTTCGTCGTCTGCGAGATCAGTCTCATTATAAAATCACGTTTCATTAGGTTAGTTGAACGGTAAATGAGAAGAAAAAAACTAAATGAGGCCATCGAAAATCTTGTCCATCACATGAAAATCAGTAAATTGAAAATGTGATATCCTGAAACTAAATCCACGATTTTTTCACGGTCGGTCAGGCAATTGGCGTGGAAACTATGAAAGAAGGGTAGATTCACGCGGGGATCATCCATCGTCGCCAAACTGTACGACAAATCCTGGTAAAATTTGCACAGTCCATTTGCGCAGAGATTGTTCTAGAATTGCAAGACAGCACGTTTTAAAATTTACTGATCTACATGCGATAAACAAAACTTTCCATGCCCTCGGTTTTTTGGAAATTTTTTTTTCATGCCATGTACCGTTCAACTAACAATGATACGTGACTTTTTGGACGAAAACTTTTCCTTACAAACCTCGCAGACGAAAAGAAAAATCTTCAAAGTGGAGCGTTTTCAATGTTCAACCATTTTTCGTGCCTGAACTCAAACCTAACTTTATTCGAGAACTTCAGAATGTGGTCTCGAGCATCCGATGTATTTAGACAAAAAAAAAACAATCATCCACCTACGTCATTCCTGAATGGGAGTCGGTAAACTTCGTCTACCTTACATTCCGATTGGACTACGCGTGCAGGGCTGAGTTTTCTAGACAGCCAGCTCGAGCACGCCACTCTTTGCTCGGACGCTTCGCATTTGGAAACCGTTAGCGCTAGACGGATAATGCAAGAATCGTGTTTTGACGAGCGAAAAATTCCATATCAATTCCACCAGCCCGATTTTACTATTTCGGTGCAGGACTCTGGCAATAATAGAGGATAGAAGGGGGTAAATTTTGATTGATTTCCACAAGGATTTGCTACTTGTAACTTGGAGCCGTCTAGAGCATCTTCATACGAGCGGAGTTTTACAGAAGGCATTTTACGGAGCGATTAAATTTCTGTATAAACGGGATATTTTCAGATCGGAGAAATCAACTTGAAGACAGAACAATGCACGCCTAACACCGCTGCGATTTAGGTGCATCCACTGGGTTTGCTGATTTTAGCCACTTCTTCGGACAGCTCTGTCTCGAAGGCGATCCACCGTACCCCTGATTCGCCGCAGGACAATTTAATAGCGAATTTTAGAGGTTATAGGATTGATGTGAACTATTTCGTCGTGGGAACGATCATTAATTCTTGAGATAATCCGGAAAAAAAGAATTTTGGCACAGCTTCACCCTCACTGAGGTATATACTAATCGCAAGAATTTTCGGAGAGTCCGTGGACATCTTTGTGAGGTAACAATCCAGATAGTGACACTGTCCCAATTATTGAAGTATTCGATTGTATCTTTTTCGCAATTATTCCAAAAGTTTAAAAAACGAAGAATAATGGAATTCTATTTTCTGAGGCTGTAGCAATTGGTTCGGGCTTGACATACATTCTCAATTGATATCTAGGGCTGGTAGCAGTAGAGTGCTCCAAACTGAGTGAGAAAAGTGATTTTTTACCCCCAAAAGTGACTAAAAAGTTACGAAAAGTTACTTGAAAATATCAATTATTGGTCAGTAACAGTAGTAGAAAGGCATTGAGACGAACAATTTCACTCAATAGTTTCTTTTCTTCTGATGAGACACGATCTCCATCGAAAATTCGGTGTTTCCACTCGATTTTTAGAGATAAAGAAAATTATTGGAAACATTCGTCTGAATCAGTGGCAATTCAAAACTCTGTTCACCCTGATCACATACTTGATTATTCGATCCAAGAAACCGCTTCAGAATTTTATTGCCGTATGATAAGAAGCTTTTCAACTTTGAAGCCTTTAAGGTATGCTTAGAACACTGGACAAAAATGCGGTCATTAACGTCGGCCTAATGAAGTCCGAAGAGTTGCAGCCGGCTGATAGACGGTAACATTTCTTATTGTTAGTCGAACAAAGAAAATGAAATCATGCTATGAGATGACCTCACGGTATATTCTAACCCGTAATAATCACACTTACCTAAGTAGTCTGCTGCAATAGACACACCGGGTCAATTAACATAATTTGAACATTGAGAAATATCCTCTCATCGATGAGACTGTAGATTTTTTGTTTTCAAGTGCTAAGAAAAATTCTTGAAAAAAAAGTGATCGAAAAAACACGGTTTTCTACTCGAAAATTCGTAACTTTTTCAATTTTCAATATTTTTTCACAAAAATTGAGAACGATGCTCTTGAGTTATAGTACTTTCATAAAAAAAATTGTTCGGTACGCGGTGTACAAAATAAATATACTTTGAAAAATGAATCCGGCGTCCTGCCATCACAGTCTCAAAAACGAACGTCTTCTAACTCCTTTCAAATTTCTGTGGTACCTGTCACAGCTGCGTGATCCAGACGATGAAATGTGAGATTGACGACGACTCGTTTATTGCAGCGACGAGGCTATTCACTCTGGGATCGCAAATTATCGCGATAATCGAATGGCCTGGTATAACACCCGGATATATAAATTCTAACAAAAATAAATAAACAAAATGAGGTAACTGTAAGTAAAGCCTGTAGTAGGCTGTAAAAATATGATCGTCTCGGATTCTTCCTCGAATTGGCGACCCGGTTTAATCCTCCATTTTCCGGCTAGAAGTTCAGCGTTCAACCTCGGCTGACCTGCCGAGGGTAGAACCAGTTTCCCACGATCAAAAAAGGACTCGCGAGATATAACCGTAGCTATAGCTATAAGAAATCGAGTCAATGTGGCATCTATACCTTAGCACTAGGTGCAGTCAGGTTTTCGCTAATATTGAGGACGACACATTAATGTCAGGAAGAGAGGAAATTGACAATGAGCAACGAAATTTTGAAAATCCTTCCATCAGTTTTTCAATAATGATAATTCAGACTGTGAACACAAAATTTCAGCCTCCTACGATGAAAGTATGAGCGCAAGAAACCTTGCGAAGAAGATTTTGCCCACCGCTGCCAAAAATTCCCTGCGTCTAACACTTTCATCGCAGGAGGCTGACATTTTTTTTTCACAGTCAACTGCTGGAAGGTTTTCTAATTACACCTCTTTTTGATATTGTAATAATTTAAAAAGCCATTTTTGGTAATGCGAGAATCTTTTTAAGAGAAGCACCCGCAGTACAGTATGATGGCTGTTTCGATTTTCTAAGCAACCTATTTCCAGTTACGCGTTAATCATCGTTACACGATAGATTCGTGGCTAAACAAATAGAAGTGGGCTACGATTTGTTTTAAAGCTTCTCGAGGGGTGAATCACTAGCAAAAATGTGTACACCACGTCTCCCCCACATTTCCCCACATCTCCCGACATTTCCCAACATTTCCCCACATTTCCCCACATCTCCTGACATTTCCTAACATTTCCCAACATTTCCTAACATTTTCCGATATTCCCGACATTTCCCAATAATTCCCCGACATTTCCCAACATTTCCTCAACATCTCCCGACATCTTCCGACATTTCCGGCCCTTCGTACACCACATTTCCTTTGTGATTCACCCCTCGAAGCTTCTCGAATATTCGAATCTTCAAAATGACGAAACTGTTACCATAGCTACGTAATTGGTTATAGATGTTTCGAGTTGACGTAAGCATTGATATTACAAATAGTTATATGTACCCACATAGATTACTTAAACTTATACTGACGTATGTATTTATGTATGTACATACCTACATCGTTTCAAAGATTGATTGGCGGTTTAACGAAACTGTTTGCTGAATCTATAGGTGTAAAACTTTGTACGAAGTTTACCTAGTATGAAAAACGTCTTCCATAATAACTACCAAGTGTTTATTTTACGTAATATATGAAGTTTGTTTAAATTAGGATTCTCCCCGCTCTGAACTATCCAATCCGAATCTCGTCGTCTGGACAGAGCTCGAAAAAAACTTGAAGCCACGTTACCACGAAATTAGCAATTATTTAAATGTTCTGATAATAATTTTCAATTTATCGCATGTAATCACGAAGCACTGAAAAAAATTGCATTTGGGATTTTTATTTAGAAAAATCTCCAATTCTCAAAATTTTTTTTCAATTTGTAGCAACTTAGTGCCGAGTGATTTCACGTCAGCCAGAGATTGTGTAATTTATGAGGCTACATGAAGCTGCCACACTCACGCTGATCAAGAATACCAAATTCAATATATAATTTCTGCTTTCGATTAAGATTTCCTGTTTGATTATTATATTCGAACTTTGATGCGCTGAAGTTCAAACAAGAATTGTGAATTGTTTCGATACTCAAAAACACCTCAATTTCCCGAAAACGAAAGGACTTACCTTCTTGATTCGAATTAGGATTGGGATGCGACGTAGCATTCGGAGGCGTCGGAGCTGCATCGTCTTCAGCGACGCCCATGATCGTTGCTGGAGTCGTAGTATGCTTTTGCTGATGAAACGACTCCACGTCCGTCGCCTCTTCGCACCTAGAAAATTTCGTGAAAAATAAAGGATCATGTAAAATGGGAACGAGAAAAAAGCTGATTCTTTTACTATTCACGAAAATATCTCTTCTCATTGCTTCCAACTCTTATGCTTTAAAAATATTTAATACCTCTTTTAGTACACAGAATTTTTAATTCGAAAAATCTTTCTTTCAACACAATTTTTTTTTCATTTGTCGCGAACACCCCCACATTAATTTACGTCGTCCCTAGACAGCGAAACTGGAGGTCGAGGTTTTTGCCAGAGCTGAGCAAGAGATTATTTCTTTTGATCATAATTTTCGTGCTTCCCTGGATAGAAAGTGCTCGCCAAAGCTCGTCGGCCAACCCCTATTTTCGCATGTCATACAGTACGTGTGTAGATAATACATGCGCCTATAACAACTGTCATACATGCTTTTGCAATTGAACCTTGACATACTGGATAGCAGGAAATGACTGCCTAATTTAAACCATTAAATACACGGACCCACAGTATAAAGAGAAGAAGAAAAAAATTCTTTACTTTTCCTGACCTAATTATAATTTTTTCGTGACCAAAATTCGGCCGAATTCGTGGTTATTGAAGTATGTAATAAATAATGCTCTGAACCAATGGCGAATGAAAATGATTTTTGAAAATACTTTTTCATTCGTAATTTATACAAGTTTTGCTACTATTTCCATTGACTATAAGAGTTCTGCGCGAGGAAGCAAAAAAAAAAAAAAAAATCGCTAGGGATCTTTTATTTCGTCTTGTTTTGTATCACCATCAAATTTCTTGATTTTCTCTGATCATTTTTCAGATTTCCTGACTTTTCCACATGACTTCCCGGTTTTCCCTGACCAGTGGCCACCATTAAAAAATAATGAACTTGTATAGTATACTACTATGTATAGAGTTGAATGAAAATGGCGAGTGATGGTACAGTCCAAGAATTTATCATATAACTGTTTTTTAGCTTTAGTCTCATCTTTTTCGTTAAACACCGCGCATGTTTCGTTACAATATCGCGTGTCGAATGGCATAAGGTCGTAAGCGCCAAAAACGCGATTTTGGTGGCAAAAGGTCGTATACTATTTTTTTTTTTTTCACGCCATTCGCTCTGACAATGATCAAAACGTATTTCAATCAATTGATTAATCGAAAAATGTAAATGCAAAAGGTCGTATTTAGGGTGGATACGTCATTTTTTCATTACAATTTTGAAGGAAAATGAAAAAAAAATTAAATTTGACAAAACTAACGTTTCGAAAAAATCGATGGAAAATATTCGTAGATAAAAGCAGAAGGTCTTTGTTTTTTTATTGATCAATTAATGAAAACAATTTTTTTTTTTTTTTTTTTGCGAAAATAGGACTGAAAGGTATAGTATCTACCACTTCTACTTTGAATTGTCCTAGCATTAAATTTTAACGTTTATAAACGAATCTTCGTGTTTTTGGCATAAATACGATACAAAAAAATAAATAAAAAAAATACGACCTTCTGTCGTTACGAAAAGCAAAAAGTCGTATAATGGCGCTTACGTATACTTTTGTTATCAGACACGCGATACCTATAGTGCATGCACTGCATATTCTCGTGCGATAAAGAATTGTATAATTTTATAGACTTTGATGCAGAAACCGGTATAAAATCATTGTTTTCTAAGAATCGATCAAATAGTTTTCTGCAATTTCGTATACGAATTATTACTTGTTTTGACATTTATGAAAACTTATTGGATTCAGCCGATTCTTCACTAGTCGTAGTTTCAGCCTGCGGAATTACATCGTTCTCAATTCATTCTAAATACAGAATTTAAAAAAAAAGAAGAAATTCACGCATTTTTGCGATTGGAATCAAGCTGCTAACTAGAGATTCTCAAGACCAAAAGTTTTAATGGATATATTTTTCTGATTTTTTACACGGAACGAATATTATAGAAATTTTACGATGTTCGAACCGAAAAAAAAAATACTGGAGCTTACAGCATCGGAGTTGCAAAAAAGGGTCCAAAAAAGCGTATGGAAACCCGATGAATAAACCCTACAGAATTTTGATCAATGCGCCAACCTGGTGCATTGGCAATGATAAGTCCTAATAATAATCCACTGAATACTAGCTACAGCCGGCATACATACGTGCAGCTATTCCAATAAACAATTTCTTTGAAAATGAAAAAAAAAACGTCGGAATTCTCCGATAAAGGGCATAAATTTAGGAATTTATTACACACATAATAAGTCTAGGTACATAACGTATCGGTATAGCAGGCTTATAAATTTTCTTCGGACTATATATAAATTCTGGATAATACCGGCTTACGTTAGTGGAATTAAGCGAGTTATCCGGTACATACTAAATTCAACACACACGAACGATTACATAGGCAAACAGCTATCGCAAATAATACATCGGGCATTCGATGTCAACTCGACCAATGATTTTCCCTCGGCATTTTTCACTCACTTTACGATTTTCTGTATGATTTTTCACATCTTTCCCGTCAACCGTTGATTTTTTATGATTATTCCACCCCATCTAGAATTGACCTTTTTTAAAAATCTCATTTATCATTCCGATCATTTTGACACCAGACCAATGGTGGGTCGATTTCTGTCTTTTTTTTTTAGCGTTTTGAACATTTTGAACAAACAAAACGTCATGTTGCAACGTGAGGAAAATTTTTAAAAAATTCCAGAATTCATCACAGAATTTATGGTAATCTTGGAAAAATTTTCGTAACGCTGCAACATGAAACATGGCGTTTTGTTCGTTCAAAATGTTTGAAACGTTGAAAGAAAATTATAAAAAATAAAAAATCGGCCCAGAGAAGAATGAGTCTTTTTTTTCTAGATTTTGTTGTTTTTTTGTTTAGATTGAAGAATCATATATGAAATCGTAAAGCGAATAAAAAATGGTAAGGGAAAATTATCGGTTGAGTTGGCACGGAATGCCCCACATATATCGGGTACCTAGTCTATAACGTAAATCGCTCAGTCGATTCCTTTGACTCCTTTCAATATTTCTGCCTCGTATGTATTATACGCAATTACAAGACCTAAAAGGGCCCGCTTTGAGCGTCTCCATTTTCTTTCATCCACTTTTCATAATTTACGGTTTTTCAATTTCTATGTAAACTCATGTATGCAGGGTGCCATATGAAAAAAAAAACTTTTCACTCGTGCAAAACCGGAGCATGTACATACGATATACACACAACAAAAATTGAAGGCTGCACCATTCCGAATTGAATGAATAAATTGAAAATTTCATATTTGAACGAGTAATAACGCAAAACAATGGGGAAGTTTCCTCAGATTGAAAAGTAACAAAAATATCCATGATAAATGAGTGCGTGGTGATTGAATACAAGTTTTAAAAACTAGAAAAATTACAGGATCAACTTCAGATGAGTGGATAAAGCGATTGAAAACGATCAGTTTTCAAACGCCACGTGACGTCACGCAGTACGTCGGCCGCCATGTTCTTCTATTGACCATTGTTGTCCGTAGCGCCATCAGACGGTAAATTTGTGAGTAAAAGGTACTGTGTGACGTCACATGCGACCGCGAAATTCAAACGCTTCATTGAAAAACTCGATTTACGTGAAAACCAAATGTTGTTTATTGGGAAAAATGTGTTTTTATCAATCCTAATCGTCAAATTATCGGATAAGAGAATAAAAAAATGCATGAAACTTCGCTATTGACATCAGATCGATACAAAACCGATTAAGGGGAGCAGTACGGCGTGATTCGACAAATTCGACTTTTTTAAAAATCACTTGTCGTAAGGTTTCAGGCACGCGGTTGATTCGATTATGTCTCTCGACGTCTCATTTCCTTCGGAGAGCAATTCTTCATCATATGAATGAGGGAAACTGAGGAAAAAAAATCCTGTGATTAGTTATGGTCAGTTATCAAAATTTAGCGACAATCTAGTCACTCTTTCGCTGATAACTTGGTCCAAAAATTTTGTTTTTCAATTTCCCTCATTCACACGATGAAGGATTGCTCTTCGAAGGAAATGAGGCGTCGAGAGACATAATCGAATCAACCGTGCGCCTGAAACCTTACGACAAGCGGTTTTTGGAAGAGTCCATTTTTCGATGCGTAATGAACTTCGGACATTAAATTATGCAGAATTCATCGAATCACGCTGTACTGGTCCCCTCGAACACCGAACACCGTATTTCAATTCTCGGTCAGTCAGTGTCAGCATCGAAAGATCTGCAGCAGTGGCAGCGGCAGCAGCGCCAGCCAGTCGAGTGGACAATGCGAGTGGGACGACGAGTTTTTGCGCGAGCTTCAAGGGCATCGACCCTCGAAGTATGTAGGTAGACACTTACATAGGTGTTGCACATGCATGCGACGTATCTACCCGTTCGAGGTAACTACACACTGTATGCGATACACAGTAGGGATTCAAAGAGCAGGAAAAAAAAACTTTGAGGAAAAAACATGAATAAAACAATTATCGCATCTCCGTTATATACCGACGTTGCCAACTGCGATGCCGAATTAGAAAAAACCGATTCGAGCTGTGACTAAGACACGAATTTTATTTACCGAATCGAGTCTGCGATGAAAGTTGTTATCGACCGAGTTTATCCCTGGCCATGTGGACCTTCTATCGGTTATAATAATAATACGCTTTGAGATTGTAAATTGAGTCGGTTTTCGAACAGAAAATATTGGAGAACGAGATGAATAAATGTACGTGGCATTTATCGTCGTCTAGATCACGGAGTAGATAGAAAGCGGATAATTTCTGCAAAACCGCAAAAATTTTCAGAAACTGTAGTGTCGCAATAAGCTTGAAATGTACAATTACAGACTCGACTCCGTCGAGAATTCGAGATCAAGACGTGAAATACCGTTGTTTATACGCGTGAGCGAAAAAAAAAACTGTCTATATACTCACATTTTAACACATAGTATTTATAGCTGGTTGAAAATAGTCCCTCTGTACGATTATTATTTAAAAATGAGCCGACGGTGGGGTTAGATAACGATTTTTGTCCAATATATTATTCAGCGATATCACGACAATAAAAACAAATGAGAAAGAAAAGAGAACAACACTGAAGCACTCCTATGATCCGGCTCTTCACTACACTCGGCGATCGTGACGCGAGATAAAAAAAAACAATGACAGATATAACAGATCCGATCGAGTGATCAAAGATTTAAGTTTGACGTATGGAGGTACGGAGAGTTTGTGTGGTGTGACCCTAACGATTTTCCCCCTTTCAACTCTCCGCTGCTCGCTATGGGATGCCCAGTTACTCTCCGGTATTAGATATCGCGGGGCTGGTCTACTGCGGACGGGATAACGCGAACCCGTTGCTCGATTATTGCGGAAACGCGCTTTATCAATCCGTCGGAATAATTTTTATTGACAAATACGGCGTCCTCCGGCCACCGCACACAACACGAAACAAATATACTGTATTTCTCGCTCTTTTGGCGTTCACTTCGCTGGATTGATGCACGGTGCTGACACCCCGCGGGCAACTTTGGAACACGACCGTCCGACTCACGCCGCAACGAAGCTACTTTTGAAGTTATAGAGAATACGAGGATGCTTCTTGCGACGAGATCGAAACCTGGCCAATGAAATTATTCTCAAAATGTGTTACGAATTTAAGAAATTTAAATGAGATGATTAAAACTGTTTCCTCTGAATATCCCCCATGTTTTTATTCCAAAGCCCGACCCACACAGCCGTAGCGTAAGTTTAACGGTTTTCGGTCCTGTCAAATCGAACAAAACACAACAGGTTCGATCAGATATTCAAAACCTGGGTAACTTTCGACCACCTCATGCCGCAACGAATCTACTTTTGTCATTTTGAATTTATTGAGAATACAAGGATGCTTTATTCTTGCTACGAGATCGAAATAATGCCAATGCCAGGCCAATGGAATTATTCTCAAAGTGTATTACGAATTTAAGGACGTTGCCTACCCCCGCGCATACAGGCTCTCACTATATTGAATTTATCTACTATGTCATTAAAGATATCGCAATTCTCTTCGAAGCATTTTGGAGACAAAAGAAGGATCTATGTCGTGACGTAGGCCGATTTTGGAATTTCGTTTCAAATTTTCCAAAAAACGTTGTCGAAAGTAGGCATATTTTGCGACCTGCTACAGCGAAGACTAGACATTTATTGAAAAATCGGGCTACGTCACGACATAGATGCATCCTTTACCTTCAATTTGAGCCCAAAATCAATACAATCGTACATAAGACTAGCGAGAAAACTTGTATGAGCCGAGGCAGAAATCGCGATTTTTCCGCCCAGAGCAGCCAATCCCGAGCGCCTATCCCTACTCCGTCGTAGCCCCGGGAGTCGGTCCCAACCGATATCCCCTCCACTTTCGCGCGGGAAGCCGAATTCTCCCGCGCTGGCTCACTAGGGAGATGATTAAAACTGTTTCCTCTGAATATCCCCCATGTTGTTATTCCAAAGCCCGACCCACACAGCCGTAGCGTAAGTTTAACGGTTTTCGGTCCTGTCAAATCGAACAAAACACAACAGGTTCGATCAGATATTCAAAACCTGGGTAACTTTCGACCGACTCATGCCGCAACGAATCTACTTTTGTCATTTTGAATTTATTGAGAATACAAGGATGCTTTATTCTCGCTACGAGATCGAAATGATGCCAATGCCAGGCCAATGGAATTATTCTCAAAGTGTATTACGAATTTAAGAAATTTAAATGTGATGATTAAAACTGTTTCCTCTGAATATCCCCCATGTTTTTATTCCAAAGCCCGACCCACACAGCCGTAGCGTAAGTTTAACGGTTTTCGGTCCTGTCAAATCGAACAAAACACAACAGATTCGATCAGATATTCAAAACCTGGGTAACTTTCGACCGACTCATGCCGCAACGAATCTACTTTTGTCATTTTGAATTTATTGAGGATACAAGGATGCTTTATTCTTGCTACGAGATCGAAATGATGCCAATGCCAGGCCAATGGAATTATTCTCAAAGTGTATTACGAATTTAAGAAATTGAACTGAGATGATTAAAACTGTTTCCTCTGAATATCCCCCATGTTGTTATTCCAAAGCCCGACCCACACAGCCGTAGCGTAAGTTTAACGGTTTTCGGTCCTGTCAAGTCGAACAAAACACAACAGATTCGATCAGATATTCGAAACCCTGGTAACTTTAGGACCGGTTGGAGGCGATTTTAGTCCCAAATTTTGTAAACCTTGAAAGAAAAATCGAGTGTGTTGATTCCTCGAGGCCCTCGAGCCCCTTTTCATTCAGAACATCCGGCGCCCGCTGAACGGACCGATTCTAACCTAAAATCATATGCATTTCTGCGGAATCTTTGACTGACAGGGATCTTGAAAAAATGGATAACATCTTCGGAAAGGAAGACTCGGGCGACGACAGCGACCAGGTTGACATCGAGGACAAAGACAGTCCGTCCAGGGCTTCTAACTCCAGGGACGATGGCATGGACGTCGACGGCGTTCCACACAAGGTTTAACAAACTACAAATTTGTCTGTTCTCGTTCTTTATCGTCGATATTTTGAAGGCGGGATCGGACGCGGCGAGTCCACGATCCCAGTCGGACAGCGAAGAATTGGGGTCGCAGCACCCGGGGGGCGGAACGTCCCTCGACGATCACATGGACCTGAAGAATGACGCGGAGAGCAGAGACGAGCAGGAAGACATTTTCGGCAATGATATCATGCTCCCGCGCTCGGTTCCAACGAGCATAGAGGGCAGGAGGGAGAGCAGAGAGAAGAGTAAAAAGGAACTGGAAGAAGAGGAGAGAGAAAAGATGCAGTGCGTCCGGAATCTGATTTGGCAAAATGTTTGATTTTTATCTAAATCATATTAATTTTCACTGCAGAGTTTTGGTGTCGAACTTCACCGAGGACCAATTGGACAGATACGAGATGTACAGGAGAGCCGCGTTCCCCAAGGCGGCCATAAAAAGAGTAAAATCAAGCAGCATCTCGTGGAAAATTCGTTGTATTCATTATTTCCAACGATTTTCAGATCATGCAGACGATAACGGGCTGCTCGGTGTCCCAGAACGTGGTCATTGCCATGTCTGGTATAGCCAAAGTGTTCGTGGGAGAGATCGTCGAGGAAGGTATTCAGATCTACGACGATTTTTATATTTCATGATTTATGATTAAACGAATTTGCTCTATTTTCGATAGCGCTGGACGTGATGGAGACCCACGAAGAGTCCGGCCCCCTGCAGCCGAAGCACTTGAGGGAAGCTGTGAGGAGACTGCGGCTTCAGGGTCAGATACCAAACGGGAGAGACCAGAAGGCGTTCTTCAGACTTTGAGGAATGAGCTCCGTGCTTTTTTAGGAATTTAAATACTTATATTCGTACGCGCTGTCGGGAAGACTTTAAGGAGCTCTAGAGCTCCCCTTAGGAAATGCGAAAGCCAATCACTACGTTTTCATAGAATAGAGTTTACTGTTTGAGAGAAATCTAACAACTACAGCGAGAAGCTGGAAATTCATTCCATTTGAAGCTGATATTGTATTATGGCTTGCAACAAGTTGTAAAAGTTCTATTCTTGTAGTAGGATTATTTTTTTAGATTTTTAGAAATTGTGAGAAACACTTTCTCCCGATCAATCGTTGACGAATCAGTAAACATTTGATGAAATTCTCTAAAATGAATTTACATGGCTCATTTATTTACTTAAATAAATTAATTCGAGAATATTTTTGACGTCAAATTGCGATCATTTCTTAGTTTTTTTTTTTGTTTTTTATTTGATTGACAATGAGTGGATCATGCAGAAAGGGATCGAGAGATCATAGAGTGGGATCGTATTTTGAAACGGTGATTTTATTAATATTCGTTCATTACCCTCATTACCAAAAAACCTCGTTCAAGTTAATTTTATAATAATATATAGTATGATACAAATATCTGTATTTTTCATGTTTTAATTAATTATCTCATAGTTATCAATTATGTCTAATGTTATATACAGATATGATATAATAATATACTTAAAAAAATTTATAATATAGTAACTTTAGTTTACTTAGAATTAAGTTAATTGGTTTTTTTCTTTCTTTTTCTTTCTGTATCATACTTATGTTATTTTTGGCAGATAAATATACATATATAACTATCTTCTTATCTTCTCGTTTTATTACAATATTTTCTCTTACTCTCTCTCTCTCTGTGTTTGAAACTCCGTTAATTTTTACAGTACATATAAATTAATAAACCTGTTTCAAACTACTGTATAACTAACAATCTGATCTACATATATATATAGTATATATAGTCTTGGGATCTTATTTACACGTAAAATAATTATATGCGAATTCTCTGATAGTTACAGCGAACATAATCCCTAATTTTCTTAATCAATCACTATTATTTACCCGATAGGAAAACAGCCTTTGCAACGTTATTAAATAATAAACGAACGTGTTTGATTATTCATGATCGTTGAGGAACAGTTAATCAATCAAAGAAAAATCAATTAGAAATTCATTAGCATGTAAATCAGTCGACTTTGCGCACAAATCGATTGATCAGACGTGGTTTATCGCGCTGCACGTTTTCCGTTCACGGAATGCGAAATAGTTTTATACAATAATTAATTATTTATCCTATTACATTAATGTATATACCTAAGTATGTGATATTATATCATCTCTTTACAACTTCTTTACACATCTTTCAATGTTATGTACAGAAATTTCTTCATACCTACTGATACAAATCATAGTTAAATATAGATTAGCAATTATAACAACAAAATAAACAACTAAAAGAGGTTCCTTCGCAATGTTGATTAAGGGATATGTGATATTTCGAAAAAATTATATCAAATATATTGCCACAGATATGGTAGAAATGAAAAGCACGTTTTTATCTCCATTTTTTTGGACCAATTGGACAAATGAGCGAATTCTATTATCAAAAGCACCGTTATTCGTGAACGAGAATAAGTTAGAATGGCGAAACCTTCTGAATTATGCGAATGATCTGATAAAAATGTCAATTTCTTTTATCCTACTTCCAGAGTCATAGAAATGTTCTCTTACTCTTATTTATTTATTTTTTTTATTATTTTTTTTTGTATAAAAATGTTAAAGCTCTCATCACTTGAGGCTGTTGAGCTTAATTGTTGATTTAAAATCTGTTCGATGAAAGACTCTTTCTTTTTTCTAACTTCTATACAATTATTACTATGCTGCCTAAAATCGGATTACAATTATAATTCGTCGTCGATATGTTTATCACTGTCTCTGTTATTGACGTTAGCTTCTCCCCGACCTCCGCTGTACTCGAAATCGTCTTCTCTCCTTCTCACTTCAGGTTTTCGTTCAAATTCGGAAAACCCTTTCGTATCTTTTCCCTCGTCCGTCGCCCACAACGGCTTCTTAAAATCATCCAGCGGGTCTTCGGACGTCTCTTCAGATTGTTCCGAGTCCAAGATGACCGAAGGCTTGGAAGAGGCTTTGTTCTCACTCGTCTCAGGCTTTTTCGCAGCTTTTTCAATTTCTATTAAAATGAAATCCTCCAATTCGTCTTTTTGGTGCACAGAGAGGTTTTCCGCTCCCGCGGACCCCAAATCTCCGACGACATCATCGACGGTCTCTCCGATAACGATATCGTCTTCTTTTGGTTTTGGAAAGTTTGTTATTTCCAAAGAATCTCCGAGCTCTTTTCTCAGCTGGTCTATCAACAGCTCGGAAGGATTGCTAGTCTGTATAGCCTTGTGGAGGTGATCCAACAGCGCGATGTGCTGACTGACGTCCTCGTCTTCTCCGTCGAATATTTCCCTCAGCAGTTTTCCGAACAGTGCGTAATTCTCCACTTTGACCTTCCCGGATTCCAGCTGCCTGAAGAGCTGCTCCATTTCCGGATTTGTGGTCTTAAGACTCTTGAACTTGAGAGCGACGTTTTTCAGGAACCCGATATCGTCCATCTTAGACAGTAAATGCTGCTTCAGCAGCTCCAGCCTCCGTCGGTTGACGTCTGTCAACTCCGCAGTCTTCTCCGCCAACGAGACGTCAGGACCTAATTCCCCGAGCTCTCTCAGGAACCACAGGACTTTGCGGGACAGATTCATGTCGTTTATGACATCGTTGGAGAGTCCTCGTTCGGTCTGGACCCATTTGAAGTAGCCCTTGAGCACCGAGCCCTTCATATAGAGGCTCGAGCCTTCTTTCGCGTTGGCAAATATCTGGTTGACGAACATTTTCTTGAGGAATCTCCATTTCTTTTCAAACTCTGATAAGTCCTGAGGCTCTCCGATCGTCTTCGAGCGTTTCTCCAGGCTCGTAGTGACGCTGATCTCTTCCTCCGACAATATGTGCGTTATTTCCGCCTTCAAATGTTCATACTCTACGATTATCTTATGCTCCTCCTCCCGCAGTATCTCAGTGTCTTTCGACACCGGTGCATCTGCGTTCCCGCTGGCAGAGTCTTGCTTGGACAAAAACTGTCCCGATTCCTGTTTTCATTATATCAAACATTTCAGTACATTAATGCCAGTTTTTCTCGTGTATAGGGTGTAATTAAAACTGCCGGATATTGATGCTAGTGCGATTTTAATTTCGATAAATGGTGTCGCAGCAATAACATAAATAGTGTGGCTAATTAATCTTACTCCTTTTATTTACGACATCAATGTAATAATACAAAAATAACACATCTCTGCAGTTTCTTTTCTTCCATATCAACTATAATCTATATTATAATACACGCAGTGGACAGAATGCCCCGTAGAAATCTTGCCCGCGTTCGCAAGGCGGGAGAATATTTCTAGGTCAATTTGTATCGTCGATGGATAATTTCTCATTGGGACATCCTGCGTCTCTGTGACTCGATCATCAACAAGGGCCAATGTCAATTTGTGTTAGTACGGAAAGGGTATCGAGACCGGCTCGATGGACTTTGGCTCTCGCGATATAATTGTTCGATGCAACATGTGAGTATATAGAAAAATATTGATAAAATATTCATTTGAACCGAGCTATGAGCCAAATGGCCAAGTATTCGGCAAATATGAACGCCAAGAACCAAGGAATACAAACCTGGGGAGATATTTGTCGAACAAGAAATTCTTTAAAGGTTCCTTTCAGTCGTTCGAACATAGACAAATCGTTGGGGGCTTTCAGCTGTACTTCGTCCTTGATTATATATTCTCCTGTTGCGATAAAAATGTTTAATTTAAATACACAAGAGCGGATAATTAGTCAACTATCGTATAATCGTTGTATTTACAGATAAAAATATAATAAAAACTTTGAATCATCATTAACAACTAATAAAACAAAGTGCTCCAACGACTATAGTGCTCTTTCAGATTGCTGCATTACCAATAGTGACCACTAGTTGTCCTCGGCCGGCTACTATCGCCTCTAGCAAACGCATCGCCTCCGCGTTGAACAGGAAGACAATTGGTATAACTACGTAATCAGCATCGTTTCCATCACCCGACATGGCAAACATTGGGAATGTCGCAGCGCTCGAACCGACCACATTGTCCAGCACAATACCCGCCAAGGCGCCAGCTTTCTGGATTCTGCGTGCCTGTCGGACAAGATTTTCATTCATTAGACGACTGTCGAAGCTTGTTGACCCGATTCCTTTGGTCCGAAGAGTTATACCAACCTTTTCTACAAACATGCAGTCACCGCGATCCATGATCACTATCTTTCCAGCAAGTTTATCCGCGTTAGTAAGATCTGTACAAGCGGTCAACGGATCTGCGTAGACAACTTTTCCCGTAACTTTGTTACTCGGGCCTTTTAGCTCACGACCAAAATGAGCAGGACCTGCCAGTAACGTCACTTCATGCTTCGGATAAGTCGGCATCGTGAACGTAACAGCCTGTGGTCTGGTCTCCGCTTGCTGAGTCTGCATCTTACTCAGCTCCACCATCTCCTGCATGAACAGTAAACCCTCCTCTGCATCTTGCGCCGTATTGGCCTGAAACGAATTGTTTTATCATTGATAGCGAATCGATATCGCGTGTCTAATGACATAAGGTCGTAAGCGCCAAAAACCCGATTTTGGTGGCAAAAGGTCGTATAATATTTTTTTTTCGCCATTCGCTCTGAAAATGATCAAAACGTATTAGATCAATTAAAATTACGAGATCGAAAAATGTAAATGCAAAAGGTCGTGTGTTGCGCGAATACGTCATTCTTTCATTGCAATTTTTGAGGAAAATAAAAACAAATGGTAAAAGCAGAAGGTCGTATCCGCCATTTTCTTTTTTTGAATTCTTCATGATTTTTCCAAAAAGCTGTAAAAACACGTGAAACGCAAAGAAAAATCGAAATCGACGACGTTTCGAGAAATTCGATAAAAAAATTCGTTGTTAAAAGCAGAAGGTCGTATCCGCCATTTTCTTTTTTTGAATTTTTCATGATTTTTCCAAAAAGCTGTAAAAACCCGTGAAACGCAAAGAAAAATCGAAATCGGTGACGTTTCGAGAAATTCGATAAAAAAATTCGTTGTTAAAAGCAGACGGTCGTATCCGCGATTTTTTTTTTAATTTTTCATGATTTTTCCAAAAAGCTGTAAAAACCCGTGAAACGCAAAGAAAAATCGAAATCGACGACGTTTCGAGAAATTCGATAAAAAAAATTCGTTGTTAAAAGCAGAAGGTCGTATCCGCCATTTTTTTCAAGTTATTTTTCATGATTTTTCAAAAAGTCTCAAAAACACCTGAAACGCGAAGATAAATTGAAAAAACGACCGTTTCGAAAAATTCGATAAAAAATATTCGCAGATAAAACCAGAAGGTCGTATCCGCCATTTTTTTTCATGATTTTTCCAAATAGCTGTAAAAACTCGTGAAACGCAAAGAAAAATCGAAATCGACGACGTTTCGAGAAATTCGATTAAAAAAATTCGTTGTTAAAAGCAGAAGGTCGTATCCGCAAATTTTTTTTTTTTTTAATTTTTCATGATTTTTCCAAAAAGCTGTAAAAACCCGTGAAACGCAAAGAAAAATCGAAATCGGTGACGTTTCGAGAAATTCGATAAAAAAATTCGTTGTTAAAAGCAGACGGTCGTATCCGCGATTTTTTTTTAAATTTTTCATGATTTTTCCAAAAAGCTGTAAAAACCCGTGAAACGCAAAGAAAAATCGAAATCGGCGACGTTTCGAGAAATTCGATAAAAAAATTCGTTGTTAAAAGCAGAAGGTCGTATCCGCCATTTTTTTTCCAAGTTATTTTTCATGATTCTTCAAAAAGTCTCAGAAGCACCTGAAACGCGAAGATAAATAGAAAAAACGACCGTTTCGCAAAATTCGATAAAAAATATTCGCAGATAAAACCAGAAGGTCGTATCCGCTATTTTTTTTTTTTTCGTTTATTTGGCGGATACGACCTTCTGCAATTAATGGAAACCATTTTTATTCTGCGAAGTTAGGACTGAAAGGTCGTATCCACCAGTACATACGACCTTCTGCTTTTAATTGACCTAGTGTTAAATTTCAACGTTTATGAACGAATCTTCGGGTCCTTAGTCTAAATACGATCAAAAAAAAAATATACGACCTTTTGCTGTTACGAAAAGCAAAAAGTCGTATATTGGCGCTTACGACCTTATGTCATTAGACACGCGATATTAAAGTATTGTGGGATTAGAACAGCTGAGCTAACGAAGTTAGGGTAAACTTTAGTGGGTACGTAATTTACGTACGTTAGCGAACGTGTGCAAAAGCTGAACACGACCGTCAGCCCGAGTTAAAATAGTGATGCCCATATCGCTGAGTAGAGAAAGATGCTCCAAATTGTTTGCCTGGATAAAAATAAACAAGAGTTAGAAGAGAGTTAGGATTTTTAATTGAAATTCAGTTGGACAATGAAAATGGCTTACCTGAAACTGCGAAGCGTTTATTTTACGCTTCAACGTCCTCCTGGGACACACGTCCTCGACCATATTCCTCAAAGGCTGACGCACCGAGGCTGGAAACAAATGTAGACTGTTGGGACAGGTCCGGTCGAACTCGTCTATGTCTATCACATCCTTTTCGAAATCCTGTTGTGAACGAAAATCAACGATTTAGCGAAGGTTTGTACCAGAGGTCAAACTTTTTACAGCAAATTTTTCATCTCACCGAAGATGAATTCGACCCGATAGAAGCCAGAGTCAAAGGGAGCAAGTGGCCTTCGGTCGTGAAGACAAATTCATCCGGGTCGAGAATCAGCTCGCTGGGATCAGCAAAGAGCAAGAACAAGTATTTGAACGTTTCGGAGAGCACAAAACTGTCCATTGTGTCGTCGTTCTTGTTAGTTCTGACGTCCGAGACTGCGGCATAGCCGCAAGAAACTCTAGCATAGGTTTGTAGACTCCTAAGCACCTTCCGACCCACCCCTAAGTAGTAGTGGTCGCCCGTTGCACGGTACAGGAAATACGTGGACTCTAAAAACTCCGGTCTTAGCGGGTGGTGGCCCCAATGCACCTGGAAAGTGATCGAGCGACGATTTAGTCGAATGAAGGCAACGATGCGAACAGTTCGTCAAAAATCGGGGATGAACGCACTTGGAAGTCGGTCGTAAATGCCTCTGGAATGAAATTGTGCCTCTGCATGACTTGGTACAGCATTTCATGCGTCTCAACCGCTGGTTTAATGTCGCCTTTCAAAACCTAGACAAAGAAATGGATATTAATTTTCGAAAGAGTGAAATTGATTCAGCCAAGGTTTTTTAATCACCTGTAAACCTGGCCAGAACGCTAATAACGCGTCCATAAAATTTTTCGAGTTCGTGTTAGGCCTGTGCATGTGTACATCTAACAGCATCGGTCCTTGACTTATATATTTCATCACAGCTTGGTAGTGCTTGTTGAATCTTCCCAAATACTTTTCATCGCCTGTAAAAAATATGATAGATATAGAGATGCAAGAATTTAGGACAGGGAATTTCGTGATCAATTTTTATAATCCAGACGAAATTAGACTCGCCTAAAAGAATGTAAGCCTTGAGACAGTATTCGTAGTAGGAATCTATGCCGGCTCCGACTCCGGAATCTCGACGCACCCAGTCGCCAGAATTCACGTTCAACACAGAACCCATCAAGTCTGTACCTCGATGTCGCATCCGCCACAGACTGTCCATTGCCCGTTGTGCTTTGTCCTGAAAAAATTCGAAAGCGATTGGTTCAAATCCTAGACTATTTCCCGAGCTTCGATGCTTCTGAAGGATTTTAATTCTACCTCGAAGACTGGCTCCCCGGTCAGTCGGGACAACGCAGCCATTTCCAATATCATACTGCCTGCGCAAGCGGTGCAAGTTTCTCTGGTGGCTTCGATCGGTATTCCCTTCATACCGTTCTTTAGATTTATCTATGAAGAGTGTAAAGAGTTGAGAAAAGGGGTGACGGTACGGTTCGATGAGGGTCTTTTATCCAGTAAATTGAAAAAAAAACGATCGTTTAATCGTTCTAATTACTCTTCCTGACGGTATTCCGGTCGTCGTGTTGAAAGCAGGCAAGAATCTGTAGCCCAGATCCTTGGCCAGGTCCAAAAGCTCGCCTCTGTACCAGGGCATGATGTCCGCTCGTTGTTGAAGATATTCGGCTAATATATGACTGCTCAACAGTCCCCTGAGATATATGAATTCGTTTAATTAGAGACTGCATCAGTTTTCCATGAAAATTTGTTAAGAAGTTCAATTATGTTCACCCAAGCATCCTTATGTTGGTTTCAAAGAGGGAAACGATGACGTCAGTGTCGAAAGACACGTCTCTGATCACAAGCTTGACCGCGTTTTCAAATTCCTCCAAATCCCCCAATAGCTAGAATATAAAATCGTCCGTTATTCATTGAATCTGCTCAAGATTTCAGTATATGAGAAGATTCAACGCTTCTGGTTTCTCATTCAGCGTTTATTAGTCATATTAGAACGCAGTTTCGTCTTCGTCTTTCCCACAGTCGAAATTCCAGAACCACTCACCACAAGAGTGTCCATCGAGTCAACCAGAGTAAGCGAAAAGCTGAAATGATACAACGATTGATCAATATCGAAGCAGTGAACGACGTAAATTAATAATTCCGAATTTAAAAGTCCCGAAATGATGTTTTGCACGTTATTTCGGTACTTTTTATTGGTACTTTTAAATTTGCAATTACTTTCCAAGCGTGGCGTCTATGTCTCCACGGTTTGGTTCGGAGCCCCTGTACCTCCCTTTACAGCTCAGGGGCATCAGCTCGTCCGCCGGATACGCGTTCTCCTGCAAAATAATTCAGGATTGAAGACTTTGCTCGAGACTGGATTACTCTACGGGCGAATACTCACCATGTAGGCGTTGTATCCGTGGTAGAACATGTCGCGAGCCTCCTCTCTGTAACGGAAAGACAATTTTATTCCTGTAATCCACAAGTTTCTCGTTTCCCACGAGTTTGGATACTCACTTGAGCGCCTCCCTTTCCTCCTTGGTCATGTACTCGACAGGATCATCCTCGGAGGCTTTACCAATGGATATAAAAGCGCATCCAAAGATCAGGATCCTTCCTATCAAAGCGCCATGAGCCATTTTCGTTGTATTGTTTCAGTTACTCTCAAATTTTTTACTCTTTGTTGTCAAGATATTTGGGCATTGGATTCGCACATAGTTCCTTCACCCCGGTTCGATTTTGACCGTCGGGTTTTATGCGGATATCGATCGGTGAGCCAGTTGTTTATCTATTTTTCGTTTCACTCAATATTGTAGAGGTAATATTTCGACAATACCGTCGAGAGACTTGCAGCCGCGGCTGATATATTATTTATTCAGGTGATGAAGAAAAACTCGAATAACACATTTATTCTTCTTATGAATTTCAGTTTCCAATTATCGCGTAGAATGTAAACGATTATTGTTATTATTACAAAAATGGTATCGAAACAAAAGAAAATATCAACAAACAACGAGAATTACGATATTCACGGGATATTGTTGCGGAATTATGGTTTTTTTTCTATAAATAACTATGATAACAACCAGTTCGTGAGGCCGCGGGTCGAAATGAAGGGTATTGAAATTTTAATCGAATGTTTTTCTAACAATAATCCCTGCCAGATGGTATCGAAATCCGTTTGCGGTTGTTGCGATAAGAAATGTAAAACTTAGACCAGGCAGACGTATACGTACACGCATATACCCTCGAAGTGTGTGTGTGGAACTGATTACATATTTTTATCAAGGCCAGGGAGAGAGAGAGATGATGTGGCTGTCAGTAGAACATTATTACAGGCAAATCATCCATCGAGAAAGTTGTCCTCGTCGACCGTGAAGATTTTGTTCCCTTTTTTATTTTTTTTTTTTCTTGCACCGTATTAAGCGATCATTTATGCCGTACATTCATTTATTTATCTAGTTATCCGTCGTTAGAAGGAGATTTGTTATCGTCTCAACACTGACCGCGATTGCTTCACAGTTTCTATTCGACATTTTACAAACTCGATTTCAAACACTCGGGTTGTTTCTCTTTTTTCATATTTTATATTAGCAAATCAAAGCAATTTAACAGTCTGTCATTGACAAACGTCTAACCTAACCTCTTGCGAGCGAACTAAACTGGGGTGAAAAGTAAAAACCCGTGGAAAGGAACTGATCGCGAACGAGAGCAATCGGGCCAAATTCGCTCATCCCATGTCTCATTTAGTTTTTTTTTTTTACTCAGGTGACGGGCCGACTCAGGGTGCCGCTGTGGGGTCGGAAATAGGCTAATTGATCAATCATTAGTGTATTTATCATAAATTCGATGCAATTCGACCGTTGAATTAATTTATTCACGTCGAAAGTAACAAAAGCGATCGCGGCTTTAGGTAGATCAAGCCGCGGCCAGATGGCGGGGGTTGTATGAACCCGCGGGAAAATTCTCCCGGCGCCATCTCTTGCGTGACTCTTGTACTTCGACATATTAAGGGGGTGTTGTACTCGATTTTTACCGACACTCAGATATCTCCGAATATCTTAGCCCACGGAACTATTATAAATCTCCAAAAATAGATTCTACATGCAATTCCGATAAAATATATGCAGAAATACTTGATTTTTGCGTGTAACTGAATTATTTTTGCATCTATTTGCTCGGAATTGCATGTAGAGTCCCGCTAGGAATCTATTTTTTCGGATTTAGTTCCGTGGGCTAAGATATTCGGAGATATCTGAGTGTCGGTAAAAATCGGGTACAGCACCCCCTTAAGGTGAAATGAAAGTCACGTGACCTCGATATGATTTACACTTGGAATTTTCAAACGCTATTTTCTCAGCCAAAACACATTCGATTGATGTGAAATTGATATCAGTGACGTAGAAAAACTTAATGAAGGGCCTGCCAATCGTGGATTTTCGAAAATCGAGACGTAATAACAGTTTTTTAACAATATTGTTCTGTAATCCAAGGAAGTGCTGCCTCTCTCCACGAGGGGCAGCACCTCCTTGGGTTACAGAACCATATTGTAACATCTAACCGGACCACAAACCACATCCTCATGAAGAGTTACCAGAAGTCACTATATCACCACGAACTACGAGAATCCATGATGAGAAACTTGAAATCTAGTAACTTGTCCAGTCTTCTAACGACTAACTAGAATCCCCTATACAAGGAACTTAGATTAAACCGGCTCTATATACGAGACGAACCCGCCTACCTCTGCTGATAAATGGACACGATTATAATAATCAATCTTATTTTATAATACTAATACTTTATGATAAAGGTAATGGAATATATACATGGGTAATCACATAGATACATATATATTACTATATATATATACGTATATACAGGAAAACATAATTATAATTACTACTATAACCCTGGTACGGAATAATAGCGATATCCTTCAAACGGATACCTAATTAATAAACATAACATAACTATAATTCTAAATTACGACTGTTACATTTTGTTAACATAAATTCGAAACACTATAACAATAGAACAACACGTATACGGCTACAAGAGGCCGATGCCCCGCGCCGGAGACACTCACAGATAAGCCTCGAAGAAAGAAAAAAAACAGGGACGTTCAAACAACCACGTGCAAGGGTCATAAATACTTCAGCATGGAATGCGCAGACATACCATAGAAAAAACGCCTAAACACGATCAATAAGCCTAATCAATAGAATATACGGATGCATATACATATATGCTAATCAGCAACGCGCTCAAAGATACCTACATAAATTGATGAAGTAATTAATAAATGGCTACAAATAAGTAATCAGCTATATTACATATACACGCATATATGCATCCGTAAATACCGACCGATTATAATAACCAACGTAGCCGTATAAATTAGTAAACCCACGCATAATTATAATCAACCAATTTCTAATTAAGTATTAATCAACCGTCCAGATTCCTCTATGTACACACAGATACATGCATATACATATACCTATATATATATATGCACGTATATAAAACGTTGCAACCACATTTAATTATATTCAAATCCGTACCAAAACAATACTGGACAGTTGAATAATCATTGGACATATATATTATATCCCTATTATAGTAATCATTTAATAAATGTATGAATCATTCGACACGTGTATGAACCCAGCGAATGAGGCCATACAGGAAACGAGTAGAAAACTCAGGAATGCGCTAGGCATCCACAGCTATGCTAGATACCAAGAATAAGGGGAGTTGAGCGACAGGAAGACGGGGTCGCGGAGGGTGACAGCTCGTCTTCGTTATCGCACCAACGTGGACCAATCACGTTCATCTACTCCCACTTGAAACGCCTCAAAATGGCCTATATAAACCGTGAACAAGCAGGAGCAGTATCTCACAATCTCACAATCTCACAATCTCACAATCTCACAATCTCACAATCTCACTCATCTCACTCTTCATTATTTTTGGAGTTCTCTCTGTACCTTTCACGTCGAGCATAGCATATAACCTAAGTATTGTCTTTGTAATATTTCGAATCCAAATAAACATTATTAAAATTATAAACAAAGTCAAAGTAACTTTAATTCGAGAGAACCCTCTAAAACCCTTGCTGAGATCCGGAGCCTAACAGCCGCAACCGCTGTATCACCCCGTCAACGCCGACCATCCATACGAGAACAAGGTAACACACATATTAATTAATCCTTTAATAATCCTTCCTGTCCTACGGACGATAATCCAACAGACTGCCCTACTACCCAGACTGTAACATATCCACGGACGATAACGTAGAAATCAACCCCAATTCAGTGTATTTCAATACTTTATCGGTACTTGAGCACCCTGAACTACTGATCTGTAGGACTAGCCACTAGTAACATTAAACTCTAGGGAGTAATTCCTGGGGTCTTTTGTGAACAACGGTTGGGACGTTACAGATAATTTTGGTGCATCGGAATCCGGGACTCTCAAACGTCGAATATCGCGAATAACTTTCTGTGACGCGATGACGACCGAATGAATGGGGAAGATTACACGTCAAGTCTATAAAAAATTTCAATTCTAACTTCACGAGACACAGCCACAAGCCGCTGAAGAAAAAAATTCAATAAACAAAATTTTTTCTTACGAATATTGTATTCAAGAAATTAAATGCAGACTTCAGAATTTCGTCAAACTAACGGGATCGATCCAGTAGATATTCGCATAACCCTAGCTAATGATCCTAGCGTAGCCACAACGCGCGAATTAACACAAAATCTACGAACAATAATCATTCTTTGGGTAGCTTTTTTCACCTTATCCATATTCCTCGCGTACATAATTCTCAGCACACTCATGAAAATGCAATAAATAAAATGTTCACTAAATCAAAACACGCGTAACAAATGAACCCAGACCAAGTGTCAACGAACTTAAGCGATTCATTTTCCAAATTAACCATTCAGCAACAAGAAGAATTGCTCACTTCGGACGAATCCAGTCCAGAATCAAAAACAAAATCAAAAGAATCACACCGCGTAACTAGACACAATACTCGAACATTTGGAACTCAATTATTTGAGGGAACCCTAGAAGACGTAAAAGCATTACAAAAAATCCAACGTCAGCAAAAGAAGGAACAATTAGAGGCTGCTAATTCACAAAAAACCACAAACTCCATTAAAATGACTAACCCCAATGATAATACGAATGCAGGGTCATCCACGGCCACGGGCGGAAATTCCGACCCAACAAATAGAACCGTGCAATTTAGTCCACATACATCCATTTCCGTTAAAGACGCGCTAATCGTTGTCCCAACGTTCGACGGGACACCTTTTCAAGTTAGAGACTTCGTACAGGGATGCGAAGACGCAAAGGAAATGCTACCACCAGAAATAGAACGTAATCTCACAAGAATAATTAGAAGCAAAATCATAGGCCCAGCAAAACGTGCAATCGAAAAAGAAACGTTTAATACGATCCAGGAACTAACTGCGCGAATCAATGAATTATACGGAACAGCGAAATCAGTAAATCAATGTCAGGGAGAATTAGGAAAATTATATCAACGTAAACACGAAGATGTCATTACATTCGCCGCGAGAATACGTGAGGCTATGTCAAATATCGTACAAGCCTTTATCCAAGAACGACGCACAGGTAATTTAGAAATGTTCGAACAGCAAACCGAAGCCGACGGCAAAAAGACCTTTTTGCTCGGTCTCAAACCAGAACTCGACGGTAAAGTCAATAACGTTCTAGGAACGCTTAAAGATCTAGTGAATGAAGCGCGAAAAATCGAAAAACAAGAGGAAATAAAATCAAATCTCAGACGAGGAGATCAAAGTAACAACGTGCGAGAAGCTAGCCTTAACTACACGCGAAGCCAAACTCAAGAATGTTCAATTTGCAAGAGAAGAAATCACACCGCGCAATACTGTAATTTTCGAAATCATCCTAATCAATACCCGCGAGGAGTACAAAACAATTATTATCCAAGAAATCAGCAACAAAACCAAGTTCACTTCAGTCAAAGGGACAACCAATATTCAAACGCGCCGCGCAATTATCAAAACAATTATCGATCGCGAATCGATCCTAACTACGGTAATAACTATCAATTACGGAATAATAATTTCAATAACGGAAATCGGTACTCACAGCAGCAGTTACCGAACCGAAAAAACCCTCGAGAAATTCAATATCGAAATCCGGCACGAGACCGATCATACGATACAAACCGAGACGATCGTTACGGAGGATATCAAACGCAAGATCGTTTCAGTTACCAAGAGAATCCGCGAAACCCGCCGCGAGAACAGAACCGAGTAGAAGAGCGCGAACAGTGCCGTTTCTGTCAAAGTTGGGGGCACAGCATTGACGAATGCCGTAAAAGAGAAAAATATAACCAATACCGAGAACAAACGGCGGTCAATCAAGTAGCATTTTCGGGAAACGGGGAAGGCCGCTCGAGACCGGGTGCGAATTCGGGGGCCACCCCAAGACCCAACCGCGCCCTGACAATAATCGAAAGCGAACCGATAGAATCCGAGGTGTAAATATTAATCCTGAGGTCCAAAAAATAAAACCCTCAGACGAAATTAAAAACCGCGAAATGAAAAATAATATTGATAAAAATGACAAATTAATTAAAGAAAGACAAGACAATGTTCCTGAGGTCCAAAAAATAAAACCCTCAGACGAAATTAAAAACCGCGAAATGAAAAATAATATTGATAAAAATGACAAATTAATTAAAGAAAGACAAGACAATGTTCCTGAGGTCCAAAAAATAAAACCCTCAGACGAAATTAAAAACCGCGAAATGAAAAATAATATTGATAAAAATGACAAATTAATTAAAGAAAGACAAGACAATGTTCCTGAGGTCCAAAAAATAAAACCCTCAGACGAAATTAAAAACCGCGAAATGAAAAATAATATTGATAAAAATGACAAATTAATTAAAGAAAGACAAGACAATGTTCCTGAGGTCCAAAAAATAAAACCCTCAGACGAAATTAAAAACCGCGAAATGAAAAATAATATTGATAAAAATGACAAATTAATTAAAGAAAGACAAGACAATGTTCCTGAGGTCCAAAAAATAAAACCCTCAGACGAAATTAAAAACCGCGAAATGAAAAATAATATTGATAAAAATGACAAATTAATTAAAGAAAGACAAGACAATATTCCTGAGGTCCAGAAAATAAAACCCTCAGACGAAATTAGAAACCGCGAAACAAAAAATAATATTGATGAAAATAATGAATACGACGAAGAAAGACAAGACAAATATATCGCGAAACTATTAAACATGATCAGCGGTCATCATGTAAAAACGATTCCAGTAATCAGGGTAGACACGAACGAATTTAAATTTCCAAGCACCCTAATGCTAGATACGGGATCCGATTTAAACCTCATAAAAAAGAATTGTTTAAATCCAGAAGTCGAAATAAATGAAGATAAAAAGTATAAACTAAACGGGATCGCGCCCACAAGTATCGCAACCATGGGAGAAGTACCCATCGAGATAGAAGGTACACCGAGCAATTTTCACATAATTCCGGAAGATTTACCAATCAAGCAACACGGTATAATAGGAACGGAATTCTTTCGCGAAAACGACGCAGAAATTGATTTCAAAGAGCAATGTTTAAAATTCGGTACAACGTGCATTCCATTTGTTAATCAACACAGGGATCCGACCCTGACAGGTGAAACGCAGGATGGCAACTGCGACGATGAATTTACAGATGTACAATCTAGTTTATCGAATTCGGATTTTGAACCTAACGTTTATAACGATCGCGAGGACTCTGGAAGTGCACATCCGGAGGAAGGAATCACTACGATTCCGCCCAGAACTCGTGTAAGCGTGTGTGTTAATCTCGAAGACACCAATTTGTCAGAAGGATATCTGCCGCGCATAGACGCAGGCCACGGTGTTTACTTAGGAAACGCATTCGTAACTAACCGAGAAAATAAAGCATATCTTTACGCAATCAATACGTCCAACGAAGAGATAAAAATAAAAATCCCGATCCAAAAATTACAAGAAGTAATTAAATCTCGAAAACCTTCGATGACCGAAGTAAGTCGAACCGATCGGTTTAATCAATCAGAGCAATCGGAGCTATTGAATCAAATAAATTCAGAAGATGAAATTGAAACAAATGAACTAAATCGAAATGAAGTTAATCAAAGAAATCAAATCGAAACGAATCTATTAAAAATGAATGAAACAAACCGCGGAATAAAACTAAAAATGAACGAGGAAAAAGAAAATCAAATTGATGAAATAAATCGAAAAATCGAAGCCAAAATAGGCCAAACAAATACGAAGAATAAAAGAAAAATAAATCGAAAGCATATGAATAAAAATACAAGTATTAGAAAGCAAAAATTCAAGAAAAATTCGAATCGCGCGAATAAAAAATCAAAAATCAGCAAACAAAAAGAATGTTTAGCTCAAAGTAATAAAGCAACTAATGAACCGTCAGAGGACGAAGTAAAATTATTAAATATAATCGAAGTAAATGACGAAATTCAAAATGACGAAGGATATATCGATATACCGATAAACGAAAGAATAGTTGAATCAAATTCAAGCGTGTTAACCACAACACAAGATTCCAATGTAAATTCCAGAACTAGATCGGAGGTTTTGGAGTCCCTTCTGCGATTAAACCATTTGAACGCGGAAGAGACGCGATACATAAAAGAATTAATACACGATAACGCCGATATTTTTCACATACCAGGCGAACTTTTAGGAAGCACTACGGTAATAAAACATAAAATTGTAACAATAGATGAACGACCTATCAATACTAAACAATATAGATACCCACAGATTCATAAAGATGAAATACAAAAACAGGTGACGGAACTATTAAAGTCAGATATAATTCAGCCTTCAGCTTCACCATACAATTCACCATTGTGGATAGTGCCTAAGAAAGAAGACTCTATGGGTAATAAGAGATGGCGAATGGTCATAGATTATAGATCTCTAAACGAAAAAACTTTAGGAGACGCGTATCCGCTACCTAATATCACGGATATCTTAGATCAATTAGGAGGAGCAAAATATTTTTCAATATTCGATCTAGCATCAGGTTTTCACCAGATCGAAATGGATGAAAATGATAAGGGTAAAACAGCTTTCACAACACCCTACGGTCACTACGAATTTAATAGAATGCCTTTTGGTTTAAAAAATGCACCCGCTACGTTCCAACGATTAATGGATCAAGTGTTAACGGGTTTACAAGGAATAGAAATGTTCGTATACTTAGACGATATAGTTTTATACGCGAAATCTTTAGAAGAACACGAGGAAAAATTCATCAACCTAGCAAATCGTTTGAGAAAAGCAAACTTACGGTTACAACCAGACAAGTGCGAATTCCTCAGAAAAGAAGTAGGATATCTCGGCCATATTATCGGAGCCGACGGAGTCCGACCAGATCCGAAAAAACTAGAAGCAGTCAGACAATTCCCCATACCTAAAAATCCCAAAAATATAAAACAATTTTTAGGCTTAGCAGGATATTATCGTCGATTTATCAAAGACTTTTCAAAAATAGCCAAACCACTTTCCAATTTATTAAAAACAGACATAACTTTTACTTGGTCAACCGAACAGCAACAAAGCTTTGACAAATTGAAAGAATTATTATGCAGTCAACCTATACTTCAATACCCAGATTATAAAAAACCATTTATCGTAACTACCGACGCGTCTAATTTTGCTATTGGAGGAATACTTAGCCAAGGAGAAATCGGAAAAGATTTACCGATCGCGTATATATCTCGAGTCTTGAACGAAGCAGAAACAAAGTACTCCGTAACTGAAAAAGAATTACTCGCGATAGTGTATAGCGTACAATATTTTAGATCTTATTTGTACGGGACTAAATTCACATTAATAACCGATCATAAACCTTTAGCTTGGCTCCACTCAATGAAAGATCCTGGCTCGAAACTATTTCGTTGGAAACTAAAACTTAGCGAATATGATTACACGATAATCTACAAAGCAGGTAAAACGAACGTAAACGCAGACGCGCTATCCAGGAACCCAGTAGATGCACACTTGTGCATAATACATAGAGATTATGACGAGGACTCGTCCGAAGACGAGGGACCGATAGTTGTCACAACCAAAGCCGATGTACATACAAGCGATAAGATTACCAAGACCGGGCAACTTGTTGAAGACCCCGACGAAATCCTCGAGCACCCGGATGAAACCGCGCAAATAGAAGCAACCGACAACGATCAGATTAACGAACCTCTTGTAATCGGTACCCAAGAACCTGCTATCGAAGAAGATTTACCACGTGCGACCATAGAAGACCTTTTGAACACCTCAAACGTCATAAATATTCGAGATAATATAGGGACAAAGAAAGGTGCAATAGCATGGTTCGCCCTCGAAGACGGCACACCCATAGACTCGGGAGGAAAAATATTAGCATATAAAAATAGAGCTATACAATTGAGTAAAAAGAATAATTTTAAAAGAGGTGAGACTTGGTATAGAAAGAGAAAATCTAGAAAACAGTTTGTAATCATATTGGGGGAAGACGGAGATCAATTGTCTCAATTTATATCAGCCTTGCGAGAACTCAAAGTTCTCATGACGCAAACCAACGTCACACTTCTATATATCTCAGAGACCAAAGAAGGAATTAAGAATTTGCAATGGAAAGATATCCTTGACCACATACGAATAATATTCACTGATACCCCAGTAAAAATTTTAATATGCACCAATCAAATAATAGAACCGTGCATCGCGGACCGACCGATAATATTAGAGGAAGCTCATGCTTCAGCCCTCGGAGGACATAAGGGGGTTACAAAAACTTACAACCGTATCAAACAAAAATACTATTGGACGAATCTCAAAGAAGAAGTCCAAAAATACATATTGCAATGCGTAAGTTGCCAAAAGAAAAAACTAGTCCGTGTAAAAGTTAAACAACCTATGGTAATAACGGACACATCCACTATAGCTTTCGATAAAATATCTCTAGACATAGTAGGACCACTTCCGACCAGTGAAAAGGGATACTCTTTTCTACTCACAATGCAGGATAATTTAACCAAATACTCGTTAGCAATTCCCCTTAGGAGAGCCACCGCGCAAGAAATCGCGGAAGCCTTCGTTAAGAAGTTTATTTGTCAATTTGGTACACCTAGAGCCGTGTTAACAGACCAAGGACAAGCATTTATCGGAAATCTTATGAAATTAGTCGCAAAATATTTCAAAATCAAGCAATTTAAGACAACAGCTTTTCACCCGCAATCCAACGGTTCCTTAGAGAGATCTCATCACGTGTTAGTAGAATATTTGAAGCACTTCATAAAGAACAGAAATGATTGGGATAATCTAATCGAACTAGCCATGTTTTCATACAATACCAGCACTCACGAATCGACCAAATATACACCTTACGAACTGGTATACGGACGAATAGCACGTGTACCCTCGAGTCAAACGCCAGTTGACGGCACCCTCAGAGAATACAGCGAATATATTTCCGAACTTTTAGATGCAATGCATAGCATACGGGCACACGCGAGAGAAAATTTGATAAACTCAAAATTAAAAAACAAAAAGTATTACGATCGCAAAGTCAATCCAATGCAAGTAAAAGAGGGAGAACAAGTATTTACTATAAAAGAAAAGGAAGGTAAATTCGGAGATCATTATAACGGACCTTACAGAGTAACCGAAGTTCTTAGCGACTGTAACATCAAAATACAAGGCGAGAAAGGAAAACCTAAAATTGTGCATTTAAATAGAACCAAACTAGCACATTTACCGACAAATCCAAACGAAATTAACAAAACCAAATCAGAAGATCTTAATTCCAGCCCGACTACCAACGACCCCGCTGATCCTAGCTTTAACGATATCGAAATCAATGATAACCCCGATAAAAATGCAATTCCCAGTACATCGACTCAAACAAACGCGAATCAAAAGTTCAGTACGAATCAGAAAATTACACCTTCGGAGATCAATAAGCCAAGAACATACGGTACAGTAAAACAATTAAGATTCGGACCTAAGATCGAAGAACTAACGGGAGACATACTTAACACAACGTTAGACACAGCCTTAGCTATACCTATACCCGCAGATTTAAAAATGACCGGTAAACTCGCGAAATTCGAAGAGAAATTTGGAAAATTACCAGAGATCGGAGTACGTCTTGAACCTGGAAAAGTAATTTTGTTACAAACAAGCCAAAAAAGATACGTTTTCTATTTAGTGACAAGAGAAGCGCATTATTCTAAACCAACGTATAAACACGTTCTCGAAGCATTAACAAATTGTCACGAACGGTGCAAAGACCACGGTATCACAAAAATAGCAATGACCAAATTAGATTGCGACGCAGGATACCTCGAATGGAAAACAATACGGCAATTAATTTTCAAAGTTTTTTCTGAAAATATCGAAATTAGCATTTACGATGAACCCCCCGCAGCGACAGTAGCTTTAGCGGAGGTATTCGACGATCACAATGAACAACCCACTATTAGAGTATTAGTTTTAGGAGTCTTCGTAAACGCACTAATCGATACAGGGTCTCAACTAACAATTATAGATAAAAATACTCTAGAGAATATAGAAAAACAGGTACCCAAACCAGCACTAAGAGTGAAGAGTCCAGACGTAGGAATCAGAATGGCGACACGGGACAGTATTCAAATTTCAAATCAAAGAATCTTACTAACGATACATGTTGCCAGAACTGCGATATCACAGCACGCTGTAGTCATACCAAATTTGTCAACTCCACTCATATTAGGACTAGATTTTCTAGACAAAACGGACTCACAAGTAGATCTCAAAAACGATCAATTAATCCTTGGAAAACCAAGAGTAGTAATACCCTTCATAGACAATGGAAGGAAAGATCAAAGAATAGAGCGAGACAATCGAATCAAGATAACAGAGATAACAGACGATCTATTCAACGCACCACCTGATATTCCATTGGCACATTGCGTAGCGAAAGATCTCAGAATGAACGCAGGAATCGCCTTGCAATTCAAAAAGAAATTCAATTACACAGAAGAATTGAGAATTCAACAACCCGAAGTAGGTGACACATTAATTCTCAGAAAAGAACGCGTAATATTTTATTTAATAACGAAAACATATAGCGATGAAAAACCAACTTACGAAACGCTAAGAATATGTTTGGAAAATCTTTATGATCAATGTAACAAGTTGGGAATAAGAGAATTAGCAATTCCTGAATTAGGATGCGGATTAGATGATTTAAATTGGAATACAGTCAAAGATCTTATCAAAAGAATATTCCCGAACTATTTCAAAATACATGTTTATAAATTGCCAAAACCGCATTAAGAAAAAATGAAATAATTTCCAGTACATAAATTTTCAAATTAATTTTCAAATGTAAAATCAAAATAGTTTATTCTAGAGGTTCAAAAATTAAAAGAAAATAATAACTGTTAATGATATACTTACAATCCTACAACTTGAACTAGCTGAAAAACAGGTCTAGAGCAAATAAACCAAATACATAAGACACACAGTAAACAAATCAAATTACATGCCTGATTCAGCCTAGTAAAATAATTTTAAGTAGAATAAGTATTCTAACGTATAGATATAAAATTTGCTTCTTAATTACAAAAACTGTTTATATCCATTATGTAACTGTCCAATCAAAATCCATCGTATCTACACATGTAACGATATAGAATAATTACAATTAAGAACTATATGTTAAATTTATGAAACAAATCATGTCAAACGAATAATTCACAACCGAAGTATCACACATTAGAATGTATGAAAAGTCCAAAACTCAATCAAAATCAACAGAGGAAGGTATTACCAGTATAAAATCATTGACGAACATAGAGTAGAATCATTTTTATTTTTCATGAAGGGAAAAACCCTAAAAATATATCTCAAATTACTCATCATATGGAAAAATCATGTGGACAACTGACGCACTGACCGAATATTACTGCGAACCTCCGCAAACGAAGTAATTATCTACATCGTGAAATGCATACCCGTCGAAGTCAAGATCAGAAGAACAAAAGAATGTTACCAGGAGCTTCCGATCTATAAAGGAAATGAAACGATGTTCCTGACACCGAAAAGCCACATACTACTTAGAACAGGTATTCAAGTAGAATGTAATCTTTTATACCACCTATGTACAATCTCGGAGAAAAATGGTACAAACTGCTACCCCATCTCACCGAAGCGGTACAACCAGGCACGCTGGAACCTATGACACTACCTACTTGGACATACGTAAATCCTGGCAATCTAGCAACCAGCGGAATCTATCTTGCCGAGGATCTGGATAGACTCAGCAACCACATCATGTTCGCCGCAGAAAGACCTGGATTACTAAACGACGTAGCTAGAGGAGTATCAGGACACAACATTGCAAATGAGAATCTATCAATTATGCAATTCTTAAACGAAGAATCTCTGCAAAGAATAGTCGACTCCACCTGGAACAAAATGTGGGGATGGTTCACCAATTTCGGAATAACCAGCGCCGGACTATTGGGAATATGCATCGTATTCAAATTACTCAAATTTGTTTTTGACACAATACTGCATGGATACGCCTTAAAAGCAACTTATGGATGGAGCATAAAATTGCTAGGAGCTTTTTGGGATTCATTAACAAACGTGCTACTACACATGGCGAAATCAACGGACGACGCAGAAGAACCAGGACCGACTACGGAGGGACCACAGGAACCAACAGCACCGAAAGAAATAGAAATCATCAAACATCAACCAATCTACCCAGATTTGGTGGCTCACACGACATCTATACCTCATTACAACACACCAAGAACACCTACGAGAACTATACCTCATTACGACGCACCTGATTACGACGTACCAACTCCTGAAGTCAGGAGCGTATCAACGAGCACCGCGCCGAAACCAGAATGAAAATGGAATTTCATGCGGAATGCCGAGCACAAAGCTCGACATTCGCAAATAAGGGGGGAAGTGTAACATCTAACCGGACCACAAACCACATCCTCATGAAGAGTTACCAGAAGTCACTATATCACCACGAACTACGAGAATCCATGATGAGAAACTTGAAATCTAGTAACTTGTCCAGTCTTCTAACGACTAACTAGAATCCCCTATACAAGGAACTTAGATTAAACCGGCTCTATATACGAGACGAACCCGCCTACCTCTGCTGATAAATGGACACGATTATAATAATCAATCTTATTTTATAATACTAATACTTTATGATAAAGGTAATGGAATATATACATGGGTAATCACATAGATACATATATATTACTATATATATATACGTATATACAGGAAAACATAATTATAATTACTACTATAACCCTGGTACGGAATAATAGCGATATCCTTCAAACGGATACCTAATTAATAAACATAACATAACTATAATTCTAAATTACGACTGTTACATTTTGTTAACATAAATTCGAAACACTATAACAATAGAACAACACGTATACGGCTACAAGAGGCCGATGCCCCGCGCCGGAGACACTCACAGATAAGCCTCGAAGAAAGAAAAAAAACAGGGACGTTCAAACAACCACGTGCAAGGGTCATAAATACTTCAGCATGGAATGCGCAGACATACCATAGAAAAAACGCCTAAACACGATCAATAAGCCTAATCAATAGAATATACGGATGCATATACATATATGCTAATCAGCAACGCGCTCAAAGATACCTACATAAATTGATGAAGTAATTAATAAATGGCTACAAATAAGTAATCAGCTATATTACATATACACGCATATATGCATCCGTAAATACCGACCGATTATAATAACCAACGTAGCCGTATAAATTAGTAAACCCACGCATAATTATAATCAACCAATTTCTAATTAAGTATTAATCAACCGTCCAGATTCCTCTATGTACACACAGATACATGCATATACATATACCTATATATATATATGCACGTATATAAAACGTTGCAACCACATTTAATTATATTCAAATCCGTACCAAAACAATACTGGACAGTTGAATAATCATTGGACATATATATTATATCCCTATTATAGTAATCATTTAATAAATGTATGAATCATTCGACACGTGTATGAACCCAGCGAATGAGGCCATACAGGAAACGAGTAGAAAACTCAGGAATGCGCTAGGCATCCACAGCTATGCTAGATACCAAGAATAAGGGGAGTTGAGCGACAGGAAGACGGGGTCGCGGAGGGTGACAGCTCGTCTTCGTTATCGCACCAACGTGGACCAATCACGTTCATCTACTCCCACTTGAAACGCCTCAAAATGGCCTATATAAACCGTGAACAAGCAGGAGCAGCATCTCACAATCTCACACTCTCACAATCTCATCTCATATCTCATTCTCATTATCTCACTTCTTCCATTATTTTTGGAGTTCTCTCTGTACCTTTCACGTCGAGCATAGCATATAACCTAAGTATTGTCTTTGTAATATTTCGAATCCAAATAAACATTATTAAAATTATAACCAAAGTCAAAGTAACTTTAATTCGAGAGAACCCTCTAAAACCCTTGCTGAGATCCGGAGCCTAACAGCCGCAACCGCTGTATCACCCCGTCAACGCCGACCATCCATACGAGAACAAGGTAACACACATATTAATTAATCCTTTAATAATCCTTCCTGTCCTACGGACGATAATCCAACAGACTGCCCTACTACCCAGACTGTAACATATCCACGGACGATAACGTAGAAATCAACCCCAATTCAGTGTATTTCAATACTTTATCGGTACTTGAGCACCCTGAACTACTGATCTGTAGGACTAGCCACTAGTAACATTAAACTCTAGGGAGTAATTCCTGGGGTCTTTTGTGAACAACGGTTGGGACGTTACAATATTGTTACACAAAATTCTGATTATGTCTTTCGATATTCGAAAATCCACGATTGGCAGGCCCTTCGTTGAGTTTTTCTACGTCACTGATATCAATTTCACATCAATCGAATGTGTTTTGGCTGAGAAAATAGCGTTTGAAAATTCCAAGTGTAAATCATATCGAGGTCACGTGACTTTCATTTCACCTTAATCGTTTTCATTTATAGGGATAGGCGATATCAAGCAAAATTCGAATCGGTTCTAAAAAGATCGATCCATCCTAAAAATCGGATAAAAAAGGTCGTTCTTTAGAAGATCGATCGTTATTTTTATGAAACGGGGTAGCTATGTAGAGATTGAAGAACGTATGAACACAAATTTAGTATTTATTCGATAGTTTCGAATGTTTTGATATTAGATAATGGTTTGCGTCATATTTGTTCATCACAGCAATAGTTTTTACATATATATTACACAATAACGTATTTGTTCCATAAATGTATTCATCTATTGCAATAATATACTTCCCCAAACGCAGCCGAAAAGGCGGGAAGCTTTTTTTTTATTAGTTGTGTTGTTAGATTCATTCCGGATCGGCAATTTGATGATTCTTTTGAACTCAAAAATTGGCCATGAAATACATTCGGATTCGATTGTTACAGACTTAGAATCGATCTTAGAAAAAATCGATTGGTAAAGTGTCGATACAAAGGATCGATTTTCTGAACCCGAAAGATCGATTCTTGAGCAGATCTATCAAATTAAGTTGCACCGAAAATAATCGATACATCGATTGATCGATTATCAAAAAATAATCGGATATATAACTCGATTTGATCGGCCAAAAATAATCGATTAATCGCTATTAGTCTGAATCTTATACAAATATCGAAAATTTTCACATCTACTGTATATAAGGATGGCCGTTGCACCGAAAATAATCGATACATCGATTAATCGATTATAAAAAAAATAATCGAATATAACTCGATTTAATCGGCCAAAAATAATCGATTAATCGCTATTAGTCTTCAATCCATATACAAATATCGACAATTTTTACATCTAGACATCATAATTTTAACAGATATTGATTTTTTTAACCGTTAACTGAGAATTTATCAAAAATCTATAAAGTATTGGGGAAAAAAAATCACATTTATAGTCAAATTTGGGTCTGAAATTCTATTATTTAATTTGGTTAAATCGATTATAAGAAAGAATAATCGATGCTTCCGATTAATCGAGTGACGAAAATAATCGATTATACTCGATTAGTCGGAGAAAAATAATCGATGCTACGATTAATCGATTATTTTTAGCCATCATCATAATGATGAACCAATCCAGCCAATCAGATCATAGCGCCTAACTTCAGAGCGGTGCTATTCGTCATCTGATTGGCACATCATTATGACGAAAATCACTTTGATCCCAACGCGAATACGCCTCTAGTTTTCATTCAAAAGTTGCGTGCCTCGTTTTGTTCCGGTCTCGTCGATCTTCGGAAGACACACACGCGTTCGTTAAATAAAATGAAACTGTTGACGCACAATATGCTGACGTCGAAATGTCTGAAAGGCGTCACCGTCGGATACCCGCTCGCTATCGTGGTAAGGAACCTCAGATATACTACGGAAAATATTGGACCGAATGGAACTAGGTTTTAGGTTATGTACGCTCCGAAAATTATACATGCCTTCGCTGCTTTAGGCCAAGGACATCAAGGTTTCGGAGGTCGATTTTAACTCGGAATTTATCGCGAGGATTATTCCGAAATTGGACTGGGCGACCTTGTGGAAGGCCGCGGAAAGCGTAGGTGGTTTTATCTCCTGCTCTGCTGCTCCGAGGCGATTCGATTTTGAATTTTTTGTACTGTTATTCATTCATCCTCAGATCGGTCACGTCGGAGAACTGCCGGAGACGTTGGTCGAAGACTTTGAGGCGAACGAGGAGTTCCTCAAGAAGGTTCACCACGTGTTGCTGGAAGTCGAGGTGATAAACGGCGACCTGCTCTGCCCAGAGTCCGGGAGAAAGTTTCCCATAAACGATGGGATTCCAAATATGTTACTCAACGAGGACGAAGTCTGAAAACCACGCCGGCGTCTGTCTTTCTCTCAAGAATCTGTACTACGAACGATCGATAGAATACCAAAACTTCTCTAGGCGCCAGAGCCCCTGTACATGCTGCTTTATTCTACTTAAGTTTACCGTTAGGTAGTTTAAAAAATAGCTGATATTACATCAGAAGTTTATTAATCGACTCTTTTTCATCTGCATAGAATTTATTGATAAGTAAGTTGGATTCGAGCGAATCGGGGGAAAATCATTGGTCTAATTTTTTGAAAGTCTCTCGAGTTTCGTTTCGAATAAGGAAACGTTGGTTGAAAAATTTCGGCATTATTTCATGGTCGTCAACAGGCTTTAATATCGCCCACTCAATCCTAGCCCAGGTTTTATTAGTTTTCGTAATTCCGAGAATGAATTGCCTAAACTAATTCGTCTCCCACAGATTTCTAGAACTAGTAACACCTAGGGTATCATTGAGTCTGTGAGATCTTCAACAAAGTCTGAAGCGTTGCAGCTAGTGTATTTTTCGAACGATTGAAATTCGCCAAGAATATACCAAAACACTTGGTTTGGGCATCAAAAATAGTTTTTTTTTTAAGTGAATCGCATGAGAAATGCTCTACCTGAACGTAAAATGCCAGCAACTAGATCAACCAGAGTGAAGAAATTAGAGTATGAAAAGAGATTCTGACAGGACATTTCCAAAAGTCAATGAAATCTATGACACGGGTTTCTTTTCCTCCAGTTCGCGTGGAATTTGTTGTACCGACTATATCGTTCATAGACCTATTCGTATCTAACTGCGATAGAAAAGTTAGGAAAATAAGAAACGATGAGAAAAAATGAGAAGAACATTATTATTAATTAAATTAGGATATATTCTTGCTACAAATCGTTGTCTATGTAGTATTGAATCATAGTCAATTTAAATAATAGTTGATACGTGTACATTTTTCATTGTCTCACATATGTTTTAATTATCTTATTGTTAGTATAATTGACTAGACATACACCGACCAATAATGTTATTTATTTATTAAAAGAATGTTTTTTCTTTCTACATTGTTATTATTATCTCAAAAGTGTATCGATAGTCTTTTTAAAGTTAGAGAGAACAATTTCGATGTTAGATTTCATACCTTTGAATCTAACTCTGAATCCTATTCTTTGTAGCTATGTATGTATCTACTTTGAAACACGAATTGGTAAAACGAAAGCATTTATAACACTAGAATTACGTCTCATCTATTATATTCCACATTAATAAAAGAATTGTGAATCATCTTGATATCAAGTCCAACTAATCTAATGATGTTCTCAATATCCCAGCCCTTAATTATCTATAATAATTATTAAGAATTACGCCATAGGAGGAATATTCCCATAGGAAACCATTCCGATTCGGTTAAACTGAGAGCGATTGACCAAGAATTTAAGAAAAACCGAAATACAGAAAACTTTTCTTTATGAACCAGGGTCAATAAGCATTTCCTTGATATTTCGGATATCTTAATTGTGCAAACATAGCGATACACTACAATATTTCTACGATTATGCAGATATCTCAATTTTGAATACATCAATCTTTCATATTGCAGTCTAAAACATTGCCAATAGCTCATTTCCGTCCACCGTGATGCCTATATTCTTTCGTTTCTAGAGCTACTCATGAGAATAGAGTTTACGAACGGAATTATGATTCGTATTTGCGCGCCAGTCGCTAGCCTGCGCCTGTCGACCGCAACCGTGGTTACACAATGCGCAGTGCGCGTGTGCATGGACTGCATAACTATCGCACATGGGTGAGTGTATTTTTTTATGCGATAATTATTACTCCGAATTGACAGACGACAGAAGTGGAAAGAAAACTCGGCATGGTAACATGCCTACGTGAAGTTTCGTAAACAAACAGGTTATACGTCGAATGGTTCGTTTTTTTATGCGAGCAATAATAACGCAACGACCGTAAATGAAAGTCACAGGCATAATCACGCCTCCGTATTTCCCGTCTGCGTAATATCAGACGGTCTGCGGTCAACTACTGAACGGCAGAAAACCGACGAGGAGCCAATCAATCCCAATTCACGATCTCAATGATGGGTGACAACTATATCAGGTTGGGTAAGGACGCCACTGCAATTATCCTCTCGACGAAACAGCGACTAAAAAATCTTTCGCTACTAACCCGGTTTTCTCTCTTCAACAATATCCCCTTCTATTTTTCAAAGGGCTGAATTGTAAATTTTCTTTTTACGGCACATGCATTAAGCTAAGTTCAAAGTTGCGGTATAAAGTCTTTACTCCGCAACTTTGATGCGCAGTTCGAAGTGCGCATGTCAAAGTTGCGGAATAAAGTCTTTATACTGCAGGTTACCCCCTCTCTACTACCTTTTACAGCAGCTCCTATACGCAGATCGTGCGGAGCTCAACTGGCGTCAAAGTGACTATTAAACTGTTTAGCAAGGTTATGTTTTTAGTACTCGCCTTCGACTCGTACGAAAAACATAACCTTGCCGAATAAACAGTCACTTTCTGCGCATGCCACATAAATATCTATTATCATTCGCAGAAAACTATGAGATGCTTAAGGCTCTGTACGATTTCAAGGCCACCTATGCCAAAACCCTGAGCTTTCACGAAAGCGAACACTTTATACTACATCAAACAAATACGAAGCAAAGAAACTGGTGGCAGGTGGTCAATAGCATGGGTCAGCTTGGCTATGTACCCTCTAACTACGTCACTACGGTCAAGGTATATCTACGTCCGTTAGAACCATGACCACATATAATACGGAACTCCTGCACAGGTCCAGCCGCAGTTCCTGATCGACTACCTGGAAGAATGTGTGGAAAAATTGCAGGCAGATTGTGCGAAACAAGGCGGCTCCCTCCAGGAGGAGAAACAGGATCTGCTGCTGCGGCTACAGGAGAAAAAAAGACAGGCCGAACTGAGCAGAAAAGTTAAAAAACAGGCCCCCATGCCTCCAGACTTTTCAACAACGACGTTGAACCGAGACACGGCTAATCAAATAATGTACAATAACCCAGACGGAGACGTTCGGTCCGCCCCCAGCAACACGTCTTACGCAACTGCTCAGTCTACCCTGCATCATGACGCAGATCCTGCGGAAGCTGAACTCGTTGCTCAATGCAGGAGGATGGCTGTGAACGATCAGCGGAGGCAACTCCCGAGGCAATCGTTCTCAGACACCACGAATATCAAGCAAACGGAACAAATTAAAACCAAGAGCGCTTCGCAAAACGCAATTCATACAGGGGGAAACGCTTCGCCGTCTAAGACCAGCTCCTCGACGTCGTGTGAGATTAATTCTAAAGCCGCTTATCAACTGCTGGATCAAGTGAGGAGGAACACACAGCTCAGTCACGAGATGTCCAAGGTCGCTGTTGCCGTCGTTGTTTCTGGATTGCAGGAACTTTTGCCGGCGAGTATAAGCCATTATTTTGCAGCTGTGTTGAATCAGCTTCAAGTACCGTTGACTGCTTCGAAGATGAGCATCGAGGAAACTCATGATGCAAGTAGGCTGAAGGTCATTTTTACCGAGCTTACCTCTTGCAAAGAAGATTCGCAGCAGAGAAGTTGGATGTTGTACGAAGATGAGCCGGTCATTGTCGAGTACATCAAAGAACTTACTTCGATTTTGGTAAGCTTTGTCACATTCATTTCCAAGGATTTGCCGGATATCTGGTAACTATCCGGTATCCGGCCGGATAACCGGATGTCGGTAATCTTCAATACACTGTTCAGATGATAATTACCTATACTATCAGTAAAGATGATAGAAATGGAAACGAATTAAAATTGACCAAACTAGGGATGTGCCGGATAGCGATTTGGCCGGATAACCGGATATCCGGCCGAAGTCATTTGCCGGATACCGGATATCCGGAAGGCCACGCAATATCCGGCCGGATATCCGGTATCCGGCACAAGAAAATCGCCTAATGTTGGATTTTCATAGCAACAAAATAGTACCATATCTCCCATTCATTGTACCCATTGTCAACGCTTTTTGTAGCAGTGCTATCCGGTTGTCTGGCCGGATAGTAAAAAACAGGCCGGATAGGCCGGATACCGGATAGTTACCGGATATCTGGCACGTCCCTAGACCAAACTGAAATAACGAGGATATCAAGATCCTCAGTTTCACACTTCAATGTTCAAACTTCGAATGTAATGTTATTTCCTTGGTAGGGAGCAAAGTTGAAAGTTTTAACGAACAAAATTGACTATTTTAATATTTTACATAATAAACAGGAGCATTTCTGCATTTTCCGGCAGCAAACGGTTTCTATTTTCCATAAAAATTTTTCTTCCTGCATTTCAGTACGAGTGGTTTGAGTTTTGGGTACTCCTTGGCATGTAGTCTTCAGCACAGTAACGGATTTGCCTCCCATGCGATTTTATTGTGCCGGGTACCGAATATCCGGCCAGATATCCGGTTTCCAGCAACCGACTTCGGCCGGATACCGGATCGTAGATCATAATTTTACTCATCACGTTGCAGACAAATGCAGACGCGAATGTTTCGAGACATGTGTTGAGGTCTGATCAGTACAACGGTGTCACAACGTTAATTCAATACTATCAAATGGAACCCAGGTGGACCATCAGGCAGCTACTGCTACAATCATTCGGCGTTATGTGCAGTTTGGACGCGGTGGTTCTTACTATAATGTTGAACAGCGTTTTGCCAATGGAATTAGCAAGGTATGAAACTTTGTTTCGGACTTGTTGAATTCTGTGCTTGAATTTAATGTTGACTTGTTAATTTTACTACTTTCCATGCTTTTATTGAACATGAAATTGGTAATGGCTGCGATGTAATACTAATCAATCGCGTAAAATAGTGTATTTTCTAAAATAGTGACATGAGAACATATCCGAGGAACGTGCCAAGACTCAATTACTCCTCGCTGTTACTTACTATGATATTCTCAATGGGAGAACCGATGCCTGTTACCCATTTAGGTAAGAGAGCTTGAACTTGACGGTATGTATCTGATGATTTCTCATTGACCTCAACAATCTAATGCTTGTTCATTGTTATAGAGCAACTGGGAACAGACTTCATAGCATTCCTTTTGGAACTGATAGAGAATCCACCGGACACGGATATGGATGATCAGATACCGGAGTTATTTTTGAACCTGGTACTTTCGTACAACTTGCAGTTCACTACGTCGGAAAATATGGTCCTGAATGCCCTGAAACAACGGACAGTAGCCAAAACCTTTACAGAAAAGATTTTACTTCTCTTGAACAGAGAAGGTGAGAACCTTTTATCCGAATTAATGTTTCAGATCCTTGAGCTTGAATCTAAGTTCTAATATTGTATGTACCATTTCCACAGAGGATCCAGTAAGGATATTCGATCACCAGCCGGCTCCACCACATTCTGTGCTCAAGTTGTTTGTCGACTTGTTCAGTAACAATGTTACCGCCAGTTTGTTTTATACCAATGACATCAAAGTCTTGATTGATATAATCGTTAGACAGTTGTTCGACATTTCACCTGGTGTAAAGGTGATATAAATGCATTCGATTTTGGATAAGCCGTTCTTTTTTCTACATATTTCACTGTGTATCTCTGTTTTACAGAAACGCAGACAGTATCTGGAACTGTGCCGTAGGGTACTGAGGACCGAAAGCTACAACGAACATCGTCACCGATGTGATGACGTATTGAAATGTTTCACAAGGTTTGTGACAAACTAAAGCTCGTTCTGCACTGTCATTTCTAGCCAGGGATTCTCTTATCTAATTATCAATTTCTAACTTTTTACAGAATCTTTTGTGAAGAACTACCCGAAAGCCAAATGGATCAGAAGCTGGTACGTGAAATCAGCAACGAGTTCCCCCATCTATTCAAGATGTGACATATGGCGTTACCTTCCGCCCTCTCGGACGGAGAAGAAGATGACCTACACACGTTGGTGTAGAGGCTTATCTTCGACTTTTGAACCAGAATTTTTTTCAGATTAATGATTGAAAGGCTCGACATTTTCAATCAAACTGAATTAAGATTATCATAATTGTGATCTAGTTATGTCTGATATCTCAAATTTTCCATTTTCGAATGAAATAATTAGATCGCCATCAGTCAGGCGTTTTTGGTATTTTTGTGCCAAACTATACAGCGTGAATTCCCAACGATGGAATAGTCTGAAGATGGCTAGAATCGAGAAATGAGCTTCCATATTAGCCATCTTCAGACTGTTCCATCGTTGAGAATTCACCCTGTACAGGTAACTGCATGTGTTACTATGATCGATTCGAAATTGAATGTTGAAAATAAGAGAGCTGAAAATTAGACGACAGCTACTCAAGAGCAAGAATCTGCATCCAAATACTCAGATAGTATTTGATTATCTGTAAAGTTAGGAGAAGACGTACTCATCTTGGAGCTACATTACCTTAAGATTGAAATCCATATGATTTTATTTTAAATCTTGTTGTAAATATTGACATGTGAAGTTAAGTGTTGTATATGGGGAACCTGAAAACACTGCAACAACAGTGACGCGATTATGATAGAAGGTATTTTTGACTAGGAACGATCACATAGACTCCATTTTATCTCTTATCTAGTCTGTACACCGTACGTATGTGTATCGAACAGTGTTCTAGATTAGTGTAAAATAACACGCACGAATATAATCTAATGTATCATACATAGTCACTACTCAATTATAAAGCACAAAGCTGACTGTATTCGATCTTGCGGGTCAATTTCTGAATATTTAACGTTCATAAAATTCTTCACGTGTATCTCACTACCAAATGGAGAAGAAAAAACTCTCCTTGCCCACAATTTTCACTAGAAGTGTAGCTGAAGCCTTTGAACAATTCGAATTAGACGTAGTCGTACCTTATCGTCGGACTATTGTCCGAGATATTAGGTCGTTCTAGATAGTGTATGTACCTTACAAGCTATGCATGCAACGATACGTAAAAATGTAAAAAATTATGATCAATTATACGTAACATGAATATATCGCAGCGTTGAAGAAGTAGGAAATAAACAAAATATTTAGTATAAAAAATTACAAATTTGTGTATATTTCATAATGATCCTTCAGTCGTATTCCCATTTTTTAATCCAAGTGATTTAAAGTGATTTTTGAGGCCGAAATTTTGATTGGCGAAAATCAATTTGATTTCCCAACGCGAATACGCCTCCGGTATGCACAGCCTTCATCTTACAAAATATGAGGCCATGTGTTCTCAAATACCGAAGCAATCTCGAACCATTACGAATGTGTCCTAACTTCCTGAAATCATTGGTCAGAGATTGTTTTCATTTGGAACTTGCCCCAGCTTATGCTATACGGGAACGAAGCCATGTTGAAAGAAAAAAGATTGTTTTCATCAAATTGACTGATGTTTGATGGAAAAATATGAATATTCTTATTTTTTTTTATATTTTCGATCAATTTCATTGTGCGCCTTGGAATAGGCCGCCCGCCTTGCAGCGAGTGTAGCGTCGGTCGTATGGTTTGGAAGCCGGTGTCTGAAGTTGAGGTTATGTAACCGTTATTCCGACGTCTAAACAACGAGAGCTACGTAAACAATGAATAAAATACTAACAAAACCGATAAAACAAGTGAGTAACAAGTTTAACCGAGGCGAACTGAGGCCATCCGCGCTTTGCAAGGCCGCATTGAACCTGGCAATAGCTTCTAAACCACTAAATGCCTACATTTGTGTGACTGAAGAATCGGCAGCAGCCGAAGCCCTCGCGTCAGACACGAGATACGACGAAAGTAAGCCTCTCGGTAGCCTCGACGGCATTCCGATTGCCGTTAAAGACAATTTTTGTACGAATGGCACCGCCACAACCTGCGCCTCTCTGATGCTAGCTAATTTCGTTCCGGAATATGACGCCACTGTGTACAGCAGGCTGAAGAATTCCGGCGCGATTCTGATCGGCAAGACTAATCTCGACCAGTTCGCAATGGGTTCGGGCACAATAGACTCACACTTTGGGCCCACAAAGAATTTGTGGAAATCTGAATTCATGAACAACTACCATTCTCTCTCACAAACCAAACCAGGGAAAAGTGATGACTGGTACATCGCCGGTGGCAGTAGCGGAGGGTCGGCCGTTGCAGTTGCCACAGGCACCTGCTATGCAGCCCTAGGCTCTGACACCGGCGGTTCGACACGAAACCCTGCATCCTACTGCGGGCTTGTTGGCCTCAAGCCCACGTACGGTTTAGTGTCTCGACACGGTTTGATTCCGCTGGTGAATTCCATGGACGTACCTGGGATAATCACTCGGAGGATAGACGACGCTGTTTTCATACTCAACGCTGTGGCTGGACCGGATCCGTTGGACTCTACTACACTGAAGAGAGAGTTTAGCCCAATTGAGCTACCCGAAACCCTGAACGTAGAAGGCCTGAGGATAGGCATCCCGAAGGAGTACAAACAGCCTGGGCTTGACAAAGAGATAGAAGAATGCTGGCGGGACGTTTCCAAGCACCTGGAAGAAGGCGGTGCGGAGATAGTCGAGGTTTCAATGCCTCACACCAATGACTCCATCATATGCTACGCTGTTCTGAATCAATGCGAAGTTGCTAGCAACATGGCTCGTTACGACGGTATTGAATTCGGTCTGAGGGTTGACCAGGATATGTCCACGGAGCAGCTGTATGCAGAAACGAGGAGCCAAGGGTTGAGTGAGGTGGTGAGGAGCAGGATTCTGACCGGTAATTATTTCCTGCTCACAGAAAACTACGAAGAGTACTTTGTCAAGGCAATGAAGGTGCGCAGGTTGATATACCAGGACTTTGAAAGGGTCTGGAACTCCGGTGTAGACCTCCTTCTCACGTCTACCACGCTGTCCGATGCACCCAAGTATCGGGACTTCATCTCAATGGACAATCAGACTCAGTGCTCGATTCAGGACGTTTGCACGCAGTCCGCCAATATGGCAGGAGTACCTGCAGTTACTTTTCCTGTAAGAATATCCCGCAATGGGCTTCCGCTTTCATTGCAACTGATGGCACCTGTGCTTCAGGAGAGACAGATGCTCGCTACAGCCAAGTGGATTGAACGAATTGTACAATTTCCCGAACTTGTACTAAAAGACACAAGTTTACTGGTATAGAGATTAGTTTGTAGATATAAATTTATTTATTTGTTTTCATGCAATCGAATCAACTGTTGAAAAAATATTTGGACTATATCGATTATACGGATGTAGCTAATTTCGTACTCATTGTCATACATCGTAATAGAAGATCTACATCGAATTCAGAGATTTATTATTCTTTTCTGTATGCAGCAAGAAAGAGTGATGAGTATTTGTCGTTTGTTGCGGTGACTCTATCATTCGCGTCTTTACATTCTTAGAATTTTTCGGACTATGCGAAACAATTAATTAATTACCATATCTCTAACTGAGGAGAGTTACTCAATTTGAGTGTTTTTCGCTCGAAGAAAAAAGATTAGGATCCCTTTAAATTTTTGCAATTTTTGAATAATTAATTGATTTACACAGTCCGAAAAATTCTAAAAACGAATACGTTCGAGAATACTCTCAATTTAGTTCGCAATTTATGTAAACATAATAAATTGCACTCCATACCATTCTCATGCAAATTGGACTTCTGTATGAAATTGAACAACCACCGGGTAAAACGCGTGAGTCATACTCGCGTTACATGAAGCTACTTCATGAAGCCGCATGCTTGTCGTGAATTTGGATCGAAAAATATTAATGTCTAACCAAGAATGGTACGTTTGGTGATCTTTGACGCAATTTAAGCTGGGTCATCGCTTTATTTTATCCTGCTCCGCCTTCGCCAAAAAAAGGCTATAGTAAACGTTTTTCGATCAGAAAAATGTTAACAGTTGGTTTTAATCGACGTTAGTATGCAGTAACTGGAACTTACAGAAGGATAATGGTCCTGAAATAAGGAGTCGACAATTCATGAAATATTTTATCAAATCAACTATATTGATAGTATGTACTTTGTACAATGGAAGAAATGGATAACCATGGATGTATATTGAAAGTAGTCAATTCCGTCACGTTGAATTACCAAGTACTGAAACCGCATACTCACTTTATAGCACGACGAAATGATCAACAGCAAAAGCCCAGCTCATGGGAAAAGATAGTGAAATTTAGTATTCTTCGTTTGACATTATTTTTGCTCCTAATTTATGTATTCTTCTTCGCTTCCTTTTGTGGCCCTTGGTTTTCATCATCTGGTCATTCAATTCACGGCAAACGTGCACAGGATGCACTCGTACTTTTGAGGGTCTGCAACTAGCAATTCAAAGTAACGATGTTGTCGAGATGAGGCGATGGTAATAGGTTTTGATCATATATCTAATGGATTGGAAGAAACGGTCTCAATGATTGCCAATGAAAAAAAACGCCAATTTGGATTCTTTCTGCTATTATGGACAATGATGAAACAGTTTTGCTATCCTCCAAAATGCTCATCGTAATGTGCAGTACTTTTGAAGTGCATCCTCGTTTATGGAATTGAAATTGGTCAACTAAAAATCAACTTGGCATACAGTTTCTTATCAGCTTTACTTAGGCGATAACAACAATGGATTTGTGTTAATTGTTCGCATCTTTGAGAATCGTATTTGAACCATAGATGCGTACAATGATTGTATTAATCTTGTTAGATTCGAATGATATTGTTAAGATTGTAATATATGTACAAAAAATGTATTAAAAGACATTGTATTATAACGAGTGTTCAGAAGTATTCAGTCCAAACATGTACCAGAGCGAAATCGATATCTAGGCTTCCTGAAGATAGCCTGTGCAAATACCATTCAGTAACCATAAATGAAGCAGGTAAAACGGAAAGCATTGAACCGTGGAAATCGGAAAAAGAGATTGCTGAAGACCTCATAAAAACAGGGTGGTTGTACCAAACGCTAAAAAGTAGATGGAAATTAATCGTTTTTCAATACAGATGACCGACTTTAAGCGATTTCGCGATAACGTCAAATTCAACTTGGCGTAAATCTCTTATTGAGGAAAGAAAGAGAAAGCACTGTGTTCGAGCCACTCTGTGCTATCAGAGCCAAACAACGAGCTTTCACTTCGTTTTTCGATTATACCTTTATATTTTGAGTATGTATGTATACCTACTAATTAAAATCGCCATCCCTTTGCATTGCTCACTAGTGAATTTGAATTTCTGAAATTCACAATTTAATATCTCGCACTAAAGACCTGACCGAAGATCGAATGTTCAAAATTGTCATGTTGAGATTGTTCTTCTGTTTGGTTGAACCAGTTAGTTAATATCTGTCGAATCTTTTTCCACAGCTTTGTATTTCAAGCCCCATTACTTCTGCGATAACTCATCTTTGAAGATACTGCCATTTTGCCATTTTCATTTCTTTTCATTCAGGGTGTGTAACGGCACTCACGCAGATCGAGAATCTTTCAATTTTCTTCTGTTTTACAAATTGCCGTCTGTTACAACGAGCTTCAGCATTGTGGTGTGTGGACGAAAAAAAATCACCCCTAGTACCAAAATATTCTTTCATAAGAGAAAATTGACAGATTGAGGAACTACCTTCTTCAAAAATCGCGGAATCAGTTTCGAATGAAGATTCTGCATTGCTGGCAGGCCTTCCGAGTTATCAGAAAAATTTTCTACTTTGAAATATCTGCACAAAACTCTGCAATCTAAGAATCTACCGGCACATCCACGATCAAGTATGGATAAAATCTGCGCTGCAGATTGTAGGTAATGATCACCCAAATCGTCGTTAGAGATATTTTTCTCAAAAAGCTTGATAACTTTGGAGCAATTAATAATTGACCGTAACTCCGCAAAACATGTATGAATATGTCCTGATAATTTGAATTGAATCTGTCGCATATAGTTATTTTTCTAGGCAAGAAACTAAACAAACCATTATAACTTCATGAAAATGTATGTAACATAAACAATGCTTTCACTCTTTATTTACCGGTGAATGATATTCGAAAAATTGTGTAATTCACTATCAATATACGATGCTGCAAAAATTAGCAAGCCATCCGATTTTTGTTAGCAGAAAAAAGGGTGAATTCAAAGTGCTATTACTTTGCTGAAAAGACACTCTGTGTAAACACACGAGCTGTAAATATATCCGTGCAAGCTCACGTCATACCTGCCTCTAGGTATGGACTATTTGTACAAGGATACCAACCAGTAATTGTGTAAACATTCATTCAAGTTTGAAATTGCATAGGGAAAAGTTGGGTAAAACTGCGGATCCTTAACCGAATTTTTTTTTCAGCAATGAGGCTGATTCCTCATAGATCAAGAAGCACTATAACTAACGACTAATGGTACAATTTCTATTGCCCCCCATTTTTTTGTATATCAAAGAAAACCTAACTTCTCATTGTTACGACGCAAGAACGTCGTAGCAAAATATTGTAGCAGAAGAGATTTTCCCAACGGATTTAGAGATGTAATTTTTTTACTTCGGAGCCATCTGACTAGCCATTACGATTTCATTGGAAGTATAATGAACTCTGTGAGTCATTTGTACCTGATATTTTTGTGGTCACTTGCAACAGAATGATCAAAGTTTCAAAATGTTTTGAATGATCAAACATTTTAGGACAGTTTTTTTTTGTCGCAAGCACAAAGATTTTCCATGAAGAAGTAATTGATTTGCTTTACCAACCAAAAACAGTCATCAGAAAGCGACCTTTTCATGCCTATATGCCCGAAAATCGAATGTTGAAGAGGACATTTCAAGGATACAGGAAAAATTTCGTCTCATGCAGTATACTTTGCGGTGCTATAGACGTGCATTCTGCAAATTTGACAAAAAATGATTCAAAGCCATGGTCACAGTGACCCGAAAATCTGGGATACCAATTCTTGTTGCATGAAATGCTCACACTTCCCGAATCCGATCTGAAAATAGTTGGAGGTGATTCTCTGGACCTATGAACGTGCATTGGGTATCCAGTAGAAACTCAACTTTTCATTTTTGGGGTGGTTATAATAATAACTTGCCCCCATTTTTTTTATGAAAACATGAAGAGCGGGATGTTGGAAAAATATTATAAAGTGGGGATTTGGAGAGCTAAAAATGCGTTTTTTATTCTAATTTTTTCACCATCCCTCTAACCCAGTTTTCAGCAAACTTGCAAGACTTTAAAATAACACATTTTTCTCGCTGAAGAAATGAATGGCCCGTTAATTTTTATGAGCAGTATACATCATGCTCACTGCTAAAAAACATTACCGGATTAACAACGCTGCGAAAGTTATCGTTACACCACCATAATATAATAAATCTCAGTCTCACGAAAGACCCGGGCTCATTGCCTGAGGAGATAATTCTGAAAATCCTTTTCCAACAGTCAGATAAATATGATGAACCGCGGCTGCTCAGACTGCCGCACCTGTGTAAAGTTCCACGACTTCACATCTCACATCATAATATCATGCTTGTAAGTTGTAAATCGCTCTGATATGCGCATGCGGGTTCCTCACAGCAGTCCACAATGGTTTTTTACTGCTTTTCGAATAATGAAATGGTACTACAATCAATTTTTGAAATCGAACAAATGCTTGTGAATCTAAAAATCTATTCCAAATGATGGTTCAAAAAATTGTAATTTGATGCAGTATTTTCGGGGACATTCCGAATAGAAAAATGTGGCGACTCTCTTACACCCCAGTCAGAGTCAGTACTGGTAACACAGGGTAGTACAGATGTGTATCGATGGCCATTACAACCCATATTGCTTTTCTCGGAAAGAAATAGTTCCTGTCTAATCTTGCGATCGTATCTGATTGGTTATTTCATTAGTACGAGAGGGGACGTACTAGTCATTCACATGTTGCACGATTTCGGTTGCCAAATTCGTACACTTGGAACATCTTGGCATCATGTTGTATCTACCCGAAATGTAATTCAAGTAGAAACGGTAAATACGGAGATGGCACTTCTTTGGAGTTCGTTCTGCAGCAATTGTGTCAAGATTTACAAAAGAGTCAAGGCATATAATACTACATATAAATTCACCACATCGGTGTAGATTTGACTCCAAAAAGTACTGTTCACATACTCACTACAAAAATGGTAAAACTCACATACCTATACCAGTAATTATTGGCTGTGTGAAGTGTGGTAAAATTACATCTACATTTTGCTGTTGAAATTTTCATCAAATTCGTCACTAATCTCACAATCGTACATGTCTTTGTCAATTGATTGATTTGCCGGGATCCCCGATGCACTGATATCTGAAATGATCGGGTTGACAAATTCATAAAGAGTCCATGGATGAAAGGAAAAGTATGGTTTTACAATTTCGGTACGTTCAGAGAATGTATTCTTTTCAAATCGTGGCCACCGCAGTTCTAATTATCCTTGATTCGCTACCAGTTAAGTACTGGTAACCATGACGGTAATGATTAATGAATGTTGTAATTGCTAGTGTGCTAGAGTGGCGGTATAAACGCCGGGCGGGTACTACGCACCCTTAGATTTCCCGGGCACGAAATTACCCTGCCGCAGATAATTAATATTAAGCGGTGTACCGTAGCGTGTGACATTCACATCGACGTCAAGATACTTGCGGGATAAATGTCACCCCTCGAAGAATTCTGCGCGTCCGATTGTCGTGCTCCGACAGACACTTCATTACACAAAGATGAATCCCGCTGCTGGAACTAAATGATCATCACGGATTGATCAAAGATTAAATTCGCCCGAGAGCAGAGCTGGAAAACGGAAAATATTTAAAGGAGAGGGAGCAGAGGAGCCGAAAGGAGGGAGAGATCGTTGCCTCGGGCAAGGGTTCAGAAGCTTTGAAGGGTGCCCGAACAGGGTAGACCCATCTCGGGGCGACGACGTCTCCCATAGCGCATGCGTTGCCCGGGCGGGGGCTGTTGCGCCGCGCTGTGGCAGCACCACCGGCTCACGGTCAGACAGTCGCCGAGAATCTCTGATGAGGAGAGTCGCGGGACGCTGTTGCGTTATAAACCACGTTTCGAGTGAAAAATTTTTCCCTTATATTTAAAAAGGACAAAGAAGCCCCCCCCCACAAAAAAAAAACCACTGTACGTAGTTTTGCAAAATCTTTCTTGTCAGACTGACCTGCTACGTGACGTCCAAGGGACGTCCTTTACCCAATTCTAAGATTCATATTTGCCCGATTACTGGAGGGATGTAAAAAATCACGGATCTCGATCACGGATTATAAACAATACAAAGGAAGCATGCGTATTCGAAAAAGTGTATAGATCAGTTTCTACGATATCTACTGCTGCTCTGCTGCTCTTATTTTGAGCAGATAGAAAAAGAACGGATCTGATCATTGTTTAAATCTGCTGCAAGTGACACCACGAAGAGCGGAATGGCTCGGTCGGTAATGCTAGTTAGCTGATCGGACGTCACAAAGGAGTTATCGCTAGTGGTGCAGAGCGTATGGGTATCGGTCCGAAGACGGGGTCGCTGGTGAATGACGTAGTAACGTAACTTGAGGGTGCTGCGGGGTGACAGGGAGATCCCATAGGGGTGGTGTTGCTCCATCCGGATCGATGCATAGTGCAGTGTGATCGTGGTGTTTTGTTGTCATGACAACCCGTCAAACTTTTGATCATGGAATAGACGTCAACTGCATATAGAGGGTCACCCGATTCGCCAGAGATTGGAACAAGTTCGTAAGGTAAATAAAAACATCTGAATTTCAACAACGATAACAAATGTTGTTTCTTGTGTATTGACTCAACTCACCTCAGCCCTTTTTCCAATTCAGAATTTTAGTCCGGATGATTTCGATACTCTAGGGTTCTGAACGGGGTCCCAAATATCAGCTGTGCAAAACGTCGGAGTGAAGACTGAAGATTGACAGTCGAAGGGCGTAGGACGTGTAATTTCGGGCGGCTCTAGAATCGCATATCGGGTGATTGAAGAGTGGCCATAGGTACAAAACTGGTTATAAGCCAAACATTTCACGCTTCCCCTGAATAGAATGACGAAATTCTTAGCTGATAATCTCATTCTAATTGAATTCCGCACGTTTGGCTGCTGACCATGGCTGCTAGCTTCAGCTTCGTGCCATAGGTCAGGGTAACCTTGGAAAAATCTGGAAATGCCGAGGGAGCTTCACCTATTCGGGCGGGGCTCTCAATTTCCCTCAGTGGAATCGTGAAAAAGTCACGAAATTCTGTCGCTACGCGTTCGGTTCGATTCGCATTTTTGCAGACCCTCAGTACCTACATGAGTGCCTATCAAATCCGCGTTGAAGCTCAATTTCGGGTGAAGATCATGTGCCACACTGCTGAAGCCCCGAAAATATTTTTTAGAGTGACCTGATCGACTCGATGATTGAGTAGATCATTATTGTGATCTCATTTTGTATTCTTCGACTGTGACTCCATACCGTTTTTAGCAGACTTCTTCGCAATGAAGGACGTAAAGGAAATTGAGCCGAATCCAATAGTATCCGGTATTGTTAACTTCGACGACCTAATCATAAGTTCTTGGCATCCAAACTGGAAGAGTATGAGTTCAATATGGCGCAGCTGGAGGAGCAATATCATGGCTATACTGTACCAGAGGCAGGACAGCATTATAGTTGGAAATAATGTCGGTTTCTGGGAACTTTTTTCACCTATTTCTGGTATTCCTGGCAGAAACAATAAGGTTGGACACGGTCCTCTTCCATTAAGAGCATGCTACAGTCATTATTTACTCTTCTTACCGACCTTACCGGGTTTTCACTGATAGCAAAGCCTACGCGTCGCGAGCGCGGAAAAGGAACCAAGAGTGCAATTCTAAATGGAATTCCGAAGATATATATCGAAAAACTTCTTTGTTTCATGCAACAATGAAGACGTATTCTTGAAAACTGCACAAACAATTACCATTTTGTGCAGTTTTCAAGAATACGTCTTCATTGTTGCATGAAACAAAGAAGTTTTCCGATATATATCTTCGGAATTCCATTTAGAATTGCACTCTTGGTTCCTTTTCCGCGCTCGCGACGCGTAGGCTTTGCTATCAGTGAAAACCCGGTAAGATCGGTAAGAAGAGTAAAAAATGAGTGTAGCATGCTCTTAAGACGTCATTACTATCAAAATTGTAAATTTAATCAAATTGCACAGTTGAAAAATGTTCAATAGCGGTTACAATTCTTCAATATAAAAATAACCATTTTTTCACATCGATGATCCCACTGTTTAACAGTCATATAATTCAAATTACATGAAATTTGACATGTGATTTTCATGTAATTGACATTACTTTTCCTGTTATGTTGGCAGCAATGAAATAATGATCAGGATTATCCGGTAAACTTTCGATGGTAATGGGATCTGTCAAATTGACAGGAATATTTCTGCCGCACTTTCTGGTATCCAAGGGAAAAGATATTGAAATTTCCAACCGTGCAGAAAATCCAAAATAATTAGAAACTCTGAAAATCTTGACTTGATAGAATTTGCAGTTCCTTCGGTTTTATATCCGTTTAACTTGTCTCTCGAAAGTATAGATGGATGGATATCGGATAATGAACTACACCGTTGATGTATTTCTCACGATCGTTCGCGTGGTTTAACGAAGTCTTGTTATTCGATTTTACGCTGCACCTCGAAAATCTGAAGAGTATCGAGGTATACCTACGTGCGGTAAAGATCTATTACGCGGTAGCTCTAATTGCTCTCCCTCTTGAGAAATTTTTTCTACCCTCATCCAGTAACCCCTTGTTGTTTTTAAAAACACCGCTTATATACCCGTTTGCAGCTGCGTTCCACCGCCGCTTTCCAAGTTATTCAGCGCCTGTTGGGGATTTTCGACGTATAACTCAGGTGTGGTAATCACAGATCTGATTTTTTTTATCACAAATAACCGTTCTTGTTGATCAGAATGTCGTCTGAATAGTGATTCAGCGGAAGATTTCGAGTGAACGTCTCAAACTACACTGATTCAGAATTGGTTAATAAGGATCAGAGTGCGGGTAATTACTAATTAGGGTCATATAATTTGAAAGCAGCCTCTGATCTCAGTCGAGCGCATCACAAAGCTAATAGCTTTGATACAAATTTCGTATGCTATACGCGGCTGAACTTATTCTGCCGACGAATTAATGTAATCAGAAGACCTCACAAAGGAAACAAGCGATCGAGACGAAACAAGCTGACTAATTTAATCAACGAATTTTAAACGCTGCCGTTCATCATGGTACATTTTTATAAATCGTTTGTTCTGATCATAGGACCAGTCTTAAATTGGTTCGAATCACCTTTGGTTCGAACGAACTAACAGGGACTAAGAGATCACCAACGAAGTACCTCGAAGTACGTTAAAATAAGCTTCGAATCGTTCCAAATGATAGATTATATCAATAATTTAGGAGTGATGTATGAAAAGTGATTCTGATGGTAACAGAATGTTCTGATTCCCATAATTGTTGGATCACTCCGACCCTTATAAAAGTCAACATGCAGCATCCAGGATATTCTCTTGTGCAATACATAGGACAAAAATACTCTGGCCACTTGAGATCCTTTATTTGCACTAAGCTTGGGCAGGAATTGCTTGAAGCAGCAGTATGGAAATCGAGGAAAAAATATCATTTCGATTGACCGCGAAGGTTAATTTTTAATCGTCATTTTATGCCATTGATGATTGTTGAAAGCTAGGAAAATAATTGAACAAGTACAATAATTCGAAGATTGAGGAATTCAAGAAGACTGTACGTGCATGCAGGGGTCAAATGGTCTCTTGGACGCAAGTGAGAAGAACGACGATACATGAACATGTGAGGAAGAAAACCAAAGTAATCGCAAGTCAACGTGCAGAGCACTTGGCAGTGCGCTGGTATCATTGAATCGCCTGCTTCCATCAAGACATGCAGAGTCCAGACGGCTTGGCGTCGGCGATGACGTCATAGCATGGTCTCACGTCGAGACAGAGCTACATCCGGTACGTCGTAATTACGAATGAAGAGCGGGCGTCATCGAGCATAAGTAGGGGCACCCCACATTCTATGCTGTGGGATTAATATTTAGGGCACCCAGTAGTGCACGGATTGTCATGGCGATGTACGCTGCTCGTCCACGGTTCGTTATTTCCCGTCATTTTGCGGATATGGTGGCTCGCTTGCGTGGTGTTGACGTTAGGGTTTCCGCGATCAAGGATAAACTCTGTTACTGGATCAAATGGATTTTGTGGTTCATATACTCTCAACTACTGTCACTGAGTGAGTATCAACATCGAACTGTATATTTCGCGCTCTGTCTTTGATATCATCGAATTTTCGGCACTCTTCATCTCTTCGCGTGTATTTCGTAATAAACTGTATCGCCTTTCGAGAGGCACGTCTCTGAGTCCTTGGATAACTTGGTAGATAGAATTAGCTTAATTTCAAACTATGTACACAATTCTGATTAGACTGAAGTCATGAGCTTTAGATATAAGCAACGGCGGTAGCGAACATGGGATAATTGCGTGAAATAGTTGCAGAGAGAGAACGTCATCAGTAGGTATTACTATCTCATTAATGAAATTGCTGATAATTTATACAGTCGCTATTCCGCACCACTGACTTGCCATCTCCGTTGTGTCGTGACATGAGGGGAAGACTAAGGTGTCACAGTTTAGTGCCGTTTGACACAACCCAATTTAGGGACTCCAGAGTTGATAAGTTAAACTCTCCGAGTTAATTTCAGTCTGAACGTTAAGTGAAGCGAAAATGAAGGAACGGAGACGATCTACTGCGACACAATATCTTTTCTCCCCAACACAATTGGCTTGTTCACTCGTTCGGCTATGCCTACCCATCATATTCGTCAAATTAAGACTCTCCGACTAGGCAGTTTTCCGATCTATAAAATAGTTCCTCCTTGGATGCGTTCATACTATACAGGGTGAATTTCTAACGATGGAATAGTCTGGAGTTGGCTAGAATCGAGAAACAAGCTTTTAGACAGTACTGAACCAATCCAACCGTCTGGCTGCTCATCGAACCAGTTCTGAACCAGTCCAACTGTCCAGAACCTCATCAAACCAGTCCTGAACCAATCCAACTGTCCGGAACCTCATCAAACCGGTTCTGAACCAGTCCAACTGTCTGAAAGCTCATCCAACCCGTCCGGAACCTCATCAAACCAGTTCCGAACCAGTCCAACTGTCTGAAAGCTCATTTCTCGATGCTAACAAACTTCAGACTGTTCCATCGTTAGAAATTCACCCTGTATACATCGTTGGACAACTAAACACTATCATTGTATGTCACGTAGGTATGTCTGTTCAGTTTTGAATCCAGTTCCGGCAGGAAATTATGAAGTCTGCAATTTCGTTGAACTACAATGTGGTATACTTCAGACCTGAGAGTTTCAGTCCAGACTTTCCGCGACTGTGTATGAAAATGGCTCAAAAGAATTCCTCAATTGGAATACGTGGAATGACGAGCAAAGATCGCGATTGAAAAATAATAATGGGGTAATGTGGTAAATCAGTCGCGAGTTCATCCTTCCTCTGAGTTTTAAGGCCGAGGTCTCATTATTTCAAGAAAAATAAACCCTAGCGTTTGCTTAGTTTGGTCACTCCATAACCGTGATTCACTACGTTCATCGAATTTACATCGAGGGCGTTTTGAACTCGGTATAGGTACCATGTGCTCGAACGCTGAGTGTGTAATTGGGTCGGCACTTCCCTTCTTGAACCGCACGCACTTCCGTGTACCATATCTGTCGCACTACTGACTACAGTTACGATTCGTTGAAAGAATGATTCTATCGACCGCAACGGACTGGGAGTCACTGGTTCTTACTCGTAATAAATATGTCCTCGCGTTTTTGTCATTTCTGGTATCTATTTTCGGTAGTTTTACGGATATCCAACGAAGAAGGTTGTTTCTCTTGAAAATTCTCTTCGTTCGTGTCACGAAGAAAATTATACGCAGTGACATCATTGCGGCCCTCATTTAACCCAGCGCCTGAGACAGCTGTCGCATGTTGCCTCCCTCGCATTACACCGCGACAAGCTACCAACTCTGAACTAACTAAAATTTGATTGAGACCACACACGTCACGTCACAGAAAAATTCGAAACCTGTGCACGTTAGGTTATCTTGGCTTCCATAAAAGAATGATCGTTCATGATTATGACGAAACTAATGCCACCAAGCGGCGATATGTTAATGCACTGAATTATCATTCTCGCCGACTACACCATCGGTCAATTTATGATCGCATATATCTGCAGTGAAACTAGTGGCTAGATGAATTGTTTCCAACTAGAGATTTCCGGTCTCCGGCCTCTTGCCTTGGACATTTTTAGACTCCAACGGGATCATGTATCCGGTGCCGAATCTTTTGCGAGGTTCAAGTTCTGGTCGTTTGGGTGGAACGAGGAGGAAGAGAACAAGGGCTGCAGATCCTTCCTAGAACCACCGCGTCAACGTCGAAGCTGAATTTCACACGGATTCTCGTGGAAGATATGATCGGCTTGTACCGACCCGCACAAAAGAGTAATTATAGTTCAAGTACTCCAAGTTGTGTGCGGGACACGCGGTCCCAAATAGAATCTCACCGAGGAAACTGAGACCAGAATATCCACGTTGAGATTGTTGAAAATGAAAATCGTGTAATGTACGCGTTCCGCAACGTTGATTTCATTCGAATTGGGTCAACGATTTGCGGAAACGAGACTCGTCTTGTCGCATCGAGAACGAAGGTACACAGAGGCCATATTGTGATGCGGAATCGACGCTGTTCTCCATTAATTAAATAGCATAGAATTCAACGACTGCAATCCTCTTTGTTTTATAATTGAATTATCCTCTAGTTACCAAGTTTGATCAATCGAATCACGGGAAAATAACAAATTACACGCAGTTAGTTAGTCCGCCTTGTACCACGACGGAATATTCTTGTTCCCCAATATTTAATTGGGCGTATCGGCGCAGGGGGTCGGGAATGGGAATGGACCAGAATTAAGCCGCACTGCCGCGGACTGCAATTTCTGTGCGGCGGGGGATAGAAAAATACAGGGGATTAATTTCGATCACGTGATCTGCTACTTCAGCGAACAACAATCCGCAGATAATACACCTGTGCTGTAATTATCCGATGAGCCCCCTGGCGAAGAACGCGGTTCAGTCAATTTTTTTTTCTTTCAGGAGAAAAAGAGGAGGATACGAAAGTAAACTCTGCGAGATACTTCGTTGCTACAAACCAGCAGAATTGGACAACTTTTTCAATTGGGATAATCTCGAAGTTTTTCATGTCAAGCCACAGGGCTTTGTATGTCCACGGATGAAAATGAACAGGGTTTCGCTTTATCAAAGGTTCGCTTACTCGGTATAATTTTTAGGCGACTCGTCGTTGCCAAAATTCTTATTGAAAGCAGAAAGAGGTATGAGATTTTCAAGGGGACTGGGAGCAATATTTTTCCTATTTATTCCTTGAGTCAGAATAAGTGAGGCGTAACTCTTCTTTTCTCTTACCATTTTCTCCCATATTTATAAATTATGTGTAGCTCTATACGAAACAATTTCTTCAAATATTTTATTGTATTTAAAAATGTCTTAATTAATTTTAAAAGAATTATCGAGCCTTTTGTGGCTCTTCCATCGATTTTTGCAATAAAAAATTGTCCTTGGGAGGTTACACGATAGATCACAATATCAATGACAGAAAGCGAGAGCGAAAGTCGAATTTCAATGCTTAGGGTTGAAGCGAAAGATTTATCCGAAGTATTTGCACAAGTCTAGCAACGGGTTTGGAGAAATAAAGAGATTCCGATTAAGATTAAGAACCGTGGAACATCGAAGGACAATTAAACGCGAATCGAAGATTGAATTTGCTTGGTGAAGCACTATATGAACATTCTGAAAGGGTCTTACAGAGATCCATTTATTTCTTTAGACACAATTCGTTCAACTAATGATTCAGCGCATTGAATTCTATTACACCCCACGAAATTCGTGTCAGCTTAAGCTAGATTTCAGAGAATCGACGGTAATATCGCGAACAGTAAGTACACTATGCGATCTATGTATATGAAATTCTCAAATTAGTTTTTTCGTCTAATGCCAGCCAGTGAGGAAACGAAAATCGTGTAAATGAATTACAGCAGATCTTGAGACTGAACGAAATAATCAGAAAAATTGCAATAAAAAAATTAATGGAAATAATTTCAATTATTTCACTAAAAAAATACTGTGTCAGTCAAATCTCGAGTTATTTCCTCCTTGGCGATTGTTACGTGATATTTACACTTCCATTTTTTTCCCACCATTTTTTGTTGTATATTTTCCTGACTCGGCGGTTTCCTCTTTATCGGGAATATGGGGTAATGGAAATTCAAACAAAAACGTGGACGAATGAAAAATCTAATATTCCATCTCTTGTGTTCTACAGAAGTGCGGCACGTTTTCAATCCCTCCCACATTTGAATTGCTTAACATGAGAAGAAAGATGCATCGCGGGTGCTCGTAAATTCCCTGTACCACTTTTAACTACATCATTCAGATTCTGTGATGTAGCAGTGTGTGAGCACCTTCAAACTCAGTTTCAAAGGCTTTGTGATAGCAGATTTTTTAATACTGTCATCGCGGGTGATAATGTAGATGTGGCATTTTCTTTGAAATCTGATGCAGGGACAGCGTGACGTTTGCACGTGTGTAGTTAGTCTGTTGATGATAATTATAACGAAGCAGGATAGTAACAATCCGCTGAAGAATTGTTTGATTAGCTGGGCAGCGAATAGGTTGTTTTCAAATAAACCCACAATGCGTACCTATTATTAGCGAGGAGGTAAAAATACTATTAAATCACGCCACGCCGATCTAATCTTGGAACCGAAGAGTGTTGGAAAATATGCGAAAGAATATTTGTGAATAGTTTGAAACCTGGCAAATAAAATAGACAAACTTCAAGGCTGAAGGAATTGAATTCGATCGAATATACTCGGTATCATAATACTTATTCGTAATGTTCGTTATATACATTCGACCCTGAATTCTAATTTCTGCTCCAAGATCAGCGGTCTAACCACAGGGAATAAAAGGACACGGTGGCAAACTTCCAAGTTTTACAATCAACCCGAATGTAGGAACAGAGTTGAAATATATACCATTCATTTTATTCCTGAATAACGATTTTTTTTTTTTTTTTTCACAGAAGATATTCACTTTCCAATAAACTGAGATTATCGAACAAACAAATGTATAATTCAACTAACTTTGATGCTGTGGTAAAAGTTATGAATAGCGAGACAATTAGAAGAAGATTTATAGTGAAAATGTGAAGGAAATTATTCAATTGCGAATTTTGACGACTATGTTAAAAAATTTGCAAAGGATAAAAAAAAATGGTGATTACGACCTCCTTTCTGCCTTTATCTTTTTTTCCTTTTTCAATTACAGTCAATAATGGAAGAAAGGCGTATTCGCCAATATCCGACCTTATGCTTTTGAATTTTTCCATCTTCTAATTTTGATTGATTCACACGTTTTGATTGTTCTGAAAGCGAAGGCGTAAAAAAAAAAATTGTATAGGTACGACCTTATGGCACCAAAATCGCATTTTCGGGGTTCACGACCTTCTGCCATTAGACACGCGATATTTTACACGTCCAACTTTTCAACAAAAATCATTCAAAGTTGCCGAAGAGTATAAATATGAGCATAAACGCTTTCTGATTGTTGTATAATGGCATAACTGCGTAATTATCACGTGATCGACGTAATTATGGGTTTTTGTAGGCTAGGGTAGTAAAGTAAGGTCGAATCATCCAATTAGGACATCGCAACATAGCGGGCAAACGAATTACCATTCCAAATACCATTGAATATCAAATAGATCATTATTGTTTCATGTTTTTTATTCGTTATTCATCAACTGAATCATCTTAGCTTCTATCTCACTATTTTTCAAAATCTTTAATCATAAATAAAAAAAAATTCTGTATTCTATTCAGTATATTTTTTAGTTGCAGATTGCAAGTTTCCTACCCCCAAAAAATACCTCATTCATTCCATTCAGATCATTGCCAAGAATGGGATAGAAGATGATTCAGGTCCCCCAGTGAAAATGTTTATATGCGAAATCATATGATGTTATGAATGAATTTAGCACGCCATTTATCATATGTTTATATGTGTAAAAAAATCACACAATCAATCATATAGGCACGGATTATCAGTTATAATGTATCAAAAATCATATGGTCAACCATATATTATTTATCATGTCATTTGTTTCATATTATATCTGGAGAGCCATGCCCATGTGATTGATCATGCGATTTTTTATATAATTGTTCAAATTCACAAACTAAATTATTACATGTTGAATGATATGATGGTTTTGGTCGTAACATTATATGATTTATCACATCAACATTTTCAGTATGAAATCGCTAAATTCATCTTCGATGTCAAACATTGCCAATACCAATGAGTTTTAGCACAAATCGCTATCAGCGCCGGCGCCAGAAAGTAGTTCCGCTCTCGCCGCTAGGTGCCAAGTGTCTCACAGTGAGAAATCTCCAATGGTAGTATAGAAATCAGAGATGAAAGCGGGTTCAATGCTGAAGAGCGTGAAGTGGAATACAGTGAGCACTCCAGCTTAGTAACTATGCGTCAATGTAGCTACATATTTTCTTTTTCACCCAACGCGTGGGTCGATATCGTATTCTATACGCTCGAGGTACCGTAGAGCACACCACGAGCGTATCATCAGAAACTATGTCAACCTGAATGGAAGACTGTGCACCGTGCTCGAGGGAGCTGGATGTAAGAAGAGACGACACGTTCTCGACTTTTCCTCTTCCTGGTTCGCTTGGTCCTGCCTACTGGAGTGACAGATGATTCTTTGCTCTCTGACATTGAAGAGGACCTGAAGGGACACGAGGGCCAAGGGTTCGCGGCTCACTTCCGGGCTATTATGTTCGTCAAAGGACCGTGGGGTGGTTTTCTGTTTTTCGGCATCACATATCCATTAGTTACATCCATTAGGCTCATCCATATTTTGCAAAAATACGAATCTCCAACGTCGAGGACGGTGGTGATGTTTTTGTTTTTGTGTTATGCTACGTTCATGCGAGCAGATGCAGATACCAAAAGTTGGCGAGTGTATCTGCGGTTCGATATCGTCGAAGTTGTAATCATTTGCAATATCCTTATCCCATTATCATTTCCAATTTCCCTATTTCCGTTGCGGCTGCGGAGTACGTAATCAAATTTTGGGTTGTTGTTGGACCCCAGACGTTTGGTTTTAGCCTTCAATGTTTCCAACAAAAGGCTTTAGAACACGGTATCATTTTATTGTGCAATTAGCATATTATTGGCCATTAAAATTTCCAGTCTAATGGCTGCTTATCGTCTAACGACTTCGATCAATACGAAAATAACAAAAGTATCTTATCGCTGAGTTCGGTGAAGTGCCTCTGCTTCAATTTGATTGAATCGAGAATCGAATCTGTTCAGTTGTTCAACGAGTCATTATCGCGACGTGATCCAAGTTCCGGCAATAAGGCGTTCTCTATTTGATTGATTGTTACTCGAAATTCGATGCTTTTCAACTGTATCGTTATTATACTCACCATTGATAATTTACTTCATGGATTATTGTGAATACGCGGATTTCAATGAAATTAGCACGGATTCAGTGGATCGAGAAACCATATCAATTTTCTTCATTCAAATAAATGATTACCTCAATCAATTTTATGTAATTGGTATCATCGATCGGTTTTACTGGAATAAACACTATTTCCAATAGAATTTGGTTGCCTCTGAAAATACCTCATATTTCTATTTCCCCATCATCGGACCACATGCAGCTAAATTTGGGGTCCATATCATCAATACTTTACACATGTTTACACTAAAACAGCGAAAAGTACATACTCTCTAAATTTGAATCAGTGAATAGTCACTGATGCCTCCAGTTATAAGTATACCACTGGAAATCAGTGAAAAGTCACTAATTTATCCAGTGAATTTGAATCACTGATTCAAATAGTGAAATTTTCACCGATTGAATCAGCGAAAATTATTGGTTCTTATATATATTTGATCCGGTTGAAGATATTCTCGAAACGGAAAGACAATATGGTATATTCGACACATTTCTGTTTCGCGAGTCTTTATTGCAAGTAAAGAAAAAACAGACTCCTAACGCAGATGAAACTTCTCCGTCTCCCATCTCGTCGGAGCGAGCCAAGACTGGACGCAGTGAGAAACCTAACCTACAAAAAGTATAAGGAATTCAATGTAAGACAGTGAACAGCAATATTCACACAATTCATTGATTATTTGCAACTAACAAGCCAAATTGTGAAGAATTTTATGAATCCGCAAGTGTACTTACGTTATGATTTTTACTGAACAGTTCATGTGGTTGAACCGACGCCCAAATCAGCACGCAACATATGAACGCGAACGATTTGGCGGTTAGTAGGCAGCTCCATGGCGGTTAGAGACTCGGCGTACGCGGCGCCCCTAGCGTTCGTCACAAAAGTCACTGACGAAACAGTGAAGTTATGCACTGGTTTAGCAGTGGTAAAATCACTGCTGAAATGGACTTCACTGATACTCCAGTGAAAAAGGGTTCAAGTCCCTACTGATAATTTCCAGGTGGAAATCCATAGAAATGTCAATGGATTTCCATGGAAACGATGGAAACCTATGTAGAAACCATAGAACGTACAGAATCATGGGGAATCCATATGGATGACTTATGGCCGTGCTATAGAAATTCTGGTGGAAATTATATATTAATCTCATGTCCACCCATAGATTTCCCTTCTTGAAATCCATGTGATAGATTCTATGGATATCCAGGTAAATTTGGAGTGGATTCTTGTGGATGTTCCATGGAAATACATGGTTTTACATAGGAATAGCATAGTATACCTTGCACTGATTTTCCATGGAAACTGTCATAGGAAATCCACTGGATGACTTGTGGTCGTACTATAGAAATCCTGGTGGAAATTATATATTAAATCTCACATGGTGGCCACGGTCAGGGAAAACCGGGAAAACCGGGAAATGTCAGGGAAAACAAAAATTGGTCAGGGAATCAGGGAAATGTCAGGGAATTTCACACTTGGTCAGGGAAAAAGTAGAAGAAATTGCTAACGTGTCGTAAATGATTTGGCAAGAAAATTTTAAAAAATTCATATAATTTTTCTTCATACCTCGGTCGAAAGTACGTACTTCCGGCATCGGTATCGAAGCAGAAAGCCTAACTTTCATGCATTGGTAGAACTACACGCACGCCCTCTGTGACAGCGGGAGCGAAAACTTACTCGCACACACCGATACCCAATACATGAGACGCCCGCTTCGAGTTTTGTCACTTAGTCACCCAACAATAATTCAAGACTGGATGAATTATATATCAATCGACGCGGAAAAATCCCCCGAACAGCATATCAAAAACAAGACAATGTCTCTAGACAGTAAATTGTTGAAATTAATAAAAAACTATCAATATTTTGGGCAGTACCGCCAAAATCATGCACTGTTCCAATGCCACTTGTCGGATTGGAAAAACAAAAATACCACGTTGTAGGGGAGAAAATCATCTACAAATTCGAAGTGGGAACCGATATTGTAGGACCTATAGTTTCCACGTTATTAATTTTGCAAGAGTTTTCTGACAAAACTACGCCTAACGATCAGCTGGTCCGCTCGGCTCGCTTCGGTCCGTTCCACGCTGCGCGGGAACCACGATATGTTGTTTGGGGGATTTTTTCACGTCGATTGATATATAATTCATTCAGTCTGTAATTATTTTTGGGTCAAAGGCTAGATTGACGAGACTATTCTGCAGCCAGCCAGAATCGCAAACTTCTGTTACTCTCGCTCTCGACGTTACTCTCGCTTGAGATATAACCTCAAAACCGGCTTGGACGTTTTATTCGATCTATTTGATGCCTGCCCCCGACCAGCAGCACTCGCTTCGCTCGTGCCTGCAATGTCGGGCAGGCATCAACACTTGTTAAATCGTATAAATCGGTATAAAAATTCAATTAGTCAGCGTACTTTCGACCGGGCATGAAGAAAAATAGTATACACCACGCGGGCAGAAGATTGAAAGCCCTGAACTGCGCGATATGAGGCCCTCGGCTTCGCCTCGGGCATCATCACGCGCAGTGCAGGAATTTTCAACTTTCGGCCCTTGTAGTGTAATATACTATTTCCCAACATTGTTGGATTTCCTAATCAATTTACATCGAAATGAAATCAAGCAATTAGGGGTATTATCTTGTAGCACTAGTTAACACAATATTAGAATTTCGGTCAGGGAAAATTGATCAACCAGTCAGGGAAAGTCAGGGAAAAGTCAGGGAATTTTTTTCCCGAAAAAAAGTGGCCACCATGTCTCATGTCCACCCATGGATTTCCCTTCTTGAAATCCATGTGATAGAATCTATGGATATCCAGATAAATTTGGAGTGGATTCTTGTTGATGTTCCATGGAAATACATGGTTTTACATAGGAATAGCATAGTATACCTTTCATTGATTTTCCATGGAAATTCGTCGAAACCTTCATAGGAAATCCACTGGATGAATTGTGGTCGTACTATAGAAATCCTGGTGGTAATAATATACTAATCCCATGTCCACCCATAGATTTCCCTTCTTGGAATCCATGTGGAAGAATATATGGATGTCCAGGTAAATTTGGAGTAGATTCTTGTGGATGTTCCATGGGAATACATGGTTTTACATAGGAATAGCATAGTATATCTTGCATTCATTTTCCATGGAAATTCATGGAAACCATCATAGGAAATCCACTGGATGACACATGGAATTTCTACAGGATTGCCATGCAATCCATGAACTATCCACATAGGTATGTTTTATTTTATTTCAAGTGTCCGCCATTAACGATTCAATATGTTTGTGGAATATCCAGGGATATTCAAGTAGCTCGATAGCTCAGTGGTAAGGTAATAGTCTACGGAAATGAGGGTCTTGGGTTCAAATCCCCGACTGGGAGTGACTTTTTTTCTGTAAATGCACAAATAACGCCCTATAGGAATCTATAGGTATCTACATAGGAATCCGGACTGAACCACTAGGGAAATCCATGTGATATTCTGAATGGTTTTCCACCTGGATACTTTCAGTACACATAGGAATCCACATTCAAGATACATGGAAACCCATGGAATCTCCTAGATTCCCAGTTCGAAATTCCGATGGGAAACCATGTAGTTGTGCCTAGGAACCCATGGAATCACATAGATTCCCAGTTCGAAATTCCGATGGGAAACCATGTAGATGTACATAGGAACCCATGGAATCCCATAGATTCCCAGTTCGAAATTCCGATGGGAAACCATGTAGATATACATAGGATTTCCACATGGATTTCCCACCTGGAAATTTTCAGTAGTCACTGTTTCTGAATTAAGTCACTGATTCAATCAGTGAAATTTTCACTGATTCAAATTTAGAGAGTATACCTACTAATTGCAAACAATGAGAATTTTGAGACCACTTCACCAATTCAGTGTGCTAAATTTTTTCGTGGAATAAATTCGCACCTCGAAACCGACAGAATACGAATGCTTCAAGGTCGAGTTTATCATTCTTCATCTCATATCGGAGTGTACGTGGTAAATTTTCTGCATTCTCTCGCGGTTGTGGTCCCTACTCCTCCGCCTCATCCACCTCGATATTACTTTAATAAGCGAACACCACGACTCTGGTCTCGTTAGTCGACACGCGATCGCCCATAACGAGTCCAGAGTTTGTAGACAGTTGTTATCATCCCCTGTCGAGCTTCCGAAAAAGGTGCTTCGAAAATGATTGCTCTTTCTCGGTATAGAAACGAGATCGGAGTCTAACTACACGTGATAGTTGCGTAGATATAAAAGCAGTAAAAACACTTGGCTCCACCCAAAAATGAAAAACCAACCATAATTCCTGCCCATAGGTACACATATGTTCGAAATACGAGGACGTACCCGAGTATATGATCTCAGGTGTACCGACATACGTGTAGATATGGTACGTGGCGATCGTTGGGCTACTGTGATCTACAGGTAGACCGTAAACTCTGCCGTCTCCCACACCCCCTGTGGCCACATCGTACCTTTCTAGTCAGCGCGCGCCCCGAGTATTGATCCGTATTCCCAACCCCCGCGTTCAGCCTCCCTCTGCCTCCCTGCCCCACGATTCCCCAACAATTTGCCCCTCGCGAGGTTCACCGACGACCCCCTCCCCCCCTGCACATGAATATTATTGTATTTACAAGTTTGGAGAAAAAAAAAGTTTTCAAATCGCTCAGCGTCATCATTAAATGAAGAAGAATTTTACTCTTGGGAAAAATGGGTAAGATTCTTGTTTTTTTTCTTTGGAAAATATGTCGAATGGGATGGTGCCTATGATTCACAATTCTTGAAAGCTTTGAACCTATGAACGGAGAAATTGATAACTTGGACCGTGAGTGAAACTGAGACTTTACTTTAGTTCATCCCCAATATCATGCTTGTTGCAGTCGAGAAAGATAACCCTAATGATAAGGCTCGTAAATTTGTCGAGGAGGAGGTAATACAATCCCTCCGCCGTTTTTCTGGGGTTGATTTTTATATTTCCGAGCTGAAGGATTCTGTGACCACTTTTTCACCAAAATCTCCTTATATTTGGATGGCAAACAGCTCGAGTACGTAAAGTCGAAGTGCAAACACCGCAATGATAGACCGGTGAAGAACCCGCGAGGAACTTCGTGTCTGTATTCGCCTTTCGAATAACACGCATCGTGCGTGTGTCGAATAATTGTTTCGTCGTTATAAACTAATCACTGTAATTCAGAACGTGGGTTACGTGTATAGCGGAGACCTCGTAACTCGGAGGTAAGCGTTGGGCCGAACAACACCAATTTCCGCTACTTTGCCGTCTACAATGAATTACCAAAACGTGATCACGGAGTAATTAAAGCTGTCTTGCTGCATTGATCGCATGTCTTTCCAACTTTTTACCCTCCGAATAGAGGTCAATCTCAATTCTTTCTCATTCTTCAGTTTTATACATCCTCAATCGTAGCTATAACGGCGTTATGTGTTCACTTGGCGATAATGGCTACCGTTGGATCGTTAGATGATGGTAAAATTCATCGAGCTGCTTCATTGATTAGTCATAGTTAATTTATTCAAAACTGTCTTGAACCGAGCTAACGAGTTTATTCAGAATGAACTTTAACAATATCGAATTAGCGACCTACATTCTGCAGGTCTTCTTCGCTCTGTTCAATCATCTCGTTATTTACATCTCTGCTTAGTCATCGAATTATGGTACACTGATGAAAGGCAGTATATTCTCTATGATCCCGGTGCTTAAGTGACAATCTCTCATCTATTATGAAATACCTGGAATCTTGTGCGATGGGAGAATCAATTCGCTTGGATGAAGGCATTTTCAGAGAGAGGTGACTTTGTTGGGGAGAATTTTACTTGGATAAGACGAGGAAGGTTCTCGACGAGTCCGTTATTTTGTTTCTGGTTGAAAAAGCTGAATAATCTTGCGAGCCACTCTCCGTTCTCTAAATCCGATAATATGATACCCATATCTTACGTATATCCTAAAAGTTTTCGATCGAAGGCTGCACATAGTCCGCGGACTTGTCCATAATAGAATATCTCTGAACTCACCTTCCGGCGGTACGGTATGACAATATTTTCGTGCTCCGTGTCTGATTGGATTTCCAGTTGGATAACTTTTCGATGATTTCGTATCTCCGGAGTTTGCCAACTGGACTTTTCTGCTCTGAATTTACCTCTACAGATACACGTACAGAGATCCGTATGTTACATCATATGTATTGATATTGAACCACGTTTCCATCACGAATTCAAACAACGCGTCTCCAGTTTCATATCCTCGGCTGTATATTTGCGAACGATGATAATATCGGAATTTCCTGTGTAGAAAAAATGTCTCAAATATTTTGTTCACGCATATCTTGGCTTGTTCAAGCGGATTTGTACATATCTAATCTTGTATAGTCGTTTGAGAGACTTTATACCGAGCCGAGATCCGCGAGGCTGATTCTAATTCGGATGTGATCCACTTAGCACAAGATCAAGTCCATTGCCTGAGCAGATAGAAGAACAAAGTGGTGGTCGACCTCCATCAAATGTCAGCATGCACGAGGCAAATCTGAAATTCAAACTTCACCAACAATTAAAGCAACATCAGTTGTGTTGGTATATCGACAAGATTTATCTCATCTCATCATCCAGGGACATTTAAGAGTGAGGAAATGGCTGTATAGTGATTTTGACCATGCGATGTTGCACCATGTCCCTATCACCAATTCATCCTACGAGACAGTCTTGTTCAAGTGAATTGGAGCCACGTCTTCGGGGGCCAAAGTCGACCTTTTCACCGAGCTCCTCATGGCACATCAGCTTCTTTTGTGAGTGATTCCATGTGCCAATGGAATCGTTGTTTGCAAAAAGTCTCGCGTCTTCACCCTGGACAAATATACTATACGTATCTATATAATATGAATGTAATCCTGCGATATGGAGGTTGGGGATGGAGGCCCTCTGCGTAGCTGGAAACCCCCGGCACGCGCCATTAGATGACGCGCAATCTGCAAATCCTACATAACCAGAGTGGATTTGGGGTCGACGTAACGGTGCGAATGCCGCGCCTGGGAAAGTCGGTGAAAATGTTCGTGACCAAAATTCTGAACGTGTGCCACTGATTGAGATAAATATCACTGTCATTGGCAGATCTCTTCCCATTTTTCACATTCATAAAAATAGAAGACAAATTCCATTTGCTACTTGTGTAAAATCCAATTCAATGGACCAATTTGCACTTTCCTTCAGAATTGACGCGATTTCAAACATGTTGGAACATTGAGCAGTCGTTATTGGCTAGGAAGCAAAGACCCCCGGCGAACCCAAGTTCATCAGGTGCTTCGCCCATTTGGCAGAACGTTGATAGAATGTAGAGAGGCTGATGTCCCGTGCAGAGCCACCCTGTATAACATTATTAGGCTTTCGTTGGGGTGGTCTGACATCGGGTTCGATGAAATCATTCTAGAGCCCGACGACCCCGAGCTCCGACTGTTCGAGACGTTCTATCCTAGGATATCCAAGGAGGGTCGTTCTAGTGCCATTTTCCCGTAGTAGCTGTTCCCGAATTCTCAAGTCCTGCAGGCACGTTTCGAGGGTTCTTTTTTCCCCGCGTTCGCGAAAAATGAGAAACGCGTGAACCCTGCGGGGAATAGTAGGAACGCACGGTGTACCGGCCTCTACCGGCTAACACAGAATCAATAATCTGAAGGGTGCCTTCACGGTATATTTCGGTTGTTCCTGTAGGGGTGCATCGGCGTAGAATAATCCGGCTATTCTCTCCGTACACCGGATCTACGTGTAAATGAAAACGTCTGCGAATCAGACGACAGAAATAAAAACGGTCAATACTTAAAGTATGAATGTAAAAAACTACCCCTAATGGCCGGCTGTGTATATCTTGGGAAAACTCGCATCAATCACATGCGATAAAGTAAAAAAATTATGGTGACCAATTTCTTAGAGGGTCCTGCGACAAGCCCCTTGATTGATTGACGTGCACTTTATCCCCAACTTAAACAAGCTATGTTTCTCCAGTGCCCCTCGAGTACCAAGTAATTTTCTCTGTTCACTTCGGGGCCAGTTTTCTCAAAACGATCGTAATTTTTTTACATTCTCTCTACCCATCAGACTTCCTCTTGGCACTGGGTGTACCTCGCTGGCATTGCGGGACTGTACGCAGAAACATCGTGCGTGTGTGCGTATACGACTGTAGAATTTCAGAGGGATTCCCAGCGCGTTGCAGCCTGCAGGGGTGGACCGGTGGTGAATGAACGACGCCGCCCGCGCACGTGGCCCACCCGTCGGTGGACTCGGTCTGGCCCACGCAAGGGGTGCATGCAGTTGGTGTGTATAAGGGCCAACGGGCACATAAAAGGGAGGGTAGAACTTCGCGTGTGTCATACGTTTGGTTTGTGTCAAGTCACACCGCAGCTAAGGCGAGTTCGATAACATTTAGACACACCGCGAGAGACCCAAGATTCTTAAAATGGCCAAAAAATTCTGCTCCCCGCGTGCACTTTTTGTTCCAAAACCAGCGAGACGTGCACTGTTAGAAATTTCTGTAGTAGCAATTGACATAGGTATACTTTTTGTATATTAAAATTAAACTTTTTACACCAGGATCACCAGGATTTGTGAATTTCATTTTTAACAGTGTAACGCAGGAATGAGGACGAGACGTAGTTATCGTATTTTCAACTCGAGACACGGAGATCCTATCAGCTGTCTTCGAGCCTATCTCGCTTGAGCGAATCAGATCGTCTCTGAACAGGGGTGAATCATCCTGAAGGGTCCTTAACCCTCGATAGCATTATCCAAGTTTTTGGCTGAGCAAAGACGTAGCAAGGATATGGGGAGCGTTATGAGTTCCAAAGGTTCAACCACCATCTGCTGACTCTCAAAAGATGTATGCACAATCGATTCCCAAAGGAGCACTTTCTATATTCTCCATCATTCTTCGGGAACCGAAATAATTTCTCTATATTCGATGTGAAATCCTTGTCTGGCATGAGGCAAGACACAAGATACGTCTTCTGGGGAGGTTACAGATCAAGCAAGTGTCATAATCTTCAGTCGAGTTAATTAGCAATTTATAAAGCATATCGACGTCCGCTATTAATATTGTCTTATGTTTTCGTTTCCATTTGGAAAAGTCCTATCTGACAATGGCTCGGGGTAAAAGACTTAAGTCCTGTGTACAAGCATAGGAGATAAGTCTTTTACCCTGAGCCATTTTCAGATAGGTCTTTTCCAAATGGAAACGAAAACATAAGACAATATTAATAGCGGCCGTCGATATGTCGTCGTTAAACAAGCCACAGTGATACTAGACTGTATGCAGATACGTACATACATTGTTGAAATGTTAATTGGACGCGTCATTATATTGATCGCTCATGAAATTCTGAGTGAACTTTTTTATTCAACGCAGTGAAAGTGATACTTTTTCGCGATAAACAATAGCGAACAATTTCTCATTCCGAAAATACAGCTTTTGAAGTCCTGGCGATGCTGGTTGTATAATTAATCACCTTTCGGATGACTAATTACCTTCGCTGCTTTTTGGTTCGATTCAGACCGGCCAACGGAACCTTTTGAAGGAACAAACGATTATTGAGTTTATCTCGCAATAGAAGTATATTCGCCACAATTGCATTGTTGGAAGGTTGGACGCAACTCAACAAAATTGATCGTTAAAATAACGTAGAGAATCTCGATTTCTATCATCAATTCTAGTGATCATATAATTTGAGGATGAAACCGAGGTTTGATATGTGATTATATCTTGCCTGTTGAATGATGATATATAGATCAGTAATTTCGACGGGTTATCCAGCATGCTTCGATGCCCTTCAAGCCTTAATTCTTTGATTGAACGGTATAATAACTCATCTACAATAACGTGTGGAAATGATTATGATCATTATTTGCCAGAATAATAGAGCTTCGGTGCTACTGTTCGAAATTGAAAGGGTCCAGTTTGCGCGGACCTGCACGACGCACTTCAATAATGAAAGAGGGTGGCTGTGTGGGACGGCACAGGGTGAAAATTCTGAACAAGGACCGTGTGTTATAACACAGCTTGAAGTTTCAGCATTTTTTCGGTTAAGGTTATTCAAGGATCCCTGTGCAATTGCAATCAGATAACTCAGCACGTATTCGGTGTGTCTCAGCTTCTGAGAAACAGTGATCACAGGTTCAGTCTGGGGCACAGAATGTCTTGCATACGACACTGCCTGGAATAAGCAGACTAGAGAAGTAGCAACAGCAGCAGGTGGTACTCCGGAGTCTCTGAAGGTTTCGGTTCCACCTGGATCCTATACCATTTGGCCCGACCCATAAATTATCCTCGTAGTCAGGATTGGCGAAGGCATCAGGATATTATTAGTTCAGATACGTGATAAGCGGATTATCAAACTCGGAGATGCGAATTCGATACCAGGAAACTTCTGCTTGACATTAATACCTCAGTCGAAACTGGCTTTCCAATCAGCAAACAAGACGACATTTCGGACTCAGTAAGCTTGTATAATTCTTAGGGATTCGTACTTCGGCTAAATGCTTTTCTGTTGGTATAACCTCATGAATATGTATCGTGGTTACATTTAACGGGGGTACGAGGATTTTTCGTCGCTCGACAGCTGTGTGTTTTGGGAAACGGTGGGACAACATCTGCCATCGAGTGGCAAGACGGTCCAGCAGTTGCTGGGTTCGGCTTACATCCGAATTCCTAGAGTGAATGAGCGCTCCGAAAGGTAGAAAAAAGAAACTGGTTTGAATTTCTCGCCAAACTCACCGCTACCACATTCCAATACGTTTCTAATATTTTCTGGCAGCTGTTTCGTTCATTTCCGCACGCAATTTACACACCGCAGTTTGCATACCGTGATGTGCGATACGTTTTTAGAAGACAAAAGGAACTGGGTAGCATTCGAATGAAATTTAAGTCCCCTGAATACCAAAGGCGTGCTCGTATTGGCTCGGAATTCAAAGATGCGTCATGCATAAAACATTCATTCTCTGCGACTCCCTTTTCAGAGAGACGTTCAAGTTCTGGGGGCTTATTGGAAAAGCATCAACTCTCCTAGACGAACCATATGTCAGGAGTAAAGAATTACACGTCAGAAATAAACGGGAGCGTTCGTTTTCCGTGTGCCCCTGCAGTTCGTCGTACAATTTATTATTAAACTTACGATAATCGCTTACAAATGAGAAATTAGCCACAAGCCTTCAATTTCGCGAGGGTATTGTTCGCCTTTTCGGCAACGAATAACCACAGCTGCTCCCAAGTTGAAAAATATCCCCGTACAGGTTTGCTAGAAATTAACCGTCAAAGCAAGGATTTCCTGTATTCCTTGTCTGGTGCAAATCTTGGACGTTTTGATGCAGAGTTATGACGTCAGATGTCCGGAAATTGCAAGCTTCCAACCTAACATCTTGTTTAACTCCTAATTCTGGATAATTTGTTCTATTCGTTTGATAGAATCTTATCTGGACAACAAAATACCACTCAGGCGTCAATTGTCTTTGTCGCTTGGGGACTTTGAATGTATTTTGCAATTCGTGGTGGTTTCGCAGCATCGAACGATAAACGAGCATAAAAAATGTGTAGATGTCACACCGTGCGCAGCTTCCTGCCTAAACAAACGTTTTCACCTAACTGCGCACCTTGCATGCATCCACCACGGTGTACTCTATAGTATTATATAGTATTATATAGCCTATAGTGCAGAGTGCACAATGGTGTATTGTTGGTGTCAGGTAGCTGGCGATATCGTATTGCAACCTCGGTGTTTACGGACCTGTCCGGCCCTCATCTATTTCACCTACATTATTCTGATCCCGCGACTTCGTCATTTTTTTTTTTTTTTTCTATTCTGTTTCATTTTGGTTCAATTCTTTAACTTCTTTCAGCAAACCTGAAGTCTCGATTCTATCTGTGTTGAAACGTCAGCTTGCAATACTTCATATATACTGAAAATATGCATTCAGTGCATCTAATTACCCAGCAAAAATCATCAGTCTCTATATTTAAACAGATACTGAGTGATGTACGAGCCTCTTTGTCGCACGCTCTCAAAGTTAATTAGGTGAGAGGTAATTATTCTTTGTTTGTGACGGTATAACGTACAGAGTAACAGCAAAATACATATTGAAGGTTTTTGATGAAAGAAAAATTGTGATAAAATTTTTCAAACCTGAAAATGACATAGATTTCATTTCAAAATCACCGAAATTTTATTGTTCAGCAAGTATGTGGTGTAAATTGTCTGAAATGCAAGATATCATTTTTTTGGCTTCGACATTACTTTCCCTGCTTATTTTGAAAGTAGGAATAATGAACAGGTTCACCCAGTTTGAAACGAAAAAAGTGTTAAGATTGGTTAAAAGTGACCACAAGCCTCGGCTGATTTTTATCAGAATAAAACATTCCTCTGGAAAGATCAGATCACAGGTTCATCTTTTATGATCAGATAAAATTCTATCAGATTTTATATGTTTTCATAAAATTGTGTAAGAACATGTTTTTTTTTATATTGTCTGATCTGACGAGCTGACCAAATTTCTTAAGATGACACAGGATTAAAAAAACACATGATTTTATACAATTGTTTAACTTTGATAAAATTTTGATAAAACCAGATAAAAATGCGATAAGATATGATGATATACTTCACAATTATTCTATAGATTCGAGATCGAATAAATCAAGGAATTTTGTTACCTAACACGGGACCTATAATTCACACGTTCCACAGAAATTCTGAGTAAAGTCTCTGTGGCTGGACGAGAAGAAACCGAAGCCCAGGGTGTCCGGACCGGTTCGTATCGGTTTTGAAAAATTTCGATCCGGTACGTTTGGCGTGCGAGTACAGCGCGACTAGTTGACAGACCTAGCTTTAATTCAATCCCCGATATGCTAACTCCGGATGCGGATTAAACGAAACTGAAATCCCTCCGAGGATGAGCTGGACTGTACCTGAGGGTTGGGGCCGGTTCAGGTCCGTTGGGCAGTTCAGACGGTTGAACGGACACGCGAAGAGGCAGGCAAGAGGCAAAAGCCAGGTTAACCATAATAATCCAGTATCCCTTCAGGTCCCATCGACCCCTTCCCCCGACCCCCTCTCCGTAATATCCCCTCTCCTGCTTCCTGGGACTAACAATCTTGGTCGACGGGTCCTCCGGGTCGGCAGCCAGACGGCTCTTGCCTTAGCTGGTAGTACCAAGACCGGGTTCATTGTTGAATATTGGGAAAAAAAACCGTTTGGATCGACGTGTTGCAGTTGGTCTGGTGAATTAAGTTACTTTTTATTGTTTTTTGATAGTTTTATTACGACTCTTATATTTGAGCGGGAAAATTTTGAACTGAAATAAACGTGTTTGATACCTTCAGAGGATGTCATCTAGAGTGTGATTATAGCAGTACATACAAGTGGAGTGAAGTGATTGGGCATATATACATTTATCATCCCTCAGCCCCCACAGGTTTGGATTCTAGTACTGGATCTAATGCACGTCTGATAAAGATGATGTGTGATTGGAAATGTCGGGATGAAAACGATTCATCAAGGGATTTGGATTTCTTTGGTCATGTCGCCACTTACGTAATATTGAAAATTCCACCAAGCCAGTTTCAGTTTTTGCTATTGCAGGGACTAAAATCCAATTGCAGACGAACGATATGCGTGGTGGCCACTCGTCAGGGAAAACAGGGAGATCAGGGAAAAGTCAGGGAATTCGAAAAATGGTCAGGGAAGTCAGGGAAATGTCAGGGAATCCGAAGAACAGTCAGGGAAAAGCAAAGGAATTTCGTGGTCATACGAAACAAGACAGAATAAAAGATCCCCAGCGACATTTATGCGATCAAAAGTATTCTCAAAAATCATTTTCTTTCACCGTGGATTTAGAGCATTATTATTACATACGTGAATAACCACTAATTCGTCCAAATTTCAGTCAGGGAAAAATTATATTTAGGTCAGGGAAATGTCAGGGAATTTTTTTTCCGCAAAAAAGTGGCCACCATGGTATGATTTTTTGGAAAGTGTGGTAAATCGACAATGTCGAAATCAGTTGATAATGCAAGAAACAATTGTTAAATATTTTTTACATTTAGCTGAATTCTTCAATCTCGCAGGTTTTGGATTTTGGGTTTTGGACAAACGTTCATTATACGTTCGCTGATTTCCTCGTGTCGATTTCGGTTAGGATCAATTGTAAATTGACATTGAATTGACTGTATACATTTAGCAAGTAGCGTATTGAACTCGGTCTACTTTGGAATACTCGTTTTGGCGTTCAAGGATGAATTCAGAATTATAAATATTGACGAATCGTTAAATTCTCCAAACATCGAAGCAGGGTATCATTCAATTCGCTGATGTGTGTTGCGCTCAAAGTTTATGGCGACTCATCAGATTTCGCAAATTACGAAACCGTTGTAAAATTCGTTCATCAATTGCGACGAATGGTAACAATTCATACTGTAATCAACGAGAAAAGAACAGCAATATTTCAACACCGTGTAATTATTGCAATCCACCTTTTCACACGATCTAACTTTCGTTCCGAACGTCCAAATGAATTTGACAATGGATTGCATCCTGCCCAATGGAGCAGAAAGTTTATGGCGACTCGCCAAATTCATGATCCTCGAAACCGCGTCGCGGCTGCACCAGTCCGGATGGATATAATTTTCCACAGGGTATTTATGGTGTTCGAAAATCCGTGATCAGTGGCTTATTGTGGATTGCTCGCTGCTTTGAATCGAGGCTGAGATCTTCATCATATCCATCGGTATTATTATTCCGTTGAAGTTGATTGAACTCGCTCCGGGCACGGCTTTCCAGAGAACCCTTTGTGTAGGCGGTGCCTGAGCCTATGCCTATGCTCTCTATAAGGATATCCGGTCTTCAATAATAACCATCCAGAGCGTAAACTTTTTCATTCTTCAATCCCACCGATGGCCCGGCCACGTCGCATTTCACCTTCGTGTAATTGATTAGATTCAATCCTACTGGACTCTGTTCCATGATCGAGATGTGTCACGTCATGTCTTGGATCCATCTTCCATCTTCCATGTTCGAAATTGACCCGACAAGTTTTTACGAGGACATCTTGTGACCTGACTGTGGATATATGAGCTGTCTTAACGATAAGAGAGGACGCAGCCTCTGTTTGAACGGAAAAAATAGCTTTGCGACTAGACATTTCGCGTCTCGATTGACGTAAGCAGTGCGCGACGTGTGCTAGGAATTATTTCCAAAGGCTTGTCCATATATGGACAGAGTGTTCATGTACATTGTGCTGTTAAACGGACAGAGATTATTATCTCCTCTAGTTCTTTTCACATCTTTGAGATCTCTGTTTCAGCTGCTTCGCTACCATCATTAAAAAGTAGAAACCGTTCGTTGAGTCACAACGAAGCTGAACGTGACGGTTTTAATGCAAATGAAAGTTATTACCGTAGTGGTACGTTACGTGAACTGTTACGCAAAAATTATGCTATCGTGTCATTAATTTCGTCTTAAAAATCTGGCGTCTGTTCAAATGGTGATGAACTGATCTGTTCCAAGTTAATTACAGTAATCGATATCAATTTGCTCGAGAATATTCTGCCCCACATTATCAAGCTCGAAGTTTTTAGATCCTTGAGTGTTCTGAAGATCAGCTTCTGTGCGATCAACACGGAGCCAACATGGGGTGCTTCCGCGTGATTGCACGCTGCAATTAAACCAAGTAGACATAACGCGATGGAACTTGAAACGAAGAAGGGGCGTCACGAGGGCGTTTCATACTAGGGTTGCGATTAAACAACATCGCATATAAAATAGAAAATTGCTAGTGATTTGCATAGCGGTGGGATAATGGATGCCTGCTCTCTCATAATCGCCCGAGGATGTAATCAGGGCGCACATCTATAAATCAGATTCACATCAAATGCTGGAATACACATCACGACATTCTCAATCTCTCATCCGACTTTTGCGATCGGTACAATCAGACAGCAATTTGGTGAACTGTTATCCGCATCGTCACAGACCATTGAGATTTAGGCGTACGTACGGTGCCCACAATGATCCAGTCATTACCCCCTTGACCAGCTTCAATCATCCTTAAGCTCCGTGAATATTCATGAACGGATAATGCGAGATGCGTGTACCGAATCCGTTCCCCGACAACACCGTTGGCAAAAAGACAACTTAAAGTCGACTTTTTTCGGCCATCCTATAGTCGACTTGACATGCCGACACATAGACGACTTTTCGGAGCTGACTTTAAGTCTAGTTGAAAATGTCGACGTATAGTCGACTGCTAGTTGACTTATTTTGACTGACTGCTCCCTTTCGGCTGGCCTTCAAGTCAACTAAAAGCCGGCTCAGAGTCAGCCGCAAGTCGGCTGCTGAGGCGCAGGTGGCGCCAGCTGTGTTCTGAAGCCAACCTCACCCACGCCACCACGGCTGCATCTGAAACTAACAATAAGTCTCCGAAGAGTCGATCGCGATCGAGCGTGGTTCGCTCAAGTGTGAAATTCCATTCGATCGTGATTACGTTACTTAATACGTTAAAAAGTATTCCTCGTCCAACCAGGTACGCGAGAATTCTTCAAGTAAGGTAAGACGTTCCATCTTTTATACGTTAATGTCCGAAAATTAACATGAATTCCTGACCTCTGTGAGAATATAACCTAATCCTGACGCGTCCATGATGTGGTATGTCAATTCATTTTTGTATTGTTTTCGCCATCCTGCTCGGCTAATTCAACAATTTTGGCGAGTGTGGTCAGAGAGAAGTGTTTAGAAGGGGGATATTGTTTTTCGTGACGCGATTAAATGAGAAGTAGTTCAGACGACCTCGGAGAAGATTTATGCCCCCATCCTTAGCGAATTGGTCATCGGTGTTTTCCCTGTACCTACTGCACAAGGTTATAAGCGCGTTAGTCCAGTCAGATTGGCAAAAACAGAAAAATTAATTAGGAAAGATCTATAAATCGGTGAAGACCTTCGTCCTGGCCTACTGTGGAACGGACTAATTCATCGCACACATCGAATTTTTCATACAGGATTATATAGTCAGGGTGAATCTGTATGCGAGAGGCAACCTCCTCACCCCTAACTGGATGGCTCGAGCCGCCATCTTCAAACAATGCTGCTCGAAATCTGTTTTTTCGTCATATCTCGACAACTATTGATCCTATCGTCACAGAGGTTGTTGCAAAAAAATAAAGCTTACTAAATTCTCTACAATGAAGGACCAATGCACTTTTTTCGTATCGTCAACAGTTTTTCTCTAACACACCAATGAATACATACGTGCATCATTTTCAGCGAGCGAATAATTTGGATATCACTCACATGATTCAGCACACAACACAATATATTTTCTCACAACCATTAAAACCTTACAGATACCATCGTTGTAGCAGATAATGGCCGAACGTCGAGCTCTGAGGTTCAGGCTGCCATCCAGGAGTGGCTGAGACGTGCCGGGGACCGGTGGAGGAACACTTTAGCTAAGGGGCAGGCCAAAAAATAGTAGCCAAATATCAAAAAGATTTCAAAAAGTGCCTTGAAAAAGAAACCGTCGAAAAACTATCGTGTGAAAAGGTTTCTTCATTATTAAATTTGGAAAATACCACGGTGTCCAATCATTTCTTTCTACCAATTACCTACAATATACATATAAGAATAGTCGACTAACAGCTGACTCGACGTCGACTTGAGAGAATTGGCGGTCGGCTCAAATTCTGCTTTTCAAGTCGACTTACAGCTGACTCTACGACGACTTGAGAGAATTGGCGGTCGGCTCAAATTCTGCTTTTCAAGTCGACTTGGAGTTGGCTTTTCTCAAGTCGACCATATGGTGACTTAAACCGGGACATAAGTCTACTAAGTGTCGACTTTTCGTTGACAAGTAGTCAACGATTTTAGTCGACTTGGAATATTTTCGGTCGTCTTCTAGTCAACTGATAGTCGACCTTGTGTTGTCGGGGTTCCGTGACACAATGTACGATATGATGTACGGTTTGAATAGAGGATCCGCTATAGAATTTCGCAGACCGGTGACGTTGCGTCAACTTTGTCCATGCAACGTGTAGTCAGAGTTGATAAAGTTGGAAAAACTGCTCGTTCGTTTATTTGGTTCCATGCGAGTTTCCCGTTCCATTTCGTGGTTTTCCGCTTTCATACTCCGCACGTGAAAAGCTTCGGCTCTATTCGCCAGTTAGCGAACAGCTTTTGATGGTTGTATAAATTCGCTGTAAACCGACAACCCTGGGTGTAACCCGTTTCGTTTTTTATCGTGGTATTTCGCCGGCAGCTTTCTGGAAAAATAATCGGTTTTCAACAGACTGAGAAAACCTGGAAGTGTTCTCAGTGGATCGGTGCAGCTTCGGAGAAAATATCGAGGAGCTAATAGAGTGGAAATAGTGAGTCGATAAGAATCTTTTATTGCTTCATATTGGAGACTAGATTTGTGACGGAGAATTTTCAATTTTACCGAACCCGACGGAGATTCCATCGCAGATGTTGAAACAGAAAAAGGAAACTATTCCCACCAGTCACGCGAACCTTCGATCTATATCACTTTCGGTATTAGTTTCCATCCCCAATTGAGATTTTCAAGACAGTCGAAACGACGAAACCAATCGAATCCACGGAGTCGGAATGACAGCGTTCGGAAAATTCACCCTCAGTTACGGTTCAATTGTGCCTCTTTCATACTCACTTCTTTTGGTTTCATTGATACATGGCTTCTGATTGACATTTTTTACTTTCCGAATATGCTTCGAGGGCTGGTTTCAATGGCTTCAGACACTCATGACGTAACTGAGATTTTTCTGATTCAAAGTCAAGTTGAAGAAATATGAGTTGAACGCCCTGAATATCGTGTCGTAAGACTTTCAGCGCTGACGTGATGATGCAAGCGACAATGCCTCACCGACAGAGCCTCACGATTCTTGATGGTTTTCCAATATTTTTTTTTTCGGTTCCGTCAGTCGAGGTGAATGATTCCACCTTTACCCAAGTTTCACCATCGAAAATGTTTTCTTCTTCTTCTGATGTTGAAGAAAAGTCGTGGACTTAAGAGTGACGACGAAACGGCTTGAAGCCTTGCTAATCTTCAACAAGAATCGAAAGACACTCAATAGAGGGGCACGATCAAACGGCGATAAGTGCCCGCGGCAATCTGGTTCAAATCTTGTATAATTATACTCCTCGACGTGCCTGAAGGCGTGCAAAGTGGTCCATCCCGAAAAATTCCTCGCAAATATCTATCAAGAAAATTCTCGCTCAATTTACGTATTTTGTATCGAGTGCAGTCTGGTGAAAATACTTTTGAGATAACGTAAAGTGATTCCAAATTGTTATCATGATTGCGACCCAGTTGTTTTTTCTTCTGTTGAGACCTTCCGCTTTCGAGTATTGAGTCTTTTCGACAATTTCAAGCCATTCAATTCCCGTTTGTACGGTGAATAAACAGTTACTGTCACTATGAATCACAATAGCTGACAAGTAAGATCGCGTCACGGTCTGCTAAACCGATTGTTAGATGGGAAGACTTATTCGGCTGTCAATTGGCTGGCTAAAGACGAGCTTGACGATAAATCTCACATTGATTACGAGGCCGATCAATGTTCCCCAATTTGACACTGTATTTGGCGATGATGATATCTGTCAGTTTTCTTGCGACGATCAGTCTGAGAGCGATCCACGTTGTCAGTGGTTACAAGTTTTTTTTTCTGATTATATCGGATAAACTCAGTTATGTGAAGAAAATAAACGCACAATTCTACGCCCTAACTCAAATAAATCAATCGCAGGTTCCGTTCTGAATGGGAAGCTGTTTCACGCACGTGTTGCTTTCTGAGTCCAGTGCTCAGCGATGGTAAGGATTCGGTAATATATTTATAGAAATTCAAAGGTAGTAATGCACGCGTCTATTCCTGGATCGCTTACTTCGATGTGCCTTCTTCCACTTCCGGTATCAATGCCACCGTGCGTTAACCTGCTACAAAAGCACATCTTCCTGTTCAACTACTTAAGACCATTGGCAACATTCAGATTGCTCAGGGTAGCCAATCACTGACTTCTTCTCTGTCATAGAAGAAATAGCAACAAATCCGAAGGTGAAACATTTTTCACGATTTTCGTGGTTTTCGAGTTGTTCATCGCACGTATAATTGTATCGTTGTACTTCTTTACTTCCTCTCAGTAAAGCTTGTTTCCTTCCGGTCGAAATCTTGTTCCTTCTTCGTCAGAACACTCCTGCTTGTGAGTCACGACGGTTCACCCTATGTATTGCATCAATACCGACTAAAGTAACGAGCAGAGTTATTGGCCGACTTCCGGAGCAAAATCGTACTCCAGGGGGTCATCAGATCCCCGACAGGGATGTCATATCGACGGATACGACGTAACAATAACTTTGAGGTTCCTCTTCTGGCAGGACGAAGGACAGTGCAGTCACGTCTTCGGTAACGAAATCTCGCCGGGACGAGGGACGCGTAATTGGGATCCTAATAAGATCAATGGGTCACGTGAAATATCCAAAGCTTATAGTATATAAGCCCTCGCGATCAGGCTTGCACCGGAAATAATGATGAAAACCAGCATGGCTGATTGAAGCAATTTCATAGCAAACTTTGACTAGCTACATCACGTGCTTTCGACATTCTTCAGTGCCTTGAACAATTCTAGCAAATAGTGATTCGGCTGTTCTGTAATTGTAGCAACGACATTGTCATGATGTCAAGTGGACTGATTTCGAGGGTCCAATTCATATCAACTCGAGTGTTCTCTTCCTCGCAATCTGCCCTCCGGTTATTGTCGCAAATTGATTATATCTCCAACCTGGATTGTATAATCCGTGTGGAAGAGTTGAATGAACAAAATTGAGGATTATTAACACAGATTCATGTTGGATCGACAGTGCAATTATCCTGTACATCGGAAAGGAAATTGATTCTCCTCCACGATTAAATCCTATATCCCAAGAACGATCCAGTCATCCCGACTATAATACAATAGGACCTTGTACAGACTCCACAGAAAGACTGAGAGAGTATTATCACATTTAGTAGGATTATTAGTCAGCCAATCAACATTCTGGGGATTACTCTCAGAAAATGATTCACAAAGCCCTAATTATATCATCCAATATCTCGTAGGTTCAAAAGAAGCCCTATAATTTGCTGTTGTGCGAAAGGATGCGACAAATGTATGAAAGTTTCTGGAAAAACTAGAAACCATTGACACCATAGCTGAAATCAGAGTTTCCTCAACAACAAATTCTCTAACTAACTCGAATAAACGAGGTTTAGGTGAATTCTAACGATATTAGATCGACGAAATTGGTGGCCGGGCTATCAACGGGCAGTGCTTCGGGGTTTCGTGATTGCGATTGCTTGGGGCCAAGGTTCCCCTCTGAAAATGACTCAATGTCTCGTGGAAACCTCGGCGAGCTGATCAAATGCTGACGAAATTTACCTTCGTTAAATTTGTTGTTGTTCATTGCTAAGAGAAAGCACCGTTCTGTGCAGTCATTAATTAGGAGAAGACTCCTTCGTGCTTGGTATAAACCAATGCTCGTCACTCTATTGTCGCGAATAACCATTCGCCTCGTAATTCTACCGACCGCAGTTGGTTCCCACTGCAATAAAGAGGAACGCCTCACCCATTTCCAATACGACAGAATGAAAATGTTGCAGAGTCACAGACACCGACGTTTCCAATCATACGTTCAGAATGTACGAGAAATAAAAATTCTAAGACTAGAAAGCAATCCATTCGCCTTACAGATAATACATTTTTAAAGAAATGTATGTGATCGAGGCTGGATCGGCCCACCGTGAAAACCAATCTTAGAATGAGTGCAGCTATCGACGGTGGCGTGGAGACCCCAAAGTCTCGAGGGGTTTTCGCCAGGGCATTCGCAAAACGCACGGAACCCTTCGAAGAAGGTAAGTTTCACGAATTTAGGGACATGGCAAGGCAACGCTCGGTACACTAGTGGAGACGCGAACTCCGGAAGGCGTAGTGGGCCTAATCCATTTAGATGATTCACAAACTACACTCTGCACTCTCCGTTTTACGGTGGATGCGTCAAATGCTTCCTGAGGCTAATCGATGGTCTTGTAATACCTACGTGGTCTCTTTCTGAAATGGGCTGACATGGGTATCAATGCAAGGACCTTCAATATTTTTAATATTCGATATCACCCGATTCTTGATAGATGAAAAATTGAACGGTCATAATCCGCCGCGAGGTAGACGTGTATCGATTTCCGAAGTACTTATGGCAGGCGATGAGTAATCGTAACTGTCATCCTAGTCGCCAATTTCGTTGGACTCAGTATCGATCATCGCTTACATTCGTACTTCGCAAATCGATTCAAGTATAGCTCCTAGGACAAAATAAATTTTAGGATATTCGCCAATGGAAGAAATGGCAGAAAGATAAATCCACCCTACATTATAAATGAGCTAAGTGGGTACAGCTCATGTACGTTGCACCTACACCCTAGTTTACCCGCATGACTAAGTCCCCTCTTTATTTATCCGTTGCAGCTCTGAAGAGCCTGAATCGTTTGAACAAGGAGGGTGAAGAATTTCTGCCCCTCGAGGATGACGTCACACGACACCCCACCTTGGCCTTGATGCGCCGGATTCTCGCCGATGCACAGGTGAGTGAAACGATCGAGTCGATACTTTACTGTGTCGTCTGGTGATCGAAGATGTGAAAGATATGAAGATATTCCACCAGAACTAGAGACTCTAGGTGTTTGGCGAGAATAGAACATGAGTAGCAGATTACTGTCTTCAGAATTTAAACCTCTTGAAGAGACACGGTTTCTTAGAGACAGAAAGTATTCTGAAATTAAGGTTAATTCGGTGATAAATGAAGAAACGGAGTTAAGAATCTCATAGGAAAATTTCAACAGTATGAAGAAAACAAATTCAGCAAAGAGCAATTCTGTGTATGAGTCGAGCACACCCCCGTCTTTGTGATAAGTCTGGAGCCTCGCCCCTAAAGTTAACTGGATTAGTGTCCTCGACTTCCTCGCGCCTCGCTCGGTTTTAATAAACATTAAGACTGTGCATCCTGAGCGACGACCACACGGAGTTACCGGATGAGTCAACCGGGACTCGGGGTTGAAAAACGTCCGCGGAGATGACCCGAGATAATTAGAATGACAGAGACGAGGAACCACGACGAGATAGCAGTTTGAATTTTGCAAGACTTTGGAACACGTCTCTTTATGACTTTAATTCAAAATGGAACGGTAGCCGCGAGGAATCTGCTTTCGTATCGCAAGTTAATTAAGGAACTAGAACCGAGTTTTCATCATCTCACTAGCGTCTTGGGTTCTTCCTGAGAATATGAGGAGTGTGAAATCTAGAGAGAAAATCCGTGGTTAGTTGTTAACTACCCAGCAGTCGCCACCACGTCGAGTCTTTGTCTAGCAATCGCATTGTCCTCGACTAGCTCGCGACCTCGCGGCCAAGAATCGCCGACATTTCCCTAGGGGAGAGTTTCTCCTCATATTCATTATACCTATGTATGCGCATATATTCATACTGCAAATATACGTAAGCTACATCTACAGGACTCACGTACGTACGTACAGTCAGGGAAACGGTGCCGGATCGATCGATTCAAACTTCAATCCAACCGACATGGACATACCTCAGTGTACCGGAAATTAATCCTCAACTTTTCTACCGTTCGAATATTCAGAGTTATGGACTAGATTCCGGTGCATGCTTCTTCCAATCGAGACCATGCGCGTTTACTGACGTCTGCGCCGGGTCAGCGACTAGTGGCAAAAATTTTTACAACTGACATTAGAAGAACAGACCGTCAAATGCTTTTCGCGAATCTTGATGAACGAGGCGTTCTCGCATCGCTCCGGCCGCGAGGAAAAAGGTGACAGCAGTTCGCACACTTGCAGATCATTTTTTATGTTGGTATTTCACATTAATTGTAAAACACTTTTTCGGAACAATAATCTCAAAAGTCTCAGTTTTGCAAAATTTTAATCTGTCGTATTCGAAATCCTGCAAAAAAAAAAAAACATTTGGATTTCGATGAAACTTGGTACTTGAACGTTTTTTGGGTCACTATAATCACGAATCTGAAGTCACCTTTGCGAAATTCAAAATGGCGGATCCAATTTACTGCGGAGAAAAACACTGAAAGCATTCGGAATCTCATAAAAATTGGTACCCGAAAGTTTTTTGAACCGCTGATCAAGAATTTTAGGTCAGATTTTAGGTCAGATTCGGTCAAAATTGAAAATAGCTGGAAACATGATAAATAACTGAAAGTTATACTCTTCTGTTGATGCCTTTGACACTGGAAATGGGTTTTGTGGGTGGCTGGTGAATTTTGGTCGTGGCTACTCGAAGGGGTGTCGAGTGCCATGACAAGGTGCTGCACAGTATACGCTATACGCTTAGTGGCTACCTGATGTCAGAAGTGGAGATACTCGAAGTTGCGTAGCGAAAAAGTATCCATTTCTTCGTCCCTTTCAGGCTCCGGTCTCCGAGGACGTCCTTCAAGAAGAACTAGGCCAAAGTATATCATCCGCGAACCTGACAACCGGAGGCTGAAGAAGGCATAAATTATCTCAGTAGCTCAATTCCTTCCCCTTTTTTAACCGACTTCAAAAAAGAAGGAGGTTCTCAATTCGGTTGTATTTTTTTTGTTATGTTTGTTACCTCATAACTCCGTCATTTATCAACCGATTTGGAAAATTCTTTTTTTATTCGAAAGGGTATACTTTCAGATTGGTCCCATATAAATTTCATCAAAATCGGTTCAGTAGTTTGGTTTTGAAGTCGGTTTTTTTCGTTTTCAAACGGTACCTGATTCACTTCATTGATCGATTCCAATTGACTGTCCATATCAAGAGATGGATCAGAGTGTCAGCGTCTTCTTATCGACGTTCAGAGCTCTAACTTGATCCAGCTGAGTGAAATCGGGACTGACTATTGGCCAGATAGGGTTGTTTACTGAATTTCTTGAATATGTCAGAATCCGAGGACCACATTTGAGAGAGTCAGCGTGTCGGCCTGAATACTTGAATAGATTACGCTATAAAAAATAAAGGATTTTTATATTTTTTGCTCGCACGTAGTACAGGGTTTGATATTAATGATATTCAAAGTGCGGAGGTGTCGAGTCCCCGGATCTTCACACGTGGATCTCCCCTATTTCGGTATTTAAAATCCGATAATTATTTCGCTGAAAAAGCACAATGGTGGCAGAAAGTTATCTGAATACGAAGGGTAGATTGCGCGGGGTAGGCAGAGAGAGCGAATGAACTCTGAGAGCTGAAAGAAATCTATTAAGGTTTACGATCCGCAATTCACCGCTTTTTAAGCCTCATTGAAACCTTATAACGAATCCGAGGCTCGAACCGCAAAGTCGCCGACTTCTGATGCGATTTTTTGCATCATAGGTTCATTTGCTACGTATCTGACGATTCCGGTACGCGAAATCTTGAATCGGTATTAATTCCGAATTTCCAGCAGACGGTATATACTCGCACTTGGAATATTGAAAGCCATTTTGGCATGCTGCTCACGTACTTAGCGCCTGCCATCACTGCTTCACCTTCTGCTATCGTGACAGTGAACTTTTCACCAAAAGCACTTCAACCTGTCTTGTCTTATCGGTTCATTTCCACAGCAGCGAAAAGGTGTTCGTAAAAAAGATGTTGAATATTGAAGACCACATAAATTCCACAAGCTGTCGATCCTGTTGTTCAACTCGCGAGAATTTCTGTGCAAAATTCTCGTAGATAATAATTGACTGACGAAAATCCCTTCGGAAACTCATTATGATCGGACGGGCGTGGCGGATTTGTTATCGAAATGTTGTTAATTTATTCCAAGCCTGCAGTCTGGACGCATCGATCCTCTGCTTTTAGAGCTCAGAGAGTAGATATCGAGTCTTCATTTAGTGATTGTGTGAGCTGGCATCTCCGTCCTCTGTCGAAAGATATTAAAAGTTGCGAATACGCTGCAGGAGATTGAATGTACCAGCAAGTATAATTAATTTGCGGCATCGCGATATACCGACGAAGGTTAATATATCGCGTGTCTAATGACAGAACGTCGTAAGCGCCAAAAAGACGTTTTTGGTGGCAAAACGTCGTATAAAAAATTTTGTTTGTTGCATTCGCTTTAGAAACGTCTAAAACGCATAGATTCATTGAAATTAGCAAGAAAAAAACGTAAGCGCAAAACGTCGTATCTACCAAAAATCAATGAATAAAAAAATAAGTTACATACGACGTTTTATCATTACGTCGCCGAGCGAAATGACAAAAAAACGTACAATTTTTTTTTATTCTCCGAATCGCTTGAAAAACACCTGAAACGCGAAGATGTGTCGAAATTTTGAATTTCCGAACGCCCCACCGAAAAGTCGTATGTGCCGCGTTCGAGAAAAAAAAGTTACATACGACGTTTTGTCATTACGTCACCGAGCAAAATGACAAAAAGTCATACAATTTTTTTTTATTCCTCGAATCGCTTCTAAAACACCTAAAACGCGAAGATCTGTCGAAATTTTGAATTTCCGAACGCCCCACCGAGAAGTCGTATGTGCCGCGAATAAATGGAATTTATTTTTTGATTACAAATTATCGACGCTGAGGTGATATAATCGCGAAGCTTCATGTAATTCGAAACTCAAGTATTGATATCTCACCAAACTTAGATCGAATCTCGCGGATATTCGAAAAAAACAAAAAATATACGACGTTTTGTCGTTACGTCGCCGAGCGAAATGACAAAACGTCGTATAAATTTTTCATTTTCCGTATAGATTTTTCCTCCTTGTTGCACCCGGTTTAGGAACGTCTCAGACGCGTAGATTCATCGAAATTAGCAAGAAAAAACGTAAGCGCGAAACCTCGTGTCTACCAGAAATCAATGAAAAAAAATATATAAGTCACATACGACGTTTTGTCGTTACGTCGCCGAGCGAAATGACAAAACGTCGTATATTTTTTGTTTTTTTCGAATATCCGCGAGATTCGGTCTAAGTTTGGTCAGATATCAATACTTGAGTTTCGAATTACGTGAAGCTTCGCGATTTTATCACCTCAGCGTCGAAAATTTGTAATCAAAAAATAAATTCCATTTATTCGCGGCACATACGACTTTTCGGTGGGGCGTCCGGAAATTCAAAATTTTTACAGATCTTCGCGTTTCAGGTGTTTTCAAAGCGATTCGGAAAATAAAATAAAATTGTACGTCTTTTTGTCATTTCGCTCGGCGACGTAACGACAAAACGTCGTATGTGACTTATATGTTTTTTTCCGGTAGACACGAGGTTTCGCGCTTACGTTTTTTATTGCTAATTTCGATGAATCTACGCGTCTGAGACGTTCCTAAACCGGGTGCAACAAGGAGGAAAAATCTATACGGAAAATGAAAAATTTATACGACGTTTTGTCATTTCGCTCGGCGACGTAACGACAAAACGTCGTATATTTTTTGTTTTTTTTCGAATATCCGCGAGATTCGATCTAAGTTTGGTGAGATATCAATACTTGAGTTTCGAATTACGTAAAGCTTCGCGATTTTTTCACCTCAGCGTCGAAAATTTGTAATCAAAAAATAAATTCCATTTATTCGCGGCACACACGACTTTTCGGTGGGGCGTTCGGAAATTCAAAATTTTGACAGATCTTCGCGTTTCAGGTGTTTTTGAAGCGATTCGGAGAATAAAAAAAAATTGTACGTCTTTTTGTCATTTTGCTCGGTGACGTAATGACAATACGTCGTATGTAACTTTTTTCTCTTTACGGGACTTCATGAAAGTTGACCACGTGTGGATCGGTGCTTGAACAATCAATTATTATACTTTCGACAGAAAAAAAATGAAAATTATATTTTTGGGAGATACGACGTTATGCAATTAGTCTACACAATTTATTCTGTTCACGTTTGTAACAAAAGGCTGTATCCGCCAGTACATACGACCTTCTGCCATTAGTTGACATGCTTTTCGATTTCAACGGTTCTGGATGTATTTTTGCGTTCTTATTCGAAATACGAAAGAAAAAAAATTATACGCCCTTTTGCCATTAAAAACGACAAAACGTCGTATCATGGCGCTTACGACGTTCTGTCATTAGACACGCGATATTTATACAAGAAGCTAAAAGCAAGACAAATAGAATGGATCGATGGCGGTAACCAGTTGGTAACGATCTTTGAATATTTTAGGGAAATTGGTTCGAGTTGCTTGCGGGGTGGTTGCATGAATATCGGGTAATAATCTGCCGCGTTGTACCTGATCCAGCTATTATTGCCGAGATATTCGCAAGCTCGTCTAGAAGGGGTTGGTACGCACAGGGAAAACCTGGAAAGCCGGGAAACGTCAGGGAAATTCATATAACAGGGAAAAGTCAGGGAATTTATCACTTGAGAACGATGAAGCAAGATTTTTTTCTAGAATATCGCGTGTCTAATGGCAGAAGGTCGTATGTGCCATTATATGACCGTTTGGTAATTGTTTCAACTTTGTCAACTGGACAAATCTTATTTAGCGATTAACGGAAAATGTGGAAAAGTCAGGGAAACTTGTGCTCCAAAAAGGAGGTAATACCGCTTAACGTCGCTCGTCGTTTACAGGGAGAAAAAAAGAAGGAAAACGTATTTCGTTCTCCAAAGTTGGTTCATTATTTATGATCCCGATATCTTTCTCGTATGATTCCGTATGCGAGAGGCAAAGTTTACGAGACGATCGACCATTCCTGACACAAAGGAATATTGGGTCTGATAACCACGCGGCACTTTTCTTGATATCAATTCCGTGTTATTTTCACGATACGTCAGAAGAAGAAAAAAAAAATATGTATGTACCGAATCGGATTTCCATTTGTTTCGCTCTTGTATTTCGCCGTTTGAATGGATTCCGTTAAAGCACTACCCTCGGCGTTCATAAAGAATGAAGAACGCCACGCCCGTTTCAGCTCCGCAGATTTATAGATCGATCGGAACGAGCAATGGGGTAAAAAATTGAATAGCACCGCAGAACGATGTGGGTATATCGATGACGGAGAAAAAAAAATCGTGACTCATGTCTAATCCTAAATCTTCATCGACTTGCTGCCCTGGCCGATAAATACCGAGGTCAAAGTAAATAGATAAATTCAATGACGCCAAAGTCACGATACACACATTATGACTGTTATTATTATCGATCAAAGTCACGTCTTCGAGTTATCACTGTTACAGTTATTCGCTGTCTGACGTCTATACCTAAGTTTCACTGCAGAAGAGCTTTCGGCGCATTGTACGAGTCGCACGCTACAATTTTCCTACAAAAAGCCGAGAGTAACAAGTTTAGCGTTATACATATACAGACTGTACATAAAGATAAATTTCTGCCGTCTGGCAACACAGCTTCCCGCTCTAAGTTCCACTCGCACTGCTATACTAGCTGGCTTCGTGTCTGCTGGGAGCCTGCAAGAACTTCCTCCTCACTAAACTTGCCCCTGCATTTCTCGAACCAAGTGTCTAATATTGCCCCCACACACGCAGACCTGTATTCCTGCAGAGGCACATAATACCTTGCATAACTCGTTAAAGTCCTGACGTACGGGATAAGTTACGTGTCAAACTAGGAGCCCTGCGCCTGTGAGCTTCGCGCCTCAAAAATTGGTCCCACCCCTTATCATTCCCTTATAGGAGTCGAATTTCAGAAAATTCTCAAACTACTTTTTAGGTATTTGAATGAGCAACCATTTGGAGCAAAAACGAAGTCAATATCTCATCGGGCCGAGGAGATATCGATGATACCCCTTTTAATCTCCTTGGGTGCCCAAATTTCGAGTTTCTAGGTCAACGGATTTGGGCTGAACGTTGTGTGCCTTTATTGACATAGAAGAATAAGATAGAAGATAGAAGATAGAAGATAGGTAACCAAAATTTGATCAGGTTAATAGTATTTGCTCGGTACGGAGTAATTAATGGGTCTGGCCACCCTGGGCCCGCTCCGAAAATGGGTATAATTTTTAAAAATTCATAAACTAGAAAGTATAGAACGAAGTATTTCTATTTTTTAACACAAGGTAAGAAACGGCTTCAGGAATGCCTAAAATAAATTTGGGTAAAAAATATTCAAAAATGGCGGAGCTGCAGAAATTTCCGCGGATTATTTCGAAACTACAATAAACTATCGGTCCGATTGCGATGAAATTTTTACACAATACTTTCAGATACATTATCTAAAACTTAGCGTACCTAATTACGACCGTGTCGTCGGAAGTCTTTTTCAAAGTCATGTGGACGGTGAATCGACAGAGCGAATAATCCCTCGCTTTTAATTTTCTGTCGATGTATTACTGCGAACTCCGGGTGATATTGATTCCAGTACATGGCGGGAGAGACGATGGTTTAATTAACATCGGAAACTCTGAAGCCCCACTTAAGCGTGATCAAATAGTGTGTGTGTACCGTGTACGAGAATTTACGATTATATGGGTAATCATAAAGGCATATTGAATATGCATTTGCGCTCGCGGCTGCCGACCCGCAACACAGGCGACCCATCCCTGTCTTTGCAAACTCGTTCGATGCTCGGTGAAAATGTTTCGACCCCTGCCTCGGCCTCCCTCGAAACAGGCAGACGGCCAGGGAGAAACGGGGGAAACGCGTAAATGAAAAATGCAAAATCAGGAAGCAAGAGGCACGGAGATATCCCACAGCGAGCGGCCGCCCGGTTGTTTGACGAACAGCTAAGTGGCTCTGGCTACCTCGTTCCAACTTTCTCCGTCCTTTTTCTACTCCATCTACTCTTTGGTCCGCAGTCTCTTTCTCACCCGTGGACCAGTAGCGAGTCGACGACGGGAGCATTCACGTACGATGTTACCATATTCATGAACAAGTCCAAACCATGCGTACATCCGTCCGTCCCTCTGCTCTCAATCCCGTTTTGCGGTTTTCACCAGCTTCCGGTTCTCAACCGAAACCCGTCGATCAAACCAGCCGACGATCCTCCTGAATTCTATGAGTATAATGGGTTAAGTTTGCCGCCACCAGGAGACGGCGAATAGACTCCCTACTTCTCTGTGATGATCAGACCGAGAGGGAAATAACTCAAATATTTGAATTATTTCAATTATTTCACTTTGAAAAATTATGTGTCAGTCAGATCATTTCATTTGTTTCAATTTTTTTTTATTTTAAATCGAGGGGTGAACCACTGTTGAAGTCCGGTGTACAACAGTGTGTGAAGTCCCAGAAGTCCCGTTAAGTCCTTGAAGTCCCGTGAACTCCTTGAAGTCCCGTGAAGTCCCGTGAAGTCCGTGAAGTCCCTGAAGTCCCGTGAAGTCCCGTGAAGTCCCATGAAGTCCCGTGAAGTCCCATGAAGTCTCGTGAAGTCCCTTCCAGTCCCGTGAAGTCCCTGAAGTCCCGTGAAGTCCCTGAAGTCCCGTGAAGTCCCTGAAGTCCCGTGAAGTCTCTTGAAGTCCCATGAAGTCTCGTGAAGTCCCGTGAAGTCCCTGAAGTCCCTGAAGTCCTTGAAGTCCCATGAAGTCCCTTGAAGTCCCGTGAAGTCCTTGAATTCCCGTGAAGTCCCTTGAAGTCCCGTGAAGTCCCGTGAAGTCCCTGAAGTCCCTGAAGTCCTTGAAGTCCCATGAAGTCCCTTGAAGTCCCGTGAAGTCGCTGAAGTCCCGTAAAGTCCCTGAAGTCCCATGAAGTCCCATGAAGTTCCGTGAAATCCCTGAAGTCCCGTGAAGTCTTTGAAGTCTGGTGTACGCCATTTTTCGAAGTGGTTCACCCCTCGTTGTAAATATTTTTTTTCATTTCAAATTAATTTTTTGATTTCTCATTAATTTTTTTCTCATTATTACATTCATTTCCCCCGTCATTTGTCATTATTTCACTTATTTTCTTAGTTATCTCTCATTATGTCAGGTATTTCTCATTATTCTAGTTACTTCCTCGGTTATTTCAGTTATTCTCTCGGTTACTTCTTATTATTTCATTTATTTTTCTCGGTTGTTTCTTATATATTACTTCATTAATGTTTTAGTTATTTCTTATCATTTCACTTACTTCTCATTACTTCGATTATTTCCTTAGTTATTTCTCAATATTCCACGAGCTATTGACGCGTTATTTCAACGAGTTATTCCCCCGTCGGATCATACGGATTGGAATAATTACTGAAATATTTCTTTCGTTCACTTTTTTTTGTCTCTTGTATCGATAAATGCTTTTGTTTTTCCTTGGTAACAACTGCAGTCGACGCTGTAAGACTTCATGGATTAATAGTGCCATGTACCCATCGGTGAGTCTATGCGATGGATCGAACTAGGTCGAGCTCGCAGCCCCATATTCTGGTTTGAGAGCGACGGATCTGTTGACAGTCCTCCTTCAATATGCATTGAGCTGGCTGACAAAGAATAGACGTACACCTACTATATTTGAAGAGAGTGTGTTCGCAGTTCGGTGTTCCTCGTTCACTGTTCCGCAGACTCCGTATCCCTCCTGATAAATTCTTCAACCTTCAGAAATCACACGACCGGATGTAACTCGATTCCGATGGATATGTGCTTCAAACGCGAGCGTCAGATGCAAGTCTGCAGATTTTTTATCTTCATATCGCAGTAGCTTGAACAACGACTATGCTAATTCGTATTGAATGCATACAGATCATTTTTTCGAACCCCTTTCATCGTGGATACGTTCAAGAAGCATGTAGCTCACCCCAAATTTTATCTTGCAAGCTTAGGCTATCGCGCGAACGAATTAAGCCACATGGCTTGTGCAGCGACAGGCTCAATTTGCATTTGAAAGCCACCGTCGGTATGAGGCACTATACATACCCTCGAAAGTCGCGAGCTGTTCCCCATCGTCACGAATGTTTAACTATCTAAACTGTCTGTGATGCATAGTAGAAGGGAATTATAAAGTTTTCAAACAACGACGATAATAAAACAGGGGAAGAATGTCTGTCGTAAACCCAGACGCCACAAGGGAAAAGTGATAAGCTCGAACGGAGCTTGCAAAAAAAAGAGCAAAACTCTCACGGTTTTTGTACATTCCACTATACCTGTTACACATATTATTATATACTTTGGCAGGAAATCTAAGTCCAGAAATGATCGCGAACCGCAAGCTGTAAGATTTGCGGACATTTTCACACACGCATACACACGTGTGCAAATGACCTGCGAACAGTGGAAACTCGATATTGTGGTACAGATGAATCGCGAAATATGATCGAAGGCTTCCTATCAGTCACACAAAAATTATCCTGCTCCGAAGGCATATCACTTCTCGCACCACTAGTGGCGAGGCTGGTGGCAAACTTTCTTGTCCCATTTTTCAACCATCGGATATCACTTCCGCTATGGTGCTTGTCTTATAATCTATTCTACTATATTTCGATTCGGATCCGATCAGAGATTTATATTTTTTAGTGATTGAAGTTTAAGAAACCGGGTTTGGGCTGACTATGAGCTAGCCTTCGAACTTCTTTGAAGCTCTTTCGAATTTACATAGTTCGACTGAAAATAGTGTGACCTCAAAGAGTGTAAATCCGGTGAGAACTTAACTTTTCATTTTCCGTGTGATGCAAATAACTCCCTCTTTTCTCTGACAACAGAGAACAAGGAAGTTTAAAATGTCGAAGCCTGCGAGTTTGCTGGAATTCGAAATGATAATTGAGTAGCACTCTAATATACACAGAGAGAAGATTGAATCTTGTATACTTTAATGACGGTCTGTCTCCACTCGATTTTTATCGTATAATCATGATAATTTCCCGTTCATCGTGGTACTAAATACCTCATGCCAGTTGGGTACATCAGCATGAATCGTAATAGGGATACTTATGCAAGTCTGTACATGATCGTGACTTGTTAGACACAATTATATGTAATTGCAGAAAAGAACCAGCAATACCTTGTCCTTGTTGATTAAATGGGCCTCTTACATACGGTCTGTGTCATCCGAAAGATCAGTGAACCCTTTTAAACGAAGCCATGTGAGCGTATTCCTACATATACAAACCTGATTGTGATTGTAGGTATGTAAGAGTGAACTCTGCGCGATTAGGTTGTCTGCTCCAATAACTAGAAAGACCAGAAAAATTAACTGATTGTCAGTCGAGCGGACATTACATCGGAGAAAAAATAGTAAGTAATTAACCGCTCCATTAGCAACAAGAATGCACCTCAAGCTCTTTGCGTTTCGTGGAGAATTCATTTTGTTTTTGTAATTTACGGCTGATAGATACTTAGCGAAAGTAACTATACAGTCGGGGAAATCTTATCAGCGTGGTAATGAGAAGCAGTTGGGAGTAAGGTAGACAAAGGGATGAAGTAATTGCACTTCTGCGACGTGCGCAAGCTTGTGTACCCACTTTCTTAACTTATCATTTTCATTAACAATGGAAGAAGTGATAAATTATTTTCCTGCTTGCACCGGCTGCGGCCGACAGCTGGTTCTCTCCAGCTACCGGACGTGAAGCTGTGTGCGTGATGAATGTACCTAGCTGGTGCTCCGTGAAATACCGAAATTTTTCACTTCGTTTTACTCGACATAAAGTATCTGAGATGTGCCACATATGCGTCATGCACCGAGCACGTACTTTATCGAATCTGTATCATACGTCAGGTACGAGGCTTCATGTTATCAAGAGACTCGGTAGAGTATCGGTCACGGAGAGCTAGCTATTTTTTTCTGAATGCTGGTTTGTGTTCCGAAAAACAGTACAGCGCCCAAGGGAAAACTAGATTCGAACCTCGACGAATTTCCGAACGCAGCCCAAAGTGGGATATAAAAAAGTTGCCACGATTGGTTGTTCAGGACAGTAAACTGAGCGTGCCCACCAAATTTCAGCAGAAAATATTAAAAATTGTAGAAGTTATTCAACTTTGAATTTTTTATAGTACTGAAGACAAAACACTGGGACTTTTTGATTCATTTGCGTGGTAGACTAGCCTCGAGTTTTTGACGGGGGCAGCACAGAAAGCTATTTCAATCTTGGTGAATTTGGCGAATTCAGCAAAAAATTTGATATAAAAAATCTGACACGATTGATTGTTCAGGATGGCGAACTGAGCGTGAACCCCAAAGTTGATGAATAATATTCAAAATTGTAGGAGCTATTCTACTTTACAGCTGGAGGTATAAAAATCAATAATTTCAATAATTTTCAAATTTTGTCTATGAAATTTGGTGTACAAAAACGCATAAAGAAAAATCAACAACTATTTATGATCAATGATTATGGCAGTTACGTTCATTTACCATCATTGAATTGTACAATTTTTAGCCTATTATATTTTCAGACACTGAATAAAGGAAAAATGAAATTCATATCTATGACAGGAAACACGAGATGAAATATTTGACCTTTTTATTTTATTTCGCGGCAGACGCACGCCAGCTGGGCTTGACAGCTCGAAGGCTGCGAGAAAAAAGACTCCACCGATTATATCCAGAGGTACAACACAATCGCCTGGATTTGCGCAATTTCGAATGAATTAAAAGCTTAAATTTCACCGTCAGTATTGTCGCTTTTTTGTCAATGTCAGCTTCATGCGAATACATATCGGACTTCGCAATGTATTCGATCCCCATCGAGTTTTCATTGAGCCAGAATACAGACTCAAAGGTCACTCACCGAAATTCATATTTTCATAGAGAATAAAAGCGTCGTTAATTAATGCGAACATGGCGAGTTTCGATAAAGGGTAATCCTTGATTCCCCCTTTTTCTCCCGGAAGATTTACTACCTCCAGGGGACATATGCCTATATACTGCAAAGCCCGGTCCATTTCTATACGGGATTGAAATTAATACCGGCTACAGCTATACGTATGCCTCGCTCATTCAGCGGGATTACAGTGCTACCTGAATATAGTCTTGCTGTGGGTGGTGAAAAATTAATTTTACACCGTATGGATATGATCACGATTTATACGCTGTTTGGAACTGTAGTTAGGTTTTTGCGATAATTAGAGGATTCAATAGTCGAGCGAATACGGACGCTTGAATTAACCTGATACATTATTTCCGCATATTTTTATTCGCCACATCAGCTCGGGTTTCTCATCGGCTTAACGTAACGGCTATGGTTTTTGTAACCACTTTGCGGTAGCCAACTACTCAGGGACTCTTTTCCTCCACAGGACAAGTATCTTCTCGTTGGTCTTGTTACTTTTTTTTCGTTGAGGTGAAATTATAGTCGGTGTCCTCCTGGCCGTCTGACTTCGGTCGAACCGTTTCTCCATATTATCATATCGACCGATATGCTAAGTCCACGCGATTTTGATTGAACAGGAATTGCATGCCTTTCGAGATATGTCATCTGTTGTCCCTCGCGCAACAAGTAGAAAAATTATATCCTCTATAGTTTTATGTATTCCATGCCATAATATTGGCATGTAGCCAATATCTACCCGAGACTTTCAGCAGCTTCGAGATTGAAGCCCGGTAAATGGTAATGAATGATCAGGTGTTACCGCGATCATCTGATCATATCTCATCGCACGATAATGATCGGACATTCCATCCAACATTTTTTTATCGTCGTATTCATACATATGATGAAAAAAAAATCAATGAACAGACAGAAGTTGATGAAACCATGTCTCAAAGTAAAACCAATATAATTCATAGAGCCTATGAATTCCCAAATAATGATTATGATCGCATTCACTGAATAAAACTAAAATCTGATCGATATGCCTAATAATTTTTCCTCACAAATATCACAAGACTGTTTCAATGTCCGTTGATTTGTCTATGAGTCAGTCGCTCAAACGACAATCAAAAGGCTCACAATGCTCAGTTTTCATTGCTGAAACATGATTTCCTCCTATTTAGGCAAAACTTCGCGTGATGGTGGACGAGAACGCGGCGACTGGTGCCCGGCTGGACGGCGAGCTGGAGCGAGCACGGGGTGAATGTGCTACCCTTAGAGGCGAGCTTCGCGATGTCCGCGGTGCTCTGGTCCTCAACAACGCGAACGGCGGTGGCTCCAATGCCTTCAGCACATCCGGTGCTAATCTGAATCCACCACAAGACGGGGAAGTTCAAATACAAGAAGATCTGAAACGTCTCAGCGCCGGCAGCAGCCCCGTCGACAAGCGCAGCTCGGCTAGCGACAAGTCCGCGAGCCCTATCGAGAAGAGGGCCAGTCCAGTTGACAAGAAGGAACGCACAAGTCCGATTGACAGGAGGACCAGTCCCATTGGTGAGTTCTTCGTTATATTAGTATTGAAAATGCTTCCGTTCTCGGGTAATAGTGCACATGGCCAACGTCACGAAAATATTTCACACGAAAGCGTCACGCTGGTTGAGCACCACTGGGTTATTGGGTCCATTTTGAGGCTCAACGGTTGCGGAAACAATGAGAAAATATTGGAAATGTAAACTTGAACTTCGCGATTTTGTATAGCAAGAACATGATGATGAATAATAAATGTCAAAATGCAAACAAAATACTAGAACGTTTTCAATGAATCGGATGTTTGCGTCGAGGGGGAAATAACTCAAGATTTGAGTGACACATCAATTCTGAGGGTTGAAATAATTCAGAATAATTCATTCAATTCAACCTAATTCTTTTCGTCCAGATGGATTCTTCTTAATTCACCTTAAATTCAACTAAATTCAACGTAATTCAACTTTAATTTCAATTTCATTCGATTTAATCCGACTCAATTCAACCTCAGTCAACTTCAATTCAACTCCGATTCAACTTCAATTCAACTCAATTTCGATTCAACTTCAATTCAATTCCGATTCAACTCAATTTCGATTCAACTTAAATTCAATTCCGATTCAACTTCAATTCAACTCAACTTCGATTCAACTTCAATTCAATTTCGATTCAACTTCATTTCAATTCAACTTCAATTCAATTTCAATTCAACTTCAATTCGATTCCGAATCAACTTCAATTCAAATTCAAATTCAACTTCGATTCAACTTCAATTCAATTTCGATTCAACTTCGATTCAACTTCAATTCAATTTCGATTCAACTTCAATTCAATTTCAAATTCAACTTCGATTCAACTTCAATTCAATTTCGATTCAACTTCAATTCAATTTCAAATTCAACTTCGATTCAACTTCAATTCAATTTCGATTCAACTTCATTTCTATTCAACTTCAATTCAATTTCAATTCAACTTCAATTCAAATTCGATTCAAGCTAGGTAATTCAATTTAATTATATTAATTCAGGTGAATTGCAAATCAATACATGGACTATTGACACGTCAATTCAACGAGTTATTTTCCCCTCGGTTTGCGTTACGCGCAAGATCTGTAAATTTATAGTATATACGCTCAACAAAAGTTGGCTAATTACCATAAGACTGAAAATATAATGTAAAGAAGTTGAATTTCCGAGGGTAAATTAATTACTGTTTTTCCCTAATGAAATCGTACCCCGCAGAGAGGCACAACAGCGACTCGCCCTGTCGCAGCCCCATCGAAAAGAACCGTCGCCCTTGCGCCCCGGCGCTCGAAAAGGCGCGTTTGGGTGGCTCAGGAGGTAGCGTAGACTCAAGATCCGGTAGCGCTAGTCCCGACCGAGGATTCTCCAGCAGGGGTAGTTTCTTGCACAGAGCGAACAGCGATCGATCGAGCGTCGAGAGACTCCGCATCACCACCGGCCGCATCTCCAAAGACGCTACCGATCACGACAAAGAACGAACCGATATTGGTGACAGCGACGTACGCGGCGACGACGATGAACCCCCGGGACCAGCACCCAGCAGCCGCCCACACTCCCCGACCGGTTCCCACGGTGAATAATCAAAACTCAATACACACTGAATTTTTTTTCGTTCTTTTTTGCCGGGTAATGAAACAAAATTTATTCTCATCTTACATGACTTCGGGTTATTATGGTAAATTATCCGATACAGGTAACAGCAATAAACGACCCAACACAGGTCGAGAATTGAACGATTGATCAATTATTATTGAAAAAAAGAGAGATTAAATTGTGTTTTTTCTGCAGTCTTTGTGATGTTATTGACGGCATAATGGATGGAAAAAGGGTCCAAATGGAAAATTGAAATTTCCACAATACAGCGAAGCCTCATTTATACGTTTTTCAATGGGGATGGAAAAAATTACATATAAATGCGAATCACGTGAAAGTTAGATACCTTTACTGCCAGGACCAAAGAATTGTTACGTATTAACGAAAAAAATGTACAAGTACGAATCGTATAAATTAGGTTTCACTGTATTAACATGACGTATAGAGCTTGGCCGTGGAAGTTGATAATTAAACTGATAAAAAGAGCCTATTTGGGCCCATGTTCCAACCATGCCTTCAATTGTAGAAAAAAAGTGATGATTGGATGTGAAAAAAAATTCTTGGGGAGAAATTGGTGCCGTAATTGAAAGGGCAAGAAGACTATCCGTGTGGAAATTGCCCTGGTTGGCCCTGTTACAAGGAAGTTTCTGGCCGGGCGCTGGTCGGGCAACATTTTTGTTCAAGTGCTCAGTCGGGTCCTAGCCGGGCGCTAGTCGGGGGAAAACTTTGTCACAATGCTTACGCTGGCTATGGCAAGTACTGGCCGGGTGCTGTCCAGGAGCTGGTTTCGCAATTTAATTGAGTTTAATATTCAAGAGCTTGGCCGGGGACTGGACAGGCGCTAAGACGGTCTAAATTATCTCATAGTTTTATGGGCCATCATATCATGCGTCAAACAACTTTACGGCAAAAATTCTCAAATTGGTCACCATCCATCTAGAAGACTCACTCAGCCGAGACTAACACGGGTTGAGCAATAGCATAGCTTTGTGACACATAACCTCAAAGTTGTTTTCTCACACCCGGTCGCAAAATGCCACTTTTCATACCTCTTGAGGATTCATTTTTGCCCGCTTATTCGAGCCGGTCAAAAAAAGGTCACTTTAGGCCCGCTTAATAGGTAAAAAAAAACGCAGAAATCGTGCATGTGTTACAAAAAATAGTTCTTTGCGCCCTTGATACACAATGTACTAAATTCTACACTCTGCCACAGCTCGAGCCCGGGTTGGGTCTGTGACAAGAAGGTTCCTGACCGGGCGCTGGTCGGGTACTGGTTCTGCAATTTTTCCAAATTCTTGTATTCAAGTTCCTAGTCGGACATGACTATCCTTGTCATGTTGAGTAATTGTAATTTGTGATTGTGATGTAATTGTGTGAGTAATTGTAACTTGTAATTTTCCGTCAAAAAAATCCAAGTTCGTGTGATTGCTCACGGTTGACGATAGTTTTTCGGCGTCCCATTGCACCTCGAAAGATATATCTGTATGTAAATCAGTCACTAATGACATACAGACGAAAATGAGATTATACCTAAAAGATAGTTTTGAAACCTGGTGAAATAAAATAAACTACCTTAACAAGTTCTGTAGTAATAAGGAATGATTGGATTGGGATGGATACCGGTCATTAGTCGATCACCGAAGTTAAGCACTAATCGCCACGGTCAGCACTTGGATGGTGACCCATCCCTAACTGTCGAGTGTATCGAACCCGTCTGAAATCAATTTTTTTTTTCTTTTTACTTTTTTTTTTGCCTACATTCCAATTAATGTACGCCTAGAACCACAATTTAGCATAGGAAAGTCAGACAAGTTGTTTTTGGCATAATTATCAAGGATTTTTCCTGGAAAAAGGGAAGCCTGGCCAGGTCATGGCCAGCCGTGCGTGACGCTTCTGGTCGGATCCTGGTCGGACGTCCCGACCAGCACCCGACTAAAACCAGGGC